>JANZLX010000007.1:3847292-3893244 GCA_025531955.1 Erythroxylum orinocense | reverse complement strand
TTAGAGTTTCCAACGCGTTTGTTTATCTTCGATTTGTTACCCGAGACTTTTGTTTGTTTCGTTTCCGCTTCTGTAGCGGTCAGTTATAAGCGATCCGTTCTTTCGAATTCAACTTTCGATTTTGTTTTCTTTGTTTCCAAGAAAATCGTGTATAAGTATGAGAGAATCTGTATCCATAGTTGGGTTCCGAAAACGGGATCCAATAGATATCTTCGAAACTTAGGATGCGCCAGTACTTGCTCCACAGATAGATACCTGACTATCACTCACTCATATTTAAATATCCTATCAGTCTATAACCATCGAATGTAACCTATTTTAGGCAAGCCACATATTCACAGTTTACACCATTTATTCACAATCTATTATAAGTCAGTCTCTATTTAATTTAATGAACGTGATTTATTTACATTAATATTCTTAATTATACTCATGAACAACTAAAAAATTTAGTTAACAAATTTTCATCCAATTAATAAGTGATACACCTCATAATATGTAATAAAATATAAATGCAAAATATTTTATACTTTGTTAATTATTTTTAAAATAAATAGACATAATTGATATATTTTAGAAATTCATATATGTAACTATTAATCATTAATTTAATTAATAACTAATTTAAAATATGTTTCGTATAAAATAATTTATTAACAACAAAATTCAAAGTTTTAAGAACCGCATACTATTATAAGAGTATAGTCTAAAGTTATCCTTACCTAATTTTTGTATTCAATTAATTGATAAGTCCAATATACTCTTTAATTTAACCTTCGAACCTAGACATTCCAAAATTCTATTAGACTTATTTAAGAAAAAATTTCATCTCAATTTTACTTAATAATCCAACATTATTCCCTTTCCACTTTATTTATAATTATTTTAAAAAATTCGTACATAACTTAACCATCATAATTACTGTAATATCCTTAACTATTAGAAGTCCTATTTTACACTAATTTGTTTTTATTAACATAAAAATACTCTTCTAGGGATTAAATTCCAATTTTACTCTTAAATAAAACTTAAATTTTCCTAAATTGTTTTCTTCACCACCCTTCCTCATCTTTTTCTCATGTTTTGGCCACCTTTTCTCCATTTTATTTTGCCCATGGCTTCAAATTATTGTCCCAAACAATCACAATATAGTTTCCAAGTATAAACTAATGTAAGATATATGACTGAAACTCACAAATAAAAGGCATAGAATTGTTGCTAGAAATGTTGACTTATATGAAGTTCTATACCTTTCTATGAGATTTTGGGATGTTAATTTTTTAAATTTCCTCACAATTTGCTGCAAAACAAACAAATGAGGGAAGACTTGAAAAAAACTTTGCATGCAAGAGAAAGACAGTATATTTTAAGTACTTACTAGCTAGAAAATAAATGAAGAGGAAGAAGAAGTAGACAACTTTTTTGTTGGATGACTAATTACTTGTCTTCTTATATATAAACCTCTTTGTTTAGTTGTTTTTAGGTTGGCTTGGTTTGTTATGGTTGGACTCTTTTTCCCTTTTTCGGGCTTTACGCAAGCAGCCTCTTAAAAAAATTGCATTATTCATAGTTAGTAAATATTGATAAGTGTTAATATTATAAATAATAAAAATATTATTGTTATATAAATAAGATTTTTATTTTTGATAAAGATAACTATTGAGCACTACTAAATAATAACTATATAATTAGTCTCACTTGAGAATATGGATTTTGTCTCCTCCTAACCATTCTCAGTCAAGGTTCATCATAACGTCTTTGAACTATTGTTCCATTCGTAATTAATGCGTCCTTCCCATTACAAATCATATATAGGATTTACAATAAGGATTAAAATATAGATACCTGAAGTTTCTTCCACACTTTAAGGATTAAAATGAATAGGACGTGGAATCTAACGTCCACATCAACTCCAACCTTTCAACACCATCACTCCTCCGCTCAACTTTATTATTCCTCCTCATAGTTTGGAAATGTTACACATAGGACCAAATGCATTTGGTAGAAAACACTCTTCTTTTTTTTTCCAACTTTGATCTTACCTTTTTCTTCTAGCCTCTGATAATCTAGCATACCCTTTATTATCCTGTTATTTCAGTGCATTCATTTTTAACTACTTGGGATAGCATACCCTTTTATCGTCTTGTGAGGATAAGCGTTGATAAGACCGCATCATTTCTTCTTCCCTTACAGCGCAAAAAGCATGGTTTCTACTTAGCGCTTCTTCTCCTAACTTGAAACAAAATGCAGATGGAAAACGTGGTAATGAGAACTAAATAATGTGGCATTGTTTATTGTACCTCCAATTAAGAACTAAGTTATATGAGTTAACTTACAATGACATGTCAATTCTATTAAGTTGTTAGCAACACGCAAACATTTTTTAACATGGTTTTTCTAAGGAGATTGAATGAATTTTAATGTTAAGGAACCCGTATTTATACTCGTGCAATAAAGATATTGAATGAGCAGTCTAAATGGATTGACAGTGCCCTTAGATTTGATGAACTTGTAAACTAACAAATCTCGAAGACCAAACTGCTTGTAACTCCGCTTACCAAATTACAATACGGTCCCAGTTGATTATGTTCTTAATCACTTTACATTAATGAAGTTTAAAACTTGCATAAAAAGAAGTTCAACATCACTACAAGCCTTTAGAATGAAACAGAGTATGAAAAGAATATGGTTTAATGATGCTAATCAGCATATTGTATGAATAAATACTAATAAAAGAGTGCATTATATCGTTAATTACCTGAGGTATAGTAAATTAAATGGTTTACGTACATTTGGAGAATATTTATGCCTTCGTACTTCTACTTTAGTTTAGAGAGTCGAGTGCGTTCATCATTTTCAGAGTTCAAAGTTCGAACTTATTATAAATCTCATAATTTCTCCATTGAATTTTAACACGCTTTAAGGTGAGCCTTAGCATGAAAACCTCGCTTCACAACATTTGTTGAGTCAAGCTGCAAAGCCACCCAATTAGGATGGATAGCCCACTTAGACAGTAGAGTCCAGAAAGCACGCTATTCATGGACAACTTCCAGCGACGGTAGCATCAGTTGTTACGCGAACTGTTGTGATAACTGACAACTAAATTTGCAAGTGTCTGATGAATACCCAACGGTCTCGGAGAACCCACTTGGTCATAAGAACTAGAGCGCAGCAAACGGGGACCCACGAGAGTCCAGGTCGTTCGCTTGGACTGTGTTCCGGGTTTCATTATTATTATTCGCAACCACAAAACGTCTCTTTTCATGCAGAAATTTATTCACTTCACTTCCTCCTTTTCAACGTCCTCTGTGTATAAATAAAACCATCCAAAAAAATGAAACATACTGAAAATTAAAAAGAAGAAATAAAGGAAAAAAAACAAAGAGAGAGGGACGTCGTTACAATTACTATAAGAAAAAAAAAGGAAAAAGAACAAGGCAACCCTTAACAACAGAAGAAGCCAGTGCCTCTGAACAGAAGAAGCTGAAAGGCTTTAATTCAAAATGGCAACGAAAGGGCTTAGCTTGGAAGAAATAAAAAACGAGAATGTCGACCTTGTCAGTACTTGGCTCTTACAGCTTTTGTGTGTTTGTTTATTTCTTCAAAGGTTTTTTTTTTTTCCATTTTATTTAGTAATGGAATGTAATGTGTAACAGGAGAGGATACCAGTGGAAGAAGTGTTTCAACAGCTGCAGTGCAGTAGGGAGGGTCTTACCACTGATGAAGGCCAGAAAAGGCTTCAGATTTTTGGTCCCAACAAGCTTGAGGAGAAGAAGGCAATCTCTCTCTACATATAATATGATGTCTCTCTGTTTAAAATTTTGTAGACAATGGAAATTTGATTACTTGGTGAAAAATGAACACTGAAACAGGAAAGCAAGTTCCTGAAGTTCTTGGGTTTTATGTGGAATCCGCTCTCATGGGTCATGGAGATGGCTGCTATCATGGCCATTGCTTTGGCCAATGGAGGAGTAAGCATTAAGCATTCATCCCTTTATCCGTTAATAGTTTTACTGAAATTTCTGTACAAGAGATCATCTCACTGTTTACAATTACATTGGATGAACTGATTGTGTAGGGAAAGCCACCGGATTGGCAAGACTTCGTAGGTATTGTGGTATTGCTGGTCATCAACTCCACCATAAGTTTCATTGAAGAGAACAATGCAGGAAATGCTGCAGCTGCTCTTATGGCTGGTCTAGCCCCTAAAACCAAGGTCTGTTGGAATGAATTCACCAATAACCAAAATTTACATAAAAGTTCCGTTCTAAACAGAAATGGGTGCAATTATTGAAGGTGTTAAGAGATGGGAAGTGGTCAGAGCAAGAAGCTGAGATCTTGGTCCCTGGAGATATGATCAGCATCAAGTTGGGAGATATCGTCCCCGCAGATGCTCGGCTTCTGGAGGGAGATCCACTAAAAATTGATCAGTCTGCGCTGACTGGTGAGTCATTGCCCGTGACAAAGAATCCAGGTGATGAAGTATTTTCAGGGTCTACGTGCAAGCAAGGTGAGATTGAGGCTGTTGTGATTGCCACTGGAGTTCACACCTTCTTTGGTAAAGCTGCTCACCTTGTTGACAGCACCAATCAAGAGGGTCATTTCCAAAAGGTAAGCTTGTGCTAATGAAATGATTTCCTTCCATTTTAAGTATCTATTAGTAACCTTCTAATGTTTATGATCAGGTTTTGACTGCTATTGGTAACTTCTGCATTTGCTCTATAGCGGTTGGTATGGTTATAGAGATAATCGTGATGTATCCAATTCAGCGCCGCAAGTATAGAGATGGTATTGACAATCTTTTGGTGCTACTCATTGGTGGAATTCCAATTGCCATGCCAACTGTGTTATCTGTAACAATGGCCATTGGATCCCACCGTCTCTCGGAACAAGGTGCCATCACCAAGAGAATGACAGCTATTGAAGAAATGGCTGGAATGGACGTTCTATGCAGTGATAAGACTGGAACTCTCACTCTCAACAAGCTTACAGTAGACAAGAGCTTGATTGAGGTCAGTGCTACAAATTCTCTCATGCCCTTATTTGGCGACAAATTCAGGCATAATTGAGATACTTGGTATGATTCTCAGGTATTTGTCAAGGATGTCGACAAAGACCAACTAATTCTGCTGGGGGCTAGGGCTTCCAGGGTGGAGAATCAGGATGCAATTGATGCATGTATTGTTGGGATGCTTGGCGATCCCAAGGAGGTAAGTCACATCATTACCTCTTATCTTCTATGTAGCAGCTCTTAACTTAACTGGGAAGTCTTTCTTCTCTGCAGGCCAGAGCAGGCATTAAAGAGGTCCATTTCTTGCCATTTAACCCTGTGGACAAGCGTACAGCTATCACCTACATTGACGCCAGTGACAATTGGCACAGAGTTAGCAAAGGTGCACCGGAGCAGGTAATGGACAACAATTGGCACGGAGACATCAATTATATACCTAAATAACCATATCTTCTGATATCTAACTAAAAGAACAAACTACACTACCAGATTATTGAATTGTGTAACCTTCGCGAGGACGTAAAAAAGAAAGCTCTTGCAATCATTGATAAGTTTGCTGACAGGGGACTCCGCTCTCTAGCTGTTGGTAGACAAGTGAGTTTGTATTCTCTTTCCTCTCATAACGAACCGTGTTGTAAAAAAGAAATGAATGCTCTTTGACAGCTTCTTCGAGTTGTTATTATTGCAGACTGTATTAGAGAAAACCAAGGAGAGTGCAGGAGAACCGTGGCAATTTGTGGGTCTCCTTCCTCTCTTTGATCCTCCGAGGCATGATAGTGCGGAGACCATTAAACGTGCTCTTAATCTAGGAGTCAATGTCAAGATGATCACCGGTGACCAATTGGCAATTGGCAAAGAAACTGGTCGCAGGCTTGGAATGGGCACCAACATGTACCCTTCTTCTGCCCTCCTTGGACAGGACAAGGATGCTTCTATTGCTACCCTCCCCGTCGACGAGCTCATTGAAAAGGCTGATGGCTTCGCAGGCGTCTTCCCTGGTAAACTGAACCATTCTACACTTTGTTCAAACTTGTTTCCTTCCCTTCCATTAACAATTTCAATTTAGTATTAAGAAATTTCTTTTCATGAACATTATTCATTCCAAGGCATTTCCTCTTGCTGTTCATGTTTGAGAGATTTTAGGGTCAACGATTAAGTTGGTTTGATGGTGCAGAACTAACACATGATTAACCTTACAGAGCACAAATATGAAATTGTGAAAAAGCTACAAGAAAGGAAGCATATATGTGGAATGACTGGAGACGGAGTAAACGACGCACCAGCACTGAAGAAGGCAGACATTGGAATTGCAGTGGCTGATGCAACAGATGCAGCACGAAGTGCTTCTGACATAGTCCTGACAGAGCCAGGCTTGAGTGTGATTGTCAGTGCTGTATTGACAAGCAGAGCAATTTTCCAGAGAATGAAGAATTACACTATTTATGCAGTCTCTATAACCATCCGTATTGTGCTTGGTTTCATGCTCCTTGCTCTGATTTGGAAATTTGATTTCTCTCCTTTCATGGTTCTAATCATTGCTATACTGAATGATGGGACAATCATGACCATTTCCAAAGACAGGGTGAAACCTTCTCCTATTCCTGATTCGTGGAAACTTAAGGAAATATTTGCCACTGGTGTTGTTCTTGGCACATACTTGGCCATCATGACTGTGGTATTCTTTTGGGCTGCTCACAAAACCGACTTCTTCTCGGTAAGGAAATGTCATCAAAATTTGACTTTGTATACTATAAGTGGCTACAAATTCATTGTCATACTAATACTAAACTAACATCTGTAAAAAGGAAAAATTCGGGGTTCGGTCTATCAGAGACAATCACAATGAGCTTACAGCTGCTGTATATCTCCAAGTCAGCATCGTGAGTCAGGCACTCATCTTTGTCACAAGGTCTCGGAGCTGGTCTTTCGTTGAACGCCCCGGTATCTTGCTTGTGGTTGCCTTTGTCATAGCACAACTAGTAAGTTTTTGCTTGAGGTGCTTCTCGTTTACCATAACAAGTAACCAACAAATTTCTAATCTAATTTGTTTTCGTCAAGATTGCTACAATCATTGCTGTTTATGCCAACTGGAGATTCGCAAAGATTCACGGGTGTGGATGGGGATGGGCTGGAGTTATATGGCTCTACAGCATTGTCTTCTATATCCCACTTGATCTTCTCAAGTTCATCATTAGGTATAGTCTGAGTGGGAAAGCCTGGGACAACCTGATTGAAAACAAGGTACATTGGAAATCCATAATCCATCTAATCAAATTCAGAAGGGGACTTTTATCTTGGGACTAATATGAATGGACTATACTATGCAGACTGCCTTCACTTCTAAGAAAAATTACGGGAAAGTAGAGAGAGAGGCTCAGTGGGCTGCTGCTCAACGTACCCTGCACGGACTGCAGCCACCTGAAACCTCAGAACTCTTCAACGATAAGAACAATTACAGAGAGTTGTCTGAAATTGCTGAACAGGCCAAGAGGCGTGCTGAAGTTGCCAGGTAATGTTAAACTCGAAAGTAGTAATTAACAAAAAAAAAAAAAACGCGAGGTCCACTCATGTTCTCTCTTGTTATGATCAGGTTAAGGGAACTTCACACACTCAAGGGTCATGTAGAGTCAGTGGTTAAACTCAAGGGACTTGACATTGAGACCATTCAACAGCACTACACTGTTTGATCCAGAAAACAGCAGCAGCGAGAATTAGGGAATAATCAAATTTATGTGTAGGGTGCAAAGGGTGGGAATAAATGTAATACAACAAATCAAGTGTATTAGACTGGACACCTCGGCTTGGACTTGGAAGTTGGACCAGCCCCTGTCCTTTCCTTGTACTACTTTTATTCGTTATTTTAAATGGATTCCCCATTTTTGCTTTTACCGTGCTCATTTTTCTTCTTGTTATCTCCTCTGAGTCCTTTCCTCAGTTACACTTCCACTAACTTTATGTTGCAATTAAAAAACTAAACCAAATGATAATGTGACATTAATGCAAATCCAAAGTGCTTATTTGGCTGATTAAGAGCCTGTTTTGTTCAACTTTTGGAGGGTAAATAAGCACTTTTTTTTTGCTGTAAAAGCTGTTTTTAAGAAAATTGAGTGTTTGACTGTAAAATTCAAAGGCACTTTTTTCACAGAAATGACTTTTTTGGAAGCTAAAATACAGCTTTTTGAGAAGTTCAAATTTAGAGCTTTATAAAAAAGCACTTTTTCAGGTAAAATTTTCAGATTAATTAATAAGCCTATTTTTTAGTTCCTTTTATCTTTATGTTTTACATATAATTCTTACAATATTCACAAACATATATTCACGAATATTTTGAGATTTATATAATATTATTTGACTTTTTATATATATTTTAATATTAGTTTTATTTATATTATAATCCATATAAAAGATTTGGTTAGATATATTTTTATTTATTTTTATATGGTTTAAAATTATATAATAATTAATATATTGTGCTTTGCATATTATTTAATATATTTTAAATAATATTTATATTCATAAATAATTTTTATTACAAAATAAAATATAGCTAAAATTAAAAATATTTTTTATTTTTATGTTATCAAACAGTCTATTGTATGAAACTCTTTCAAGAAATCTCTGTTTTAAATGAGAGCCAAACAGTCTAATTAGCTTCTTAGAAAAGCTCTTCTAAAAAAATTTCTACTGATAAAAGTTTTACTGACATAAGTCCATCCGAACAGGCACTTAATCCCTGATGTTCTAATATAAACTACTTAAAGAATTGTATAAATTGTCGTTAATGATTAAATATAAGATAAAAGTAGTAACAGTAAAAGAGATCTGAATAACTCGAAAAATTAAAAACAAGACACAGTAAAAGAAAGATTAGATGAAGTATACAAATATTTCCAAGTGCAAAGTGCAAATATATTGGAGATTTAGACGAAAGTATATTATTATACTTTCGAGAGGAAGAAAAGCTCTACTACATCGGGACTTACAAGAAATTAAGAATCAACGTACAGTATTCTGTCTCATGTCCAAAACAAAACAAAAGGAGAGAGAGAGAGAGAGAGAGATTTGACTTAACATCCCTTTTACCTGCCTTTCTTCTTTTCTCGATATACATGATCTATCTGAATCTTAAATGATCTATCTGAATCCTTTTAAGTTGGAGAAAAGTTATATTCAACACTTGCTAACACCTAGGCAAAGTGCGATATATTATGTTTTAATCGATTGTTCTTACGGTGGACGAAATTTTTAATCTTATTTCTTGACTTCATACATCCATAAAATCTTTGTTTATTGAGTATTGACGACTTTGGTGACAATATAATTAATTAGGTTAAATCTAGTCAATACGATTAGTTAATGCTTGTTGGTTTGTTATACAATTCAGTATCGGGTCTTTCAATTATAATTGCTGGATAGAGATAAGAATTTACTCCATTCGATTTATAATAAGTGTCGTTTTAGATATATTTTAATTATTTAAAATAAATATCATTCTTGACTTTGTATGCATGTTTATAATTTTACTTCCAAAATTAACCTTTAATTTCTCTCTCGTCTTAATTACACAGATCACGATTTAAAGACAATTTAATATGTAATTTTTCTCACATTTATAACTTCACGAGAGTCACGAGGTAACTTCATGGGAGCATTAATAAGGGTATATCTATAATTTCATTAGCTTTCTTAATAAACGTGCGTTTTTCTAAAACGACACTTATTATGAATCGGAAGGAGTATTAATTTTCTTCTATTCTTGTGCTTTATGTAAAATATATGTTAAATTAAACTTAACTTTTATTATATCTATAACAATTTGAATATGTTATATGAGAATTACTTCATATATACCTCTGCACGTTTATTTCTTAAAATTATTAGTCAAAATCACTTATTTCATAAAGTACTGAATTTATAATTTAAATTATTAATTAACGTTATTACAATTTATAGATAAATCGATAGGGATTGTGAGGTGTGACAATGACACATAATTTGGCTCCCTTCCTCGCAGTTATGAGTTGAAGGGACAACGCGTAACGTAGGCCAGCTCCGAGCGAGAGAAGTTGTGGCAGAAACTGAATAGTCTGCTATAATATCTAAGTAAATCCTTGAAATCTGCTTGTTCTCATTCACACCTAGGACCGATACTGACAAAGTTGCTGGTAAACCCTAGCTACAACCATATTATTCTACGTAATAACCAAATCAATCCCTACATATATATATATGATCTTATTCTTCAAACCTATGAGTAAGTGCCAATTAACCACGATGGCTGGTGATGTTACGGCTTCAATTACCTACCACCGACTCCCTTAAAAGGGCGGCATGCATTGCATTTGAACTCTAAATTAATCTTATCCAGAACCCTACTAGATTTGTAGCATTAGAAAAGCAAGCGTGAAGATTTCTACAAACGATCATGTTTAAGAAAGTAATCAAATTGATGAAAAAGCTAAAGGCAAAATTTTAGTGAACACGTCAAAATGTGTGTTGTGATACACGTTGCGGCCAATGCAAACTAAGTTGACTTGATACGGTGAATACAAAAGATTAAGTAGTCGTTAAGAAGACAAATTACATTATGTGGCTTATAATGCAAGCTTGTTTCTCTGCTTTTCTCAGAAGTGGGGGAGGGTGGTGGGGGAGGCAGAGATTGCTGGTGATCGATCTTTGAAATAGATCTGATGAGATTAATTAACCGGCCTAGCTAATTGCCTAAGCTTATTGGCCTAATTAACTAGACTCTGTTATATGTCATATGCTCACTGCTTCAGATGTATATATATATGGTGGAAATTATTCACCCTACGTATCTAGAACCCTTGAATTTTGGGTACTCTCACGAATAATTACCACTCCTGCACCGATGACGTGCTTCCTATCATCAACCCGTTTCATTAATTGTGGATGCTTCATCAGTATATATATTGTAAGCAACACAAGTATAATTGAAGAAACTGTTTTAAAGTATAGTTTCATTGTTAAAAATGATGAGGGCACTGACGTGAATATATATTACTTCCAGTCATTTTTTTATACGTTACGTGCTTTTAAGCATGAAACACAGAACTGTGTATCAGCGCTAAACGCAATGACAGTGACGAACAGCTAGGTGCGAAATATTTTTTGAGTAACGCATTAACTGGAATCATTTAGCTTAGTGAGTGTGGTCTGGTGAAAGGTTAATTCACTTTAGTAGAGTTTAGACATTGGTACATTCCTTTCCACTTTCTATCAGACAAAATAAATGCTTAAACGTCACTTACGAGGTGGCTTAGGTGGTGCTATTGATTAAATCTCCGTTGGACTTTAGCACAATATGTTGAGTGATACTACAAATCAAAACAATAAACAAAGTTGGATTCATGTGTACATTTTAGGATTTCAATTATGATAGGCATAGAGTAATCTGACCACTGCTATCATATTTAAATTTACTTGTTACCAAATTTGCATCACTCGACAAGTCCATCTAGGACTGAATAAATAACTAAATTTCTATTTTTATAAGAACAATTTTTTTTTAATAAAGAACCGTAAGCTAAAATTTCTAGCGTCGAAGTATGGTTTTGGCTCTAATAGGCGAAAAGGACGTTGAGAGGCAGGCTAGGTCACATGCAAGAGTTTTGTCATTTTATAAATTCGTGAGGTTGTATGTCTGCCAGAAGTGTCAACAAAAAACAAAATGAAATGACATAACAAGTGTAAGATGTAAATCCTGGTGTGATCTTCTTTCAAGTGCAACCCCACGGCACAGCTCTAGTCAAATACAGGAGGAATAGATGATTGCTTTCTATTCTGTTAATAAAAATGAAATATTTTATTAAAATAAATAATTTAATAATTAATTTTTTATTTATAAATTAATATTTATATATTTTCAATTATTAAAGCAAATTTTATTTAAAACTTTATATATTTTGAAATTATTTTAAGTTTAAATTACTTATATTAATCATTATTAAATTAAACTTATTTTATTTTTAAAAATTAATTTAAATTATTTAATTAAATCATTCATAATTCTTATTAATAATTAATATTAAATAATTAATTTATATATTTATTTGATATTAAATTATATTATTAAAAAACATAAAAAGAAAACAAAAATCACTTTCCAAACCAAAAACTCAAACAAACAAATCTTTTTTTCATGAATTTTAAACCAAAAATAAAAAACATAAATAGAAACAAATAGACCCTAGTATTACTAATACTTATCATCTTTTTATTATCTAGTCTAATAAATTGTGATGCTTATGGTTAATCAAATTTAAAATTAAAACTAAAATAAATTAACACAATTGACTAACTAGAATGAAGATTAAACTAAGAAATATTCAAAGAAGATAGTGGTACTTAGACTTCGGGAGGATAGTGGTACTTAGACTTCAAATCCTCCCTAAGACTTCTCATGTAATTGTGATTTTACAACTAAATTTAATTTATAATTTATTGATCTTAATTTAGAATATTTGTGTCTATCTCAAGGTTTGTATTCAACTTATTTCAGTTATTCTATATCAATTTATATATTGGATTTCTCAATCTCAATGACATAAAATCATATATGAATCAATATGCCAATAATATTAATTCAAGAATAATTAAGAATATAACTGAATATCAATGCAACTAAAGAATGAATTAAATTAAAACAAAATCACTACAAGTCTATCAAGGGGTTCATCTAATACAAGTACTAACAAAGGCTTAGTTCCTAATCATAGAAGGCATAACATTAAAACTCAAAAACTAAAAAAAAAAATCAAAACAAACATGATGAAACCCCCATCTTTCTATTATCTAGTCTAACAAAATTATAATGCTTATAATTACTCAATTTCAAAATTAAAACAATAATCTAAAATAAATTAATACAATTGGCTAACTAGAATGAATAATAAACTAGAGGGGAAATATTTGCCATGATCCTTTAAAGATAAAACTCTATGCCTTGATGAAGAAAGATTGATTAAAGTTTTCCTTTAATCTATGTTGTAATCTCTTAATCAACTAAGCTTTTTCATATTATTTTAATGTTCACTAGATTGTATCTTAATTTTATCCTAATTTAGGTCCTGTTAACCCTTATTAAAGAATTAAGTGAACTCCTCTGTGTTCTACAACTTGATTCATTTATTGAATTCTTAACTTTAAAAATTTAAAGAAGCCAATGGTACCTAGACTTCGAGTCCCCCTTAGGACTTCTCATGCATTCATGATTTCACTACTCAATTTAATCTGTAGTTTATTGGAGGGAGGGAATTCCTTAATTAATTTAATATCTTTATCAAAACTATTAACACCTAATCCGAGGGTGATTAATTGAAATATCTTTCTATTAAAACCTCTAGAATTGCATTAATCAATGTAGAAATTTTTCTATTAGGTTTGGTCCTAATCTAGAGGATTTATGTCAACCTATCTCCAGGTTTGCATACAACTCCTTTTAATTACACTAGAAATATTCATACATGGGATTTTTCAATCTTAATGGAGTGAAATCATACATAAACCAACATGCTTTCAATATTAATTCAAGAATAATTAACACATAACTAAATCCCAATGAAACCAAATAATGAATTAAATTAAAATAAAATCACTATAAGATCTACTCCAGGGTTCATCTAATCTAAGTACCAACAAAGGTTTAGTTCCTAATCATAGAAAACATAACATCAAAACTAATGGAAAACTAGAAAATCAAAAGAAACATGACGAAATCCTATTTAACATTCATGAAATCTACTTTAGATTGATGCAAAATCCACTACGAATGCTTTTCCTTGCTTGTTCTTCATTCTTTCTACTATCCTAGGTTGTCAATTTATGCTTCCTCAAGTCTCCTTTGAGCCTCTCTCTTTTTCTCTTAGTTTTATACTTTTATAGCTTCAAAATTAGTTTTTTTTAGAGTGGACATAATCACTCATATGATCGTTTGTATGACTATGTCCTTTGATCTCACTTTAATTCTTTGAAAATCATATAGAAACATGGTTTCATAAAACTGCATGGTCTAGGACATGATCATGTGCTCCTCTACATGAATGTGTCCCTCAAGGACATCAACCCTCTAATTTTATTCCTCAATTCTATATGATTTCTACTCCTTTTGAGCCTTAAAGGCAATTAAGAACTAAAAATATAATTAAAAAATTAAGTAAAGACTCAAATGAAACAAAAATGCAATAGACATGGATTATAAATATGGTTTATTGGAATGATTGTACACTACATAGTATTCTTTGAATGAATTATTACAATAGACATGGATTATAAATATGGTTTATTGGAATGATTGTACACTACGTAGTATTCTTTGAATGAATTATTAATTCTTAAAAAATGGTTTTTTAGGCATTTATCATCCTACTAGAAATTGGAGAACAATTTTAAAAAGTAAGAAAGTGGCTTACAAACTTTGTTCTTTCAAAAAGTAAAGTAATTCATTGATTTATATGTATGTACAACCCTACAAGGAACTAAGGTACTTTAAGGAAAATATATGAAGAAGCTAAGTATCCTTATTACAAGCTGGAAAAGTGGTTTCTAATCAAGTAACCATCTTCTTCTTATATTACTACCAGGATAAGTCTCCATTCTAGTATGATTTTTTTGGTGGTGTCATACAAATTTATACCATTAATCATTTATTTTTAAAAATTAAAAGAAAGTAATAAAATCTCCAAAAATAGAAGTAAGGTTTTCAAAGCCAATACATATGCCAAAAGTAGGTAGAAAACAATTGATCTTACAATAAAATCAAGATCTAACCAATGTTGGTGACGGAGAATATCATAGGCATCAAAGTTGATTACTAGAAAGCATTCCCAAAATTAGTTTTAACATCTATATTAAAAGATATATAAGCATTAGTTTCATTACATTTCATCTTGTTATATTCTTCTTAATTCTCAATCAGGGTTAAAATACCCTATTTTGTAGCCATTTCATTGCTGCAAAGGAGATGAACCTTGTCAGCTATGAGATACTCTCTATTCTAGCATATTAGTTCTTAAACGATTTGTTAACTTTATAACTCCTTGCCTTAAAAATTTATCTATTTCTTTCCCTCTACATATAATAAAACACATTCTAAAATATGATTTTATATATTAGAAAGATGACTTGCACACTTTGTGTCTTTGTCTAATCTAATTAATAATTTCAAAACAATCCAATTGTGTACTTGTAAGGTTACATAGTTATTGCATCTTTCGACAAATGGTTAAAGCTAGGCTACATTTGAAAAATAAACAACATATAGATTCAAATTCCTATTTAAAGAGGAAACAATAAATATAGGTAGTTGTAGATAGCCTCTTTTTGATGACTAATCACAAAATCAAAGAGGCTTTTTGAAGAATATGCTTGAGCTAAACAATTTTGAACCATTTTACATTTTGAGCTTGAATTATGAGTAACTCTTTGCATGATCTATTTGTGAAGTTCCTTGAGGAGTGTCTTAACCAATTGAATAAGTCCTTCTAGGTTGATTAGGATTTTAGTTTAGAATATTATACATTATTCTAGATAATTCTTTAATTTTATAGCACCATTGATTATCTTCAATGACCTATTTAATATTAGCATCATTAGATATTAAGTTTATGAGATTAGAAAGCCTATTGACCCTACATAAGGATCCTAATTTATTTCAATAAGCATACCAAAAACTAGGTTAATTTACGATCCCTAATTCTAAAATTGAACTTCAAACAAACTACCTCCTTTAACTTCAGAATTTTTAACATACTTTAGGAGGAGTTGGTTTTTAGTTTGACTTTCCAAAAACTCTTTCCTTTCAAATATTGTGTGTACCTATTTTAATTATGAGGCCTCTTTATTAGTTAAGATTCTCCATATTCTCTTTATAATTAAAATCTTATTTAATGCTTGTAAAGGGATGATTTATAATCCTACTTCATATTTATTCAAACATGCATCTACACATGTCACTTTGGCCAGTGATTGTCATGACAGATCACCTAACCATGGGAATCACCTTAGCATCTTCTTTATTGTCTTAAATAAGCTCTTAGGGAGAACAAACAATTAAGACCTAAAGATGTGTAGGCTATTGAGGATTGAAGTAATTAGTTAGACTATACCTGTAACTAATAAGTGAATGGTGGTTTCATATTCTTTAGGCCTGTTAAATTTGAGAGCCAACTAGAGAGATGATTGGCCAAAATTGATGTAAAGATATGACTCTTATCATCATTATTGTCCTTGAAATTCTTTTCATAACTTATAACATGGCTAATTAATCTAGTCAGTACGTTAATGCTTTAGGTAAATATGTAAGAAGAAAGGGGATCTCTTTGCTTTACTCCTTTAACTCCTTTGATTAGATCAGTTTGCCCTCCATTCACTAAGATGTTATAAGAGATTTGTTGATACATTGTTGAATATAACAAATGAATACATTGGAAAATAAAAGGTAGCCAAAGTGTGATAAATGAAGTTCTAGTTAATAGTATTAAAAGCTATATGGAAATTAATCTTATTTGCATAAATTTTAATTCAATGATTTCTGTTATAATTCTTGAATAACTCTTGAGCTAATAGAATATTATCTCCAATTTTTCTTCCTTTAATGCTTTCGATTATAATTCTTGAATAACTCCTGAGCTAGTAGGATATTATCTCTAATTTTTCTACCTTAAAATGAAATCTTTATGATGGATTGATGTATGATTTCAGCACATCATGATTATTGAGGCTATGAGCTCTATAATGATTTTGTATATGGTGTTACAATAAGAGATAAGCTTATAATCTTTGAAGGATTATAGGTTTTGTATTTTTAGAATGAGGTTAATGAAAGGTTTGTTCATTTTTGTCAACATCTTGCTCTTATTGAAGAACTTCAAAATCCTTCAATGACCATATTTTTTATTTAAGTCTATATCTTCTAGAAGAAAAATGCATTGGATTTATTAGGTCAAAGGGATTTGCTTAGTTTAAGCTCAACGAATGCTTTCTCCATATATGTTGCATTGAAAGGTCTAAGCAAAATGGAAGCTTCAGCCTCTGTATTCTACATATAAATGAATGAATTAAGTTCCTATGTAGATGAACAATAATTACTAGATCACCAAGAGTATTCAAAAAGTATTTGTTAGTTTCTTACAGAATCTCAACTTGAGACTAAGCCACTTGTCCATTTTCTTTTAGTGATGATGCAATCCTATTTATGTTCCTTTTAAAGAGGATAACCTCATGGAAGAAACTAGTACTCCTGTCTCGATCTTGAAGCCACCAAACTCTTGGTTTTTATTTCAAAAGGGAGCAATTACCTTCCAAAATATAAGTATATTTGAGTAAGGATATTTTATCTTTATTTTGTTATAATTATCTTCAGGTGATAGGGGCAAGTCTTTCTAGGCCTTGATTAATTTGGCTTTCAATTCAATAACTACATGATGAGTATTACCGAAGTTTTTATGTTAATTTTCTCCTAAACATTTAAGGCTTCCTCGTGTCGATAAAGAATTTATATCCCTAAAATTCTAAGTTCAATTGTCTAATTACGACTTCTCCATACCCTTCAACTTCTGCTAAGTAGTTATTGAACTGAAATGGAGTTTTCCTCTGTATCATCAATGTCAGATAGAGTGTGATTTGAGAAAAGAGAGAAACTAAATATAGTCTCTCTCTAAAAATTTTGATAACTAATGATAATTAACAAAAGCTCTATCTAGTTTCTTTCTTATGAACCATCTACCATTTGTTTTGAAGAATAATAATGTATTCATTGAATGAAATAGGGATTACATGATAGAAAGACAATGTTGAAAGCAATTAGAAATACAATGTTGAAAGCAATTACATCAAAATAATATACCATTTTGCTTATTTCTCCAAGTAATAAATTGCCTTCCTACTTTAGATCAATAATTTCTATATGGTTAGCCTAATACCCAAAGTTATCGTTACAATTCTTAGTAAAAAAATTTCTCTATGCTTTAAAAGGATAGAATATTCCTTTAAAATCATTAAGGATTAACCATGGAGCATCCATATAAACATGAATTTTCTCAACTTATTTCCTAAGGTGTATCTCTGAAAAATAAGATTGGCTATATAGACAAATAAGACATAATCATTGATTTTCTTTTGTAGAATTCTTATTGATAAATGGATAAATTGGTCAATGGTCAAAGTTTGTGATACCTTTGATATGTTGGATCAAAAGGAATAAGTAGCAATTAACAGAGAATTATATACTACTTTTTGAGGCTATTGAGCCTCTTACATTTTAAAAAGGGATTGATATCAGGAGGGGACAAGATTTTAGAGCTTTTAACCCGATTTTTCCTATTTGACCTCCTTTTATTAACAACTTTGAAATCATTACCTAGATTGCACATTCTTCCTTGCTCGTATGATAAATTACCAAAGCTACTATTTTGGTTAACAGAGGGAGTGAAGGATTCAAATTTCTTATTCACCTCATTACTGTTATTAATTTGAGAAGCATTCATACCAGTGATTTATTCTTTATCATCTAGCTCCTTTAATTGTGTTTTAGCATCCTTTTTCATCATTATGGGCCTAGTTTTATAGCTTTATATTACATTCCCTTAGTTATTATTATGCTCATTACTAATGATTATACCTTCTTCCTTAGGTAGGTCAAGTTATTCCCTCTTTAAAATTTCTATCTCGTTGGCATCTATTTCTTACGTTAGTGGATTAGGCCTCCATTAATATAAGACTATGATAGAGTCATTAAACAACTTATCATCTTCTCCTAGCCTCATGAGTATAACTAATTCTAGAAATTCTTGGTGAACATCAACCATTAAAAAATTCCTACTATAACCTATTCTTTTCATTACAGTTATAACTTCATCCATACAAATTGATTTTCAAAATAGAATTTCAAGTGATTTAGGACCTTGGTAGACCAATACTTCAATGTCACATTATGAATATTGAACTATTGAGGTATCTACATCTGTTTCATTTTTCTTATATGAATGTTAGGTTTCCATTTTTAGAGGAATATCAACTTATTATTAAAGTTTCATAGGCCAACCTTAATAATCTTTTAAGCATTAGTTTCTAAATCAAACTTAAATTAGGATAGGTTCTATTTATTGATCAAGACCTTCCTAAATCCTAATCTTTTCTAGCGGCTACCTAAGAGCTCCTCAATGGATAAGCTAGTCATTTATTAATAAAGAAACCTACCAAGTTTGAATCCCTTTTGAAATCTCCTTCTTTTAGAATTCCACTAGTAGAGTAACAATAATGCTTTGCACATTGAATTTTAGTTGATAATCTTCAATTTTTTTATGGGGAAGAGCTGTTTATTACTTGACACCAAAATAAACTTAGTCAGTTTTTGAAATAAAATAAATAATAGAGGAGTTTCATAAGCTTAATAAAGGAAGTTTGGATCAAGTTAGGATGGCAGTAGGGGGTTTAAGGTTATCAGGTGAAGGGAAGTTTAGGGAGGGTAAAAAGAGAGAAGTCTTAAGGATTTAGGTGACTTATATGGTTGAGTTGTAATAGGGTGAGGTACATTTTGCAATTAAAAGAAAAAAATCAAATAGGTAATAGAAAATTTAAAAAATAGATCCTTAATAAGGAAAGTAGCAAAAGGTAGTAATCCATCTCCAACTCATAAATTAGGAAGATTCTTAAGTGGTGTGCTTGTCACTTGACTAGCTACAGGAAGGAAGAAAAATAGAGAAGTGGAGATGATAAACCAAAAACAATGAATAAGGAGACATATGACAAATGGGGAAAGAAGTAAAGGTCGGAGACAACATACTAAAATTAAGGAAGAGAAGCGAGTAATGAAAGAAAAGTTAATAGAGAATAAGCTTATCATTCTTTAAATAGGAAAGGAAAAAGGAAGTTTGGGTAAAATAAAAGGAGGAGGTGGAAAGAATAAGGAGAATAAAGAACAAATGCATCATTAAATTTTTAACTAGGTCATATAATTGATATCATGATAATCATTTGTTGTATTTATATAGTTATAGAAAAGAACTTAAAAGTTTCTATTACTGATAATCTATTCATCACATATATTTGTTTCCTAAATTAATTATCTCTTGATTGTTTATTAGACATGTAAATTATAAAACATACATGAGAATAGAAAACTTATTCCACTTAAATTCTTCCAACCAAAAAAAAAGTTAAAAGAACACGCTCTACTTAAAATTTATTCACTTAAATTCTTTTAGAAAATAACAAAAATAAAACCAAGTATCTATTCAAAATAATCTTACTTATATTAGAGAATAAGCTTTATCTAGATTTTAGGAATTGAGGTTGTCCTTAAGCTTGGGTTGTATATGGAATATCTAACACACTTAGAGATTAATTGGTCTTGACATGTCCTATGTTTCTACTCTTGGAGTTGGCTTTGGCTAACTACTAATTAGCTTTAAAGACCCATGCAAGTATCCTGCTTTTGCTACTAGTTATGATGATTAGTTCTAAGGGCTTATTAACCAATAGTTAACATAGCATATATATATCCATCTATAAGACTATAGTCCATTCCTTTGGAATTAATATATTCTTTAATTTTTTTTAGGTACGAAGATATGAATGACAGTGGGTCTGCTTTGTTAGATTTTTTAGTATCATTTGATTTGGTGGTGGCCAACTCATTCTTCCACAAAAAGAGGACCACCTAATAACTTTTAGTAGTAGAACCACGAAGACGCGAATTGACTACTTCCTCGTAAGGAGAAGTGATTAACCTAGTTGTAAAGATTGTAAGGTGATACCTATCACATGTCTATTAACTTAACATAGATTATTGGTCTTGGATCTTGCAATTAAGCATTAGAGGAAGATGAGAACTTCTCAAATATGCACTAGAATTAGATGGTGGAATCTAAAAATGGGCATTATGTAATAATTTATGGACAAACTAATTTTTAAAGAAGAATGAAAACTAGAAGATGATGCTAACTAGATGTGGAAGGGAATAATAATTCTTTAAAGGAAGGCAGCTAGGGAGATTTTAGAAGCTTTTAAAAGGCCTAGGGGTAGTAAGAAGGAGTCTTGATGGTAGAATGAAGATGTACAAGAGAAGATGAAGATCATATTAAGCTTTATTAGATAGCAATATGGATAAATAGAAGGTAGCTAATAAAGAGAGTTATAAGCTGGAAAAGAAAGAGGTAAAGCAAATAGTCTTAAAAGCCAAAAGGATAGTCTACATGAATTTTATTAGTAATTAAAAAATAAGGATGGGGAAAAAGATATATTTAGATTGAACAAAGCTAGAGAAAGAAAAGGAAGGTACTTGGATCATGTTCATTGTATAAGGATAAAGCAAGAAGAGTGCTCATTTATGAAAATGAAATCAAGAGAAGATGGCAGAGATACTTCTATAACCTTTTAATGAAGGTAGAGATGACATCTTATCCTTGGGTGATCTTAGAACTTTTAGGAATTATCATAATTTCACTTGTTACCAGCAGATGGAGAAAGAAGAAATTAAAGGAGCTTTGAGAAAGATGAAGAGTGGAATAGAAATAGGACCTAATGAGTTGCCTATAAAGGTATGGAAGAGCTTAGGAGATAAGGGTCTTACTTGGTTAACTAAGCTTTTCAATGTGATCTTAAAGTCTGTCAAAATGGTAGGTGAGTGGAGACTTAGCATACTAACCCCTCTCTAAAAGAACAAAAGAGACATCCAAAGTTGTAACAACTATAGAGCCATCAAACATCTTAGTCATACTATAAAGTTATAAGAGAGGGTAATTATAAAAAGAGTTAGGAAATATATAACTATCTTGGAAAATGAATTTGATTTTATAATAGGAATATTATAGGGGTAAATAGGACGTGCATATGATTTTCATTGACTTAAAGAAAACTTATGACAAGGTACTTAAGGAAGTCATATAGAGGTATTTAGAAGTTAAAGGAGTTCATATTGCCTATATAATGGTTATTAGGGATATGTATCAAGGTGCTATGACTAGATTAAGGATTATAGGAGGAGATACAAAGCTTTTTTCTATCAATATCAGACTACATCAAAGATCCACAATAAGCCCCTTCCTTTTTGCAATAGTTACAAATGAACTCAACAAGAATATCAAAAAGGATGTGCCATGGTGTATGTTGTTTGCTAATGAAATTTTTTAGTGGATAAAACAAAAGATGGTGTTAATGTCAAGCTAGAAATTTGGAGAGATACGTTCGAGTCAAAGGGTTTTAAGTTGAGTAGAACTAAGATTGAATACCTAGAGTATAGCTTTTCAGGTCATAGGGTTGGACCTAATGTGGAAATAAAGATTGGTTTAGAAGTTATACCAAAGAAAGATTGTTTTATAAACCTTGGATCCATCATACAAAGCAATAGCGAGATAAATAATGATATAACTCACCATATTAAATATGAGTGGCTTAAATAGAGGGGTTCATCAAGAGTTATATATGATAAGAAGATACCAACCAAGATAAAATGTAAAATTTACTACTTAGCAACTATGTCGACCATGTTCTATGAGGTAGACTGTTGGCCCATCAAATAGGTGTATATTCATAAGTTAATGGTGGCAGAATGAGGATTCTCTATTAGACGTGCAACTTTACAAAAGGAGATAAGATCAAGAATGTAATGGTGAAGGACAAGTTGGTGGTGCCTAAAATTGATGGTAAGTTAAAGGTGACAAGGCTTGGGCGGTTTAGACATGTTAAAAGGAGACATCCTGATGTTCCAGTGAGAAGATACGAGAAGATTATACTTAAGGACTATAAGCGAAGAAGAGGAAGACCTAAGAAGAATTAAGCAGAGGTGATCAAACATGATATGACATTACTAAAGCTTACTGAGGACTTGGCCTTTAATAGGAGACTTTGGCAATAAAGGTGGAGGATCTTACATAGAGAGGACATTTTCTATTCGTAAATAGGTAATTTTCTTTTCATAGGCTTTTGACCTTTTTTCTTCCTTTTTCTCCTTTTCTTATGTCTTCTAATTACCTTGAATACCTTTATTAGTATTTTTTACTCTTTAATATTTTTTATTGCTTATTTTTACTTACTTTAATAATTATTTAATTTTAATTTAATTTAATTTGTATCTTTATTTTTATTTTTACTTTTACTTTTATGCATTTGGTTATTTTATTTATTTATTTATGAAATTATTTGTTTTTGTTTTTGTTTATTGTTCTTCTTTTTTTTCCTTTTCCTCTATAAATTGTTTTAATATGTTTTTCTTTCTTCTATAGGTCTATCGGATACATCCTTTCTAATAATTGTAGGTAAGGTTGTGTACTATAAGACC
Source organism: Erythroxylum orinocense (assembly GCA_025531955.1). Taxonomy (NCBI): domain Eukaryota; kingdom Viridiplantae; phylum Streptophyta; class Magnoliopsida; order Malpighiales; family Erythroxylaceae; genus Erythroxylum; species Erythroxylum orinocense. The sequence continues at coordinate 3,869,935 of JANZLX010000007.1, read as the reverse complement.
TCCTCATATTTACATCTTAGTGAGATTTCTATTAGAAAATTGTTATTATTGTTGTATATTCTTTAATTTTCGAAAAGAAAGAGCAAGCCTCTATGTAAGAAGTTAATCGTACATTCAATTTTTAGCATCTATTAAAGTAATGGTTATGAATTACCTGGACTTCATAAGTGCTCAAAGTTTCAATTACACTAGAGCTTGCACTTACACCTAAGAATTGTTGCCTAACCAGTAGCATTGAAACAAATTGAACCAAGTTATTAGTTGCTTTGCATTTATACCTAAATGAACCCCTTTATATGTTGTGCTTTTCCACCTTATTCCATCTTTCAACAAAATCTTGACTGCAAATTTATTTTATCAATTGATTTTTATGAAATATTTTAATTTAACAATTTTTAAATTTATCATTAATAATTATTTATGATTTTATTATACAATTTCTAACAATTAAAAATTTTAAGAAAATTTAAATTTATAGTTAAGTTAATATTATCTTTCTATAAAATATTCACTCACATTCATTACAAATAAATATTAAAACAATTTTTAATTTGTTTATATAAACTATTTAATAATTGTTTAAGTGTATTATTAGAACTAATCCTAATCAAATTGTGGGAAAGAATACTTAACCATTATCTGGTATTATGCAGGTGATCTAATAAATTAATAGATACCATCATTAGGATTGTGCATGACTTAATCCAAACAAAAAATTTGAAGATTTCTAGAACCATTCCAAATATTAAGATTTTAAAATTTGAATCTTTATAATTGTATTGTTTTCCTGTATTAGTTCAACTTTCCTAGTAGCTTGGTTTTCTTGTATGGACCCTTTTGGTTAATGAAGCTTTCTTTAACTTCTCAAAAAGGTTAGAATAATAAAATTCAAAGATTCAATTCATTTATTACTATAAATAACATTTATAAATTAATATAATCCATATCTTATTAAAAAATGAACTGATAAAACCTAATTGATTAAGACTTTTAACCATTAAGACAACTTTATCTATATAATCTAAGAAAAAGTTAGAAAATAACTATGGACAATTACAGAGTCAAATTTCAACTAAGAAATTAGAACCTCTTAAAGGCCTTTTTTAAGTTAAACATTTTATGATTATTGTTAACTACAAATATGTGAGCAAGAATAACAATTAATAAAGTTAAAGTTGCCATCATAATGAATGATAAACATCATACTAGAAGGACATTATACAATTTTCATAAAACTTAATAATATAGCTCAAGTATCCTTGTACTATTTGCACAACTATATGAAATAAAAAAAATTATAGACTCGGTATCACAGTTTCCTGGTCTAAAGTCATTTACTTCTTTTTGATGACTTACATCAACTATAACAACTAAAGAGGCTTAATAAGAAGTCTTTATAACAAGAACAATAAGTTAGTTTTGTTATGTTAGTTTTGTTATGTATTTATTAAAGAGAAAAGTTATAGTTGTATAATGTAAGAGAAAAGTTTAGTATTTATTAAAAAGAAAAGTTATAGTTATAGTTGTATAGCGATAAAGAGAAAAGTTAAAGTAAGAATAAGTTGCAAGTTAAGACTAAAATATGAAATCAAAATTCAATATTTAGCAATTAAAATAAGATAGTATGATACATCCAATAGTAATTAAATTTCACAACTAGAATACCTTACAATTTATAGCTATTTAAAATGTTTCTCTTCCTTACACCAATATAAGATTAAATTTATAAAATATTCTAGTATCTACATTATTTAGCAACATCTTGATTAACATTTATAAAGATTTAATCGTAAAAGATGCTTCAAGTTGCCAATTGATCCAAACAACATAATTAAGTCATTAGATCCATGAAAATTCAATATTTACAACCGATACAAGTTACTCACAACCTTATGAAGCACTATGATGGGGGGTTTTAAAAAGATTTATCTATCATAAATGCTTTAAGTTACTAATTGAATTATGTAAACATGTCGCACTATCATACTTGGATGAAGATACCACTCTAATACATTTTAGTGTTGGTAATATATTATTTAATTACTTCATTATCAATACAACCAAGTAATAAATTGATAAGTAGATTGAGGCTTTATCTTGAATATTTTACATGTTATTGAATTTCTTCACATCTTTGTCCGATAGATATCTCAATGCATCACCTTACTTTCCTTTAATATATTAGTGAAAAAGCACTAAACAAGATCCTATATCACCTTACATCTTTGCATTTATTGTGGAAGTTTTGTGGAAGTTTATGACAGAACCTTAAAGAGAGTAATTGAAACAACCAAAGACTTCAGGGTTCATTCCAAGTGTAAGAAGCTAAGAATTACTAATCTATACTTTGCGAATGATCTCATACTACTTTCCAAGGCTAATCAGAGTTTCGTATCAACTATTATGATAGCCCCAAAAATCTTTAACAAGATGTCTAGACTAGAAACCGATTGTCTCAAAATTTGCTTTTATTTATCAAAATATGCTAAAAGTAATCAAACTGCCATTGAGAATGTCATTGGTTTTAAAACACAAAATCTTCCTATATTGTACCTAAGAATTCCTATTTTAGGTACCAACCTTACATATGGTGATTTCACTAAACCTCTTAATAGTATTAACTGTAGAATCCCTTCCTAGAGTTCCAAATTGCTTTCTACTGTAGGTAGATATGTGTTTATCTCATCTATGCTTAATACAATCAATTCTTTTTGGCTTGCACATGTTTTCATACCCAAAAGAGCAATCAAATCAATTGAGATGTTGCATAGAAGGTTTCTTTGGAATGGTAATGAAGAAAATGTTAAGAGAGCCTAGATGCAGTGGAAAGAGGTATGCTTACCTAAGACAAAGGTGGTTTGAGGATAATTCCTCTAGTGAACAATTTTATGATGTCTAAGAGGCTATAGATTTTATTAACTAACAAGCAATCCCTATGGTGTAAATGATCCATGAGATCTATATAAAAATTAGCAACTTATAAAAAATAAAAATTAAATCTTCATATTCATTAACCTTGAATGCCATTCTAAAGACTAGGAAATTATTGAGGAATTAATTCACTTATCTAATTAAAGATGGTTAGCAACCTAACTTTTGGTTTGACAATTGGACATCTCATGGACCTCTTCATAATGTGCAAGGTATGGAATGTCCCAAATCTATAATTGATAAGAAAGAAGTAGTAGTTGATGCACTAGGTGACAAACAAATCTTCATACAAAGCTCTATCCCTAGATCCATCTGTGAAGAAATTGTGCTAACCAACTTAAGTCAAAGGAATGATTGTATTATCTGTAAGAATTCAAGAAATGGCACGTTTAGTAATCAATCATGCAGGAAGTTTCTATAGAAGCACTATAACAGGATTACCTAGCATAAATTTGTTTGGCATAGCAATCTCATATGAGGGAATCAATCTGTCTTTGGCTAGCTATTAAAGATAAGCTACCAAATGTGGATAAGCTTAAGAGATTCCTCACTATCACTAATTGGTGCATTATTTGTCAAAAAGATGAAGAAAGTAATGAAAACTTGTTTTACCAATATGCATATGTCAACAGTACCTAGAAGTGTGTATTACATAAATGTTATATCCATGATGCACCTTAAAGATGGGAGGGTATAAGGAGTTGTAGTAAAATCAAGCATTCTGATCTTATAATGGAGTGGAAATTTAGTCTAGTAATAGCTTGACTTGTTAAAGCTATATGGGACGAAAGAAATGTTAGAATGTTTTTAGACAAAAGTATAACAAAAGAATAATTCACTAGAAAAATTATTATGCAAATCAAAGGATATATGAGCTTACACAAGTCCAATCTCCGTAATGAAACCTACTGTACTACAATATGGAATGTATATGCCTATTAACTTCTGTAATAGTTTTTTTGTAGGTTCATAAGCTTCTAGTGCTTGGTTTTCATTATGTATAACTCTTTGTAGCTATATGTAACTTTTGCTTGCTATTCTTGGTTTAATTCATTATTATTTCCTTAAAAAACACTTAAGAAGATTGTTATGTTATGCTCTCACATATGATAAATGGTCATTGATAGTAATATAACTACCACATCTTTCAAAAAACCAAATATAATGAAAGTGGTCTTAATGAATATAGAACTCCTTGATACCTAAAGTGGCCAAATAATCTAAAAAACGAACATATAATTTCTAAATGACAACAGACCCAAGATAATCATAATTGTATAACAGGATTGTTACACTTGTAATTCTTCAATCAAGGTAGGATGATATCAAGTAGTAATTAAGAAGCAAAGGGTGGAGAGATAGAAATATACTTTAACTTTTCTAAGGAAGAAATGTCGAAAGCTCCAAGGAGAATATTTATTTGAATTATGGTCTTCCTTTAAATGAATTTTGAAGATTTACGCATCTTTTTCTTAAACGGTTTTATATAAAACTTTAGAAAAGAAAAAGGTTTGTTTTATTTAAAAATATCATATAACATTTTTGGTTTTATTTTAAAACATCTGATAATGTGTATATGCTTTCCATTTAAAAACCTAAAATTCGTTCCTTTTGCAAAGGAGTGAAAATTTTAGAGAATAATTTCATAACTTTCTAGGAGGATGTAAATATAATTTTAAGGACTTATTTTCTAAGTTGCATAAAGTTATTATTTTCCCTTGCAATATATTTTAAGTTATAATATGAGCCTTTAAATGATCTATATTATGTAAAAACACATTTTTTATGACTTTAAAAAGTTAGTTGAAATTATTGCTATTATATATTAGTAACTCTCACATAAAAATTAATTCAAATTTTGAGGTTAACAAAAATGAAAAATAATTGTTAACCATAATTTTACAATATTTACTTATCATAATAATTATAATTTCTCATTTATTTCTTTTTAAAAATTTTGAGAACTCATAAATTTTTCATATTTAACAAGAAAAAAGTTAGTGTATGGAAGTTCAAATAAGATAATTTGTATAACTAGGCAATATAAAGTCTTAAATGTTCAAATAGTTCACTGTGGGATTTGTCTTAAATTTCTACAGAAATGGTTCACTAACATTACGTATATGTGGAAATGGAAGTTCATTGATCTTAATCTTTTGTGAAAATAAAGTTTCACTATACTTACACTTCTTACATGAATCCTAATTTATTAATACGTGGTTAAAGGTTGTGTAGATGTTATTGTTTGCCATACTTCTTCTTGCGTAATCTTTATTACAATAATGAAAGAAATATATCCATTTCTATATGGAATTCAATCATATATTGGTTGAAACATGAAAATGTTATGTTTTTACTTTGTTTAGTTTCTTTTTATATTGCTTATATTTGTAATAAATAGTATTAGCGCAATTAATCTCGTAACAATTGGTATTAGGACGTAGGTTTTACTGGCAACATGTCTCTTCACAATTTTGATATGAATAAATTCAATGGATCGAATGATTTTAATCTAGAGAAGATAGAGACAAAGGTGATATACATATTCAGTAGGGATACAAAGAAGCATTGGTAGGAGAAAAAAGACTGCTAGAGAAATTTGGGGGCATTAAAGAAGAAAGATATTTTATCAAAGGCACACAACATAATGTTATTAAGTTTAGGTGACGAGGTCCTGAAAGAGGTAGTTACTGAAACAACTACTACTTTGTTATATAAATGATTTGAAAGTAAATGTCAAAAGAAATTAGTTATGAACCATTTATATCAAAAGCGATACTTTAAGGATAAAAAAAATTTACAAGTAAAAGATCACATTTATAATTTTCATAGAGCATCTTGAATTTACAAGATGATGGGATTAAAATCGAGGACAAGGATGAAGCCATATTCCTTTTATTCTCCTTGCTTAACCTATATGAGGATTTTGTTGATACCATATTAGATGATATAGAGAATGTTTCTGTCAATGATGTGAAGAACACTTTACAATATAAAGAATTTAAGAAAAAGCACTTTAGTGTATATAAAAGTGAATCAGAAGCGAGTCTAGTTATTAGCAATGGAAGGAACAAGGACAAAAATACTGAGAATAAGAGTAAATCATAAGCCAGAACAAAGGGGTAAAGTTGTTTGATACTTTAGTTGTAAATAAAGGGCATTTAAAGATGGAATGTCCATAGTAGAAGAATGAAAATGAGAAAAGGAAAAAAAAATGAAAACGCAAGTGTTATAGCAGTGCATGAGAGTTTCCATGAAGAGAATGGATGAGGCACTAATATTTTAACTATAAGCAATTCCAATTTTGCAAATTAGTAGGTGATAAACATTGACACATCCAATTATATGATTTTCTAGAAAAACTAGAGCTATTTTTTCAAAGAATAGAATGGTACTATTAGATTAGACAATGATGGAGAGCATGCTATCAAAGGCAGTAATTTAGTGCAAATCAAAATGTGTGATAGTATTTTTAGAGCATTAGATGTCTATATATTCTTGAGCTTTGAAAGAATTTCCATAGTTACTATTTATAGTTGAGAGTATAAGTTTTTGGTGATGATGGACAAATTAAAGTGGTAAATAATGCATTGATTATGATGAAAAGAAAATTATAGCATGACATATATGTCTTAATAAGAAAGATAGTAATGGGATCAGTGACTATTTCTAAATCTACAGAGTACAAGGATGATAGTAATTTATTATGTTACATATGAGTGCGCCATCTTGGTGAGAAAGAGAAAACAACACTTTAAAATGGGAGTTTATTAAAGGATAACAAATATTCAGTGCGATAGTACAAATGGCGCTAGAATAGCTTGAAATAGATGTTAAAGGGATTAGAAATTCTAATTTAAGAGATAAAATAATATCAGGAAAAAACCATTAACCTAATGTAGCTAAGGATGGAGTAAGAATGACCATCAAGTAAACAAGGAGATATAATTGAAAAGACTTGGTTACATATGCTCTTACCATTCGTGATAAGCATACAACTACCTTTTAAGGGACAAACAAAAGTCATGAGAAAGAAGAATGGAGGCTATGATAAAGGATATGAAATTTTAAAAGATTAAAAAAATTAAATGTAGTTAGATCTTGTTAAAAAGTTTTAATTTTAAAAGATGCAACTAACATGTTGATAAAACTATTATGCATAAAAAAAATGAAGCATAACTTAGATTTGGGAATATTTATATAGCTTGAAGTACTTAAGAACTTGTATAGTAAGTAGTGATTTTTGGCTAGACATTAGATAATTTAAGATGAGGTTGAGAATTGTGCAATATGCCTTTGTAGAAATAAAAGTTCATTGATATTAGGCATATGTGGAAATAGAAGTTTGCTAACATTAGGCATAGAAATAAAGTTGTAGTATACTTAAAATTCTTATACATAACCATGTCCTATAATACCTTTCTAAGGATTGTGAAAATGTTGTTGCTTTTCATACTTCTTATATAATCTTTCTCATAGTTATTATATATATATATATCCTTTCTTTGGGATGTAAGTCCCATATTGGCCAAACTACATAAATTATTTTTCTTTGTTTCATTTTTTTCTTCCTATATTTATTATGTTTGTGTGACACTCACGTTACTAAAATCAAACCTCAAGGTAATTGGTGGCTATCTTCACCAATTTTATTACTTTAAGAGTATCTGAACACCTTAGAAAACAATTAAATTTTTTTTCGTTTAATTGGTAAGAAAACAATACAATTTTCTTCTTACTAAATTGGATTTTTATATGGAGGATGAAGGATGATCTAACAATAACAATTAGCTTAACATATAGATAAGGAAACTTTTAAATTTAAAACTTTTAAAAATTTGTAAACATTGTTACTTAATTTAGATGGAGGATTAAAAATATCATTATTCTATTATTGCTTAGATTGGTTGGTGTAAGATACAAGAAAAATTGTTACTTCAAACATTTAAATTTTATATCATAAAAATAATTGTTACCTCATTGTTATATTGAGAAGATTTTCTATGAATTATTTCTTGTGATGATTGCTTCCTTAACATAACATTATTTATTCTCTGAATTTCTAATTATCGATTATTAATTGATATCAATAAAAAGAAATATTTAGAATACTTGTAACTTAATTATGAGTCATATATTATACATCATTATTTTTTTCACCACTTCTAGCACATGAGATCATTGAAGAAAGATTTTTAATTGAACTATAATTTTCTAAAACTTTTGAAACTAATTATAAATAAAGATTTTATAGAGAAAAATGTATTAATTATAAAAATAGAATTATATTCTCTATTAAAATGCCTATAAAAGATAGTGAAATATGTATGTGCACGTGCGCGCATACGTATACGTGAGATCATTTGAAAGATAATTTAATCAACTTAGATTGTTATTATTTTTGATTTGTTATATGGTGACTAGCTTACTGGGTTTTTAAAGTATAAACTACAAAACTTTAAGTGATTTAACTTAATTTTTATTTAGTATCTTTAATTTTGAGAATTATATTTAACATTTAATTATTTATTAATTAGGATCATTATTATTTTTAAATTATACATTACACTATTTAAATTTAGATTATTATAGTAATTGTATTAAACTTTATTTAAAGAGAGAGTTTTTCAAAAAGATCCTAAGATTTTGGTCTAAATAGGTATATGCCTACCTCTTTGAATGCATCACATATTGTATTCTTTAAATTGTAATTAGTATTTTTCAATAAGAATACTAGTGTTCATTTATAAAAAATTGACCACACATGTTAAGGAGACAATTATAATTTTTTATTCATATTTTATAATTGTTGGTTAGCTATCAAAACATTTGTGTAAGAAGGCATAATGTATTTAGGATATCCTCTTATAAATGTTTTTTCTTAAGCTATCTTCTTTTTACTTTTCTTTATCATTTACATTATATATCATTTATTTATTTATTTATAATTAATTATCTTTTTATCTTCTAATCATTATGTTTTATGTAGTAAAATCCTTTCCTAAAAATCTAAAATATTGTTTATCATTTTTCATTTCTTTTTTTTTCTTTGAATCATTTGTTTTATGTGTAGTAATTTTTTTTCTAAAAATCTTAAAATTTGGAATCAATTTCATTATATGGTAATGAGTATGTAAGAATTAAATTGTTTTTCATATTTTATAACTAATATATTTTTAATAATTTTATTTAATATTTTCAAGCCTCGCTTGAACATATTGTTTTGGAATAGGCGAGAAATTTGTTCTATGAAGAAAAGGAGAACTCAATGATAGTTATCTTTTAAATTATGCTTTAGTTTATGGTTGACTTTATTTATTGATATTAATGTTTAAAGCACTTGGACTATTTGCTTAATATTTTATAATTTAAATTTCATTATATAAAATAAATGTCAAAATTTTAATATCTTTATATGCTTAACTACAATTTAAAATTTTTTTAAAGATAAGATGTAAGATCAAGTGAGGTTCTAACCTGTAATTTTGATGATAGCAAAACATATTTCTACTAATGAAATTACCTTTGGTGATATTTGTAACTTTATATAATAAAATTAAACGGTGCATGAAATATGAAGTTAAGTAAGAGGAAAAAGTGGGGAAAGAAACCAATTGAATAAATTAAACAATTAAAGAAAGGATAAAATAAGAAAATTAGAGCAAACATGTAACTTGATAGTATAGTGAAAAACCAAGAACAAAAAAGAATCAAGAATGTTAATATTTAACAAGTTATTATAATTTTTCTCATAACATTATTTTGGTTATTTCAATGAATTAGGGATGATCATTGTGTAATAATTTGCATATAAGATATAAATATATATCCTTTCAAAATTAAGAGAATTTTTATTCTAACCTTTAAAGAAAATATTGTGATCTTTAGATAAACTTTGGATAAAATTTAAAATGATTTTGAACCAATTTTTTTATCAAAGAGGCATGTTTAATCTTTTAAAAGACTTAGGATTTGGAGTTTTTGACTTGGTTACTAAAAGGTTTGACTAGCCTAAGGGTTTGATTCGATTAGCCTAACAAAGCAACAAAATATTACAAAATAGTTGTTGTCTGCTAGGCTAGGGGATATACTACCAAAATCCCTGGCAAATTAGACATAAGCTAGTTGAATATGGGTGTCTAGCTAGTTGAATATGTCTAAAAATTAACCATTATAGCAGTTAATTTATGTGTCTAATGACTATTTAGGTTAGTTATAGATACAATTACAATAAAATTAAGGGAAGAATCTTTGGCATAATAGTTTATAAGAGCCTTGAAAAATTAAACAAAGAATTTGAATGAATGTGCATTATGTCACATAAATTGAGTCTTTTTTTGTATTGGTGTAAGCAAAAGAGGAAGTTGTTGAGTTTTATGGTTGTACAATATTGCAATTTGAGAAGTTACTCAAAGTACATTTTGTGAGGGTTCCTTTAAACCTTAAACAAGATTTCTAAAAATTTACTCTTCACCCTTAACAAAGCAAGATGATGACTCATTGAAAGAAGAAAATATTGAATTCCTAAGTAGAGTTTGAGGAGTGTACATAAGTCAAAGGTTATTTGATTAAACTACAATAAAGTTTTTTTTCACCCTTTCCTTACTATTTTTAACTATTATTTTATTTATTATGAAAATTTTTATGAGAATTTGTGATAACATTTCATTAATTAAGAAATATAATAAGAAATAATTATACACAGTTCACCTCCTTTCTTGTTTATTATTCCACACTAATATAATAAATAAACTACAACATATTTTTATGATTTCAATAATATCACTTCAATCAATAAAATTTTAAATTTCTAATAACTTGTAATTAAATTTATGAAGGCGTGCTTAAGAAACTTACAAAACAATTTTTTTCACTCAACAGAAACTAAATAAAATAGTTTTTATCAATAATCTAGCCTTTTAAACAATATAGAAGATACTTTTTATTATTTTATGATAATTTTCATATTTCACATTGCTATAAAGAAGTCACCAAATCCTATTTGGATAATATTTTATGTCATTTATGCGTTAATATTTATGTTGCAATAAAAAAGAATAGTTGACACCTTCATAATGATCATTTTGAAAAAAAATATTTATATTTAGTTACTTTCAACTACTCATTTGATTTTAATTATCTAACTATTAAAGTAATGAAAATGGTAACATATTATATACAACAGTAATAAGAAGTAAGACAAAAATTGAATAAGAACATCACAAATTGAGTATTATACTTTTGATTGTACTCTTCCATAAAGTATTTTCGATTTAACTATGAATTTTATGGATGTTGTTTTATACATGCTTACAAAACTATAAATTATGTAGGTAAAGTTATTAAATATGAATAATGAAATTATTATTTTTATGTATTTACTATCTTAATAAGTTTTATTGTGGTTATGTAGCTATCATTTACTTATGTATATGGTAAGATAAATTTTCAATAATATGAGAATAGGGTTATACTGTTGATTTATGTACTACAACTAATCGGTTAGTTATAGTATTGTGATATAATCATTAAAAAATATTTGTTATCATATGCATATTCATTTAATTAACCAAGGTACAAGATAAAGTCCATAGGATCAATATATATCACAAATAAAATTATGATGAGATCATAATTATGAGATTTATATTACATTTGTGTATTATCTCTAAATTATATTAGTTGTCATTATTCTATTAAAACAAGAGATTAATAAATAAATAAAAAGACTAGTAGAGCTTTATTTCTTCCTTATGAAGAAAATAGTCGATCTAATAAACTAAAGTATAAAAATACTTAAATAAACATTTGGGCACTTGTTAAAGAACAAGTTAATTGATTTGACTCGATACGAAAATTCTATTTTATATATTACTTTTTATGTCTATGAAAATCTTCATTGTAATAATTGGAATAGTGATCTTTTAACTTGAGATCTTTAAAGTATCCATAGAAGGATTGTCATATTTTAATATCACTTAAGAGTTATTCTTATCAAGGGGAATTTCATCAGTATTCGTTAGGTAGTTAAGTGATTAATATAAGATTCATCAACCTAAAGTGATTAGGGATAATTTTCATCGTACTTGTTTAGTATTACTTTGAAAATTCCGTAACCAAGATGCAATGACACTTTAAAAATAATTTCTAAATGTCATTAATAAAATTAATTACTAATGGTAGAGAACTAATATAGATGAACACAAATAGAGTAGATATTGATTTTATGTTCTATGTACAGTTGAAACAATGTGCAATAAAAGGATTGAATTATTGAAAGAAAATCTTACACAAAAAGATTAGTCAAAACTACTTTGGACTTGATTGTAATGTTTAATAAGTTAAATATGAGATATTTAATGAATAAGGATCAATATGAGATATTAAATCTTATTTGGCTTCAACTAGTATTTAATTAGGACTAATTATAATTATAATTAGAATTAAATTATTAAAAGGTTACAAACATATCATAAGTAGGCTTAAGCTTTAAATGAGCTAACATTTCTTATTTAAACACCTCTACACAACTTGTAGAATTTTTTCAACTTATTCGTGTAGATATTGATAGAGGCTAGACACGTTTACAAATATAGCGATTAAGATAAAACAATCTCATAAATGATTTAAAGGAAATGACAAGAAAATAATCAAACTTCATAATAAGGTATAATTTATGATTCAAGCTTTATTATGTTTTATGCATTAATCATGTTATGAAATTTAAAGTAATATTGACTTTCACAAAATCAAATGAAAAACTATCGTTTTTGCTATGTTATGTGTAGGATTTGATCATGTCCTAATTTTCTACCGTATAGAATTTAATAATATGGTATTTCATTCTTATTATTATGATTTGAGAATTTAAACATTACCACTCATGAGTTTTATAATAATTATATGCTTATTATCTAATTACTTTAAATAATGTTTTACATTATGATGATATTGTTTTTAAATTTTTTTGTATATTATATTTAGTATTGACAAATTGCAAGGGAATTTAATTGAAAATCTTGTAATAAAGTAAATTAATGTTATTTTCATTCTTATTTTAATGTTACTACTTTTTTATTTTTAATAAAATTATCATGTAACTTACAATCATTAGGCTTTTATTAACACATTTTTAAATTACTAACAATCTTATTCTATCTTATTTGTGTTCCAAAATATATCAAATCACATGAAATAACATTTAAATTATAATTCTCTTATTTGAAGAATATTAGATAAAATTACGTTGAAATATTTTGTTATTAATTTATTTTATAAAATATAAAGTTGACATTTGCAAAAATTTATAGTTGAGATAATTTTTACAATATTCATACTTTAAAATGAGTAACAATATATAGTTTTATAAAAGTATTTTGTACTAGTCACTAAATTAAAGGTACAAGTGATCGGGTTTGGTGTAAGATATTGAATTTACTTTGTAGCGTCAATCAAACAAGTTATTTTGTGTCAATATATAATGATTACTATGATACTATACTACTGTAATATAATAAAATTAAATGGACATGTTAATGCAAGGACAAGTCTTTTGTGATAAAGCAAATACACACGAGAGGGGAGTGAATTATAAGTAAAAAAAATTACAAAGTATTATCAATTCACTAAGAGCCGCTAAACAAAATGAATCTATAGATAAAAAGGGCCTATTAACTTTTAAAAAGATCTTGTTAATGTTTAAAATGAAATGAGCCTATTAATCGCTTAAAAAAATGAAAGAAGGTTATTAACGTTCAAAACAAAAGGAACTTGTTAACGAAAAGAGCCTGTTAACTTATAAAACGAAAGGAGCCTATTAATTGTTTAAAAAATGAAAAGAGCCTATTAACTTTCAAAATGAAAAGAACCTATTAATCATCTTTTAAAAAATGAAAGGAACCTCTTGCGATATTAAAACAGAAGGAGCCTATTACAAAACTGAAGGAGTCACTTTGCAAATTGAAAACACAAATATTATAATGCGGAAATTTAAAAGTTAAGAAGACATAAAGAATAACACAGCCGATTTATATTGATTTGGTTTATAATGAAACCTACAACCAATCCCCAAGTATCCAACTTGAGTATTTCACTATCAACACTTCAAGTAGTAAATTTTGACAAGTCTCTCCAAGCTCATAAGTACATATTTTTAAGATTTTTCAACCTTTTACACTCGTAGTGTTTAACAATCCTCTACAAGCTCTTAAAAAAAAAGAATATAGAGTTTACTCAATGTAAGCTTTCAAGGAATAACAATCTCTCTCAAATATAGTGAATTTACTTTTTAAGGCACAAGATGTTTGAAATTGATATAACTTTCAAGAGTATTGATTATGCTGAAGTATTTCAAAAATTTGGCTCATTCGCAGGTGCAATGGCACTTCCTTAAGTAGACTATTTTTGCCATGTTGCATGATATTGCTACGGATTCACATTCCATTAGACTCAATTACTCATTTAGATATTAGTTCCGAGTTAAATACTTAACAAGCCATTCTTCTATTTTAAATCCAAAAACTCGAATACTATAAATTTTCACCGATAAATTGAAATACCCCCCTTTTCTTTTTACCGTAAAACCCAAACTTTCATTCATCTTCTCTTATTCATCAATTCTCATTCTTAAATCCTATATTGCTCTTTTTTTCTTTCTTTTGTTTGGCATAAAGATCACTTCAAATTTGATAGTCTTTTCTCGAATAGCTCAAGTATTACCTTGTCTCTCGTTTCTCATCCCTTTTCTGTGAATTTAGTGAAGAAGATGAAGTTTGGGTTATAGTGCGCAACGGGACCCTTTGTTACATGTCCAAGATCAAACATGAAAGAGTATAATCCCGTATTCTCTAAGTGTATGAAAGAGTATAAAACATGAAAGAGTATATATGATTTCAGAGATGAGATAATCCCGTTTTCTTCATGAGCTGCGTGAAAAATGATCACTGGAATGCCGTTAATGCCTTTTTGCAGCTTTCTTAACACGTGAACTTCTTCATGGGTTAGAGTATGATAGCTTCCCGCAAAATAATGTAATTCTTTTATTTAATTACAAGTCATACTATTCAAATCTGTATAGAGAAAGGTTAAAAGGTGAAAAAATATAGGTTCTAAAACTAATTTTTTTCTATTTTAATCTTTATGATCTATATTTTTTTTTAATTAATTGTCTTTATTCATCTTAATCAAAGGTGCAGTAAAAAAATTTTACTAATAGAACCTTTCTGGCAATCAAAAGCTATCTAACTTTTGCGTGGGTTCTCTTTACACGTAGTCTTATTCTTCAAATTCATGGAAAAGATGTTTTTAATAGACCCATATAAAAAATATATAAATATTTAGAAGATATATATTAAAATAGATAATAATAAAAAATATACACAAACATCAAAATAATAATAAAAATATAAAATAAGTAAAAATCAATATAGAATACAGCTAAATTAAAAAAGATAAAATAAAATAAAAAGTATTAAATATTACAAAATTCACGCTCTTTCTAACTTTTTCGCGAATCTCAATGAGATGTACGCCCGACCGTATTATTACCAAATGACGATGCCCCACCCCTCACGTTCTATTACAAATTTTTATGGTCCTTATTGCGTTTGTATCTCACGCTCCTTTATCTTTACGCCTGTTTACTTATTCCTTTCCACACGGTACTTCGAAGGTCGATTTCTATTACAGTTCATGGTTTAGTTTGTGACTGCCCATGTTGTACGTAACTGGCATACTAAGTCGTCCCATAATATCTCAAAAGCATAGGTCAAGAACTAGGGTTTTCTATAAAAGAAAGACAAATTAGACTACATTCATACGAAAAGAAAACTGCTTATCATATACACCACCCATAAAGGGAAGACTTTTTTAAGTTAAGAAACCTAATCTCAGTACATAAATTTAAAATATAAACTAATATTACCAAGAGCATGTGCTTATAAATCATTTGCGCTTGTTCGTACATTACTACGAAATGGTATTCATCTCTTTTCCAATTACATTTCAGAATTGTTTCACATGCATTAGCTCTGTACACTTATTCCTTTAAGCCCTTTAAAAGCTCCCCATCTCCCTTCAGAAAACATCGAAATCACTTTTCTTTCTTTGATGTCCCTGTGCTAGTCCTTCCCCGTTCTTGGATTTGAAAGTAAAGCTCACTTTTCAGAGAGAGAGAGAGAGAGGGAGAGAGGGATAAGGAAATAGAGAGATATATAAATGGCTTTAGAGGCTGTAGTTCTCCAACAAGACCTGTTTAGCTACGGCAGCAAAGAACTCTACAACTTGTTAGGAGGGAGCTGGGGCTTTGACAACTTTGGCCTAGATCAAAACAATGATGAAGATGAAAAGTTTAGTGGCTTTTCTGATTTTCTCGAGAATCAAACAGAAAGTCCGTTTCATTTAGAGTGGAGCTCTTCACCACCACATCTGCCACTGCTGCCACCTACTACGGTCATGACTCATTTGGATGAAACAATGCACCGCAATAAGCCAACCCTAGACGCCAACAACAATGAAACTGGACTACCTTGCACTCCAGAAGACGCCGACTTGCATCAACTGGATGAATTACTACCGGAAAACATTCCTGCTACTCGTGCCAAGAGACGTCGAGCAAGAAACCGGAAGAACAAGGAAGAGATTGAGAACCAGAGAATGACTCACATTGCTGTAGAGCGCAACCGAAGGAAGCAAATGAACGAGTATCTATCTGTACTTCGATCTTTAATGCCTGATTCTTACGTTCAAAGGGTATATAACTGAGTATCCTTTTGTCCCTTATTATGTAGGCTTGTTTAATTCCACTACATGGGTTTCCTTTAGCTGGTCAAGTTAATCCCTTGCCTTTTCCCCCCGCCCCCCCCCCTTTTTTTTATGTCTCTGAACATCGTATAGTAGTTTCTAAAAAGTTACGAAAACGATTCTTGACTAGGGTGATCAAGCATCAATTATTGGAGGTGCCATAAATTTTGTTAAGGAGCTCGAGCAACGTTTGCAATTTCTTGGCGCCCACAAAGAGAAAAAGGAAAAGGAAACTTGCGACGGTGGTCCATCTTCTCTGCCTTTCTCTGAATTCTTCACGTTTCCACAGTACTCAACTAGCTCATCAAACCTCTGTGATACCTCGGCATCTGGGACTGAAACACAACCTGCCATAGCTGACATTGAAGTGACAATGGTGGAGAGCCATGCAAACCTCAAAATAAGATCGAAAAGGCAGCCAAAACAGCTCCTCAAGGTGGTGTCTGAATTGCATAATTTGCGCCTCACTATCCTTCACTTAAATGTCTCAACAATGGACAAAACTGTCTTGTATTCTCTAAGTGTCAAGGTTGGTTAGACACTGTCTTGTTCTGATCTGAAAGTTATTTAATTATTCTTTATCAGTTGATATGAGCTAAAACATAAGACTCGCCCAGATTTTAGATTTCATATTTGTTTTTTTTTTTGTAGGTGGAAGATGATTGTAAGCTAACTTCAGTGGATGAGATTGCCACAGCTGTGTATCAGATGTTTGGTAGGCTTCAAGAAGAATCCATATCTTGAATTAGAACAGGTTTTCTCATTATTTTAACCTGTCTCCTAATGCCTCTTCACGACTATATTTTATCTATCACTTTCTTTTTTCACTTGGATTGTTCTGGCTCGGACAAATCGATAATTCCCTTTTATAGTGGTTCGGTCATGCTCAAGTTAGATTGTCCACATAAATTTGTTATTTCTTTCCAAGTTCTTAATTTCAATTCTTTTTCCAGGCCCATATGTTGTATGTCAATTCAAACGTTCCCTTTTAGCTTCTTAACAATTATAATTATAATTATATATATGTATGTATATATGTATTGTATATATATGTATGTGTTGTCGACATCTAATGAGCCGTGGCTCTTCACCCCTTTCTACTAACTGGCCTATCCAAATCTGTCAGTAGACTCAATCCTGCAGATCATAAGGTTTCCTCGTTACCCTAGATGGTGGTGAACTTTTATTCAATTACTCTGAGCGACAATATTCAGAATTGATAACCATGCTATATTCGATTTTGAAGAGCGATAACTACTACTAGAAGAACAATTCACATGCATGAAAGTTCATTAACTACATTTTCCTAGTACAGAAGCATAGTCTTATATCTGAAAGTCTTTTATGTCAGAAAAGGTCATAAGGCATGGCCATATTACACAAACTGCAAGAGGGGTCAAGTACCAGAGTTTAAGGCTGCCAAGAGCAGTTTTAGATGAACCCCAAGTTTTATCTTATCTCTGACTTCTTCACAAACTTTTCTCAACATCACCATTTTGAAAGGTATGTAACTTTATTATGATGCAGAAAGCCAGAAAGAGGGGTAGAGCTAGATGTGATTGCCAGTGCAGCTTTATTTTTAAAATATGAAGGATCTTTCAGTAAATTTCCAAGAATAGGTGTGACATCAAATTAAAATCTTTGTGCAAAGATAACTACAATCCCCACACGTTTTTTACGTCATATGATATGAAGATTTCACAAAAATACATATAAATAGAATATTTAAATTCGTATATTCCACCGAACTACAGAACTAGTTCTATAACCTCCTCACCTTCAATTGTAGCAATGTTGCTGTCGAATCCCAAGGTAAAAAAGTTAGTTGTTGGTGGGGTTTGAGTGTCCATAGAAGACACCAACGGAAGATGACAAAAGGAAATAAAGTTCATTACACTGTTCTCGTTAAGGGGACAAATGACAATTATTTGAGGTTTTCATATAAATGACAGCTAGTTAGATGTGAAAAATCTTACTTTGAGAAGTCTTAGAATGGAATTGTCTCATTCACAAATTATGGAATTGGAAAATTAATCTTTCCTGGTACGTCAAAAACGAATTTCTTAACTTCATTCCTGGTTAACTTACTGAATTCACTGCATCTCCATTAAAATCCTTTATTATATCAACGTGGACAAGGGTCATTAGGCATCGTTTTTTATAAATAATAATTATTACTGCCTGTGGAAAATTCGTGAAAGTTAACGCTGAGTGGACATTTTCACCGAGTCAACATCTTAAGAAAGAGGGCAATAGAAAAAGCCAAGAGATTTAGTAGACTAGAGCGTCTTACGAGACACGGAACATAACATACACATACGCGTGCACTTGAAAATTGGGTCAAAGTTGGTATATACGTTTTCGTGGCTGAAAGACAAATCAATGGTTTTGATTGACATAGCTAATATTGCTTGCTTTCGGTTTACATATAGCTAAAACAGTTGCTTAATTATTAAACAAACGTGTAATGTAATATATTAAGTCATGAATTCACAAGAAATATTATTTGTTTCTATAAAAAATTCATTAGAATTAACTTGAGGTTAAAAAAATTTTCATATAAAATATTATGTTTTGATACACTTTAAACATCATACTTATGCCAAAGTAATTAGAAAAATATTATTATTAATTAATATCTAAGAAAATTCTCATCTAAAATTAAATGAGAGTTTAAAAGATAATATAAAAAAGCTAATCAAATCACTTTGATGGTTTTGATATTTAAGTATTATAACTCATAGATAAATTTTAATAATAATATATAAATATAAACTATTTAATTAAATAACTAAAAGGTATTGAGGTACCGACATGTTAAGTATTTTTAAGCTTACAATTTGTATTCATTGTCAATATATTAGAAACCTTTTTTATAACTTCATCATCATCTCATTTGCGATTGCATTCTCCATTTTTTTAATAGTTTTTCTCTTATATTAATTACCACACTTGCCCCCTCCTTCTTTGTACATTTTCTTCTAAACTCTCTGGTTATTTTCTTCTTTGGTAAATGTTAGAAGAAAACTCTTTCCTGCCTTTTACTGTAACACCTCTCACCAAGCTTACCTCTGCTGCTCGAAATCCTCCAAATGCAACTCCATCCTCTTCCCTACTGCCTCTATTATCTCTCAACCAGTTTCTAAAGTTGCTAAAAAATCTTGGACTCAAGTTGTTAGAGAGACTAACTCGCAGATCATGCTATCCTATGTGCCTCCAAGCATGACATCTAATAATCTTGTTGCATCATCTCTAGAATCCTTAATTGCAGGAGTTGAAATGCAGAATGCAACACTTATAGGCTTCTTTCTTGAAAAAAAAAAAATCCTTTATAATTGTGAAAGCATGGACTATCTCCAATTAGAAACAACTTGGTTTCAAAGAACTTCTTTTAAGTGATCAAGATGTCTTTTTCTTCAGATTTTATAATAATGTCTCGACAATGAAAGTATTGGATCTTAGACTCCGACATATATAGAATAAACCCACTCTCCAAAATTGGTCCCTAACATCAATATTGAAAAAATCAAACTCTCCAGTGTTCCATTTGGATGTGTATTCATGGGATACCTCTGAAGTATTAGATATTACAGAACTAAACTACATAGCCAGTTATATTGGGAAACCCATGTGCTTAGATCAATGATATGTGCTTAATTGATTATGAATTTAGTCCATAACACTTAGTGATTATTGCTATGAAAATGCCTAAGATATTGACTTTGAATCATATGTGATTTTAGGCATAATTCGGAAGCAAAGAAGTTAAAGTGAGCCAAAAGTATGATATTTGGGTCATTTTTTGAAGATGAATATTCACGTGTCTTCAGGGAGTAAGAAGAAGAAAATTAGACACAAAAAAGATAAGAGAAGCTCTTAAAAATAACATTTGTTGGAGTACAAGAAAATCTAGAAAATTCAGTCCAAAAGAAGAAAATAAAGAAGCAAGGAAAGAATCACTTACTCACGTATGGCTACATGGATTATGCATGGATTTGTATGCATGCAAGATATCTTAACGTGAATTTCACCGATAGCATCATAAAATTGTGAAGAACCGAAAGTGAGTGGAGAGCAAGGTGTCAGCCTGCATAAAAAAAACAAGAGAAAAATGTGAGCTGAAAAAGAATGGAGTGTAAATCGTGAGTGTGTGAGTGCTAGTAAGAGGTATAGTGGACAAAATTTGGTGGGCTGGAAAGCTTTAATGGATGTGAAAAGCCCCTCATAGCTATGAGAAGCTACTCACAGGTGTGATAAATATGTCACACCCGTAAGGTTCTCACAGGAGTGAGAAATTGCTGCATCACCTAGGTTTTTAGTATAAAGCAACATAAGGTATGACAGCCAAAGATATGAAAGTTTGGGTGAGTTTTGGCTGAGATCAAAAAAGAGAGGTGTTCCGGCTAGGCTAAATTGTGAGGGACCTTTAGTAGCTTTGGGAGAGCATGAAAAGGGACGTAAGATCCTCACCATGAGAAGGCCCATAGAGGGATAGCTTCCCGATGCTAGTTTGGAGGCAATATCGACGTCGACAACCCGATTAACGATCGTATTTTAATTAAGCACAACTTAAGGAAAAACTCAA
Source organism: Erythroxylum orinocense (assembly GCA_025531955.1). NCBI lineage: Eukaryota > Viridiplantae > Streptophyta > Magnoliopsida > Malpighiales > Erythroxylaceae > Erythroxylum > Erythroxylum orinocense. The sequence goes on along the minus strand of JANZLX010000007.1, from coordinate 3,848,619 downwards.
GTTAATTATAAACCCATGATTAATAGTTTCTAGGAGAGGTTTGAAAATAACAAATCATCGAAATATGTTTAATTAGGGTGTAGGCCGAGATAGAACCAAAGAACCAGATTCCTAACGAATTCACCACTTTCATCAATTTATATGTTTTCTTTAATTTGTTTTTTTAGTTTAATTTCATTTTATTTTCTGATTTCAAACTAAGTAACCCCCCAAAACCTAAATACCAATTATTTTCATTTCAACAACTTTACACACACTCTATGAAATCGACTTGGACTCACCACTGTTATAGTAGTAGTCTAGTTTGTTTTGAGTAGCATTATAACGCGCTATCAATTTTGGCACTGATGCTGAGAAGTGTGATGTTTTAGTTTTTATTTGTGATTTTAATTGGTGTTTTGTATATTTTTTCGTAATTGATTTCTTTTCAATTATTTCTTGATCGTTTCATTTTCTGTTTATGATTGTGATTTAAAAAATAATAAAATAATTTAAAGATCATAGATGGAAGTAAATTTTTCTTTAACTCTTACTCTCAATCCTATACTAAGGTTGGACTAATTAACCTAACATTAGTTATGGATGGGATAACCCACAAAATTACTTCTATGATAGTTTGTAGGATACACAAAAATTTCCATATATATCAGAAACTTCTTATTACGACTCAGGTTTATCTATGGACAACTTTATCAAGACATTTGCTACTAACGATCTTGAGCAGTTTTAAAAGAGTACGTCGTAACTTAATTAGAGTATGTAGTAGCTTCAACAGAGTATTCAGTGGCTTCAACAAAGTATGCAGGAGCTTAACAAGAGTATACTGCAGGTTAATCAGAGTATGCAACAACAGTTGCAAGAAAACAAAGCAAGCATACAGAGCATGGAATGCCAAATGGGTTAAATGTTGGAAACTCTCGATCACCTATGATCACAAATCGAAGAGGAGCAGCCATATCAACCCAAGGTTTACCCAATGGACGTTAGTGCGGAAACCTTATGGAGTGATGAGGAGCTTGAGAATTTTGAGGGCAATATTCAATGAATTAATTGTGTCAAAGAAGTGGAGAAGGAGATTAAAGCTGAAAATGATACATCATTTAGCTCGAAGGTGAGTACTGAGTTCATGATTATTTTTGACAACACCTTTTTACCTTTACCTAGTATGTTAGAGGAATTAAATAGAGATACATTTGAGATCTTTCAAGAAAGCAATTAATCAGTAGAGATCGAATGTCTAAGGATAAGGATGATGGGTGTCGAATCCACCAAAAATAAATCCCAAACACCAAACGAAAATAAATTGCGCACAGTGGTAATGGGGTCG
>JANZLX010000007.1:3786010-3804914 GCA_025531955.1 Erythroxylum orinocense | reverse complement strand
CAATATTGTCACTCACCTATTGTCCATGAGTACTTATTAGTCATTCTGAATATTGCAAGAAAATCCATGTCAACATTGGCGATTTTTTCGGTCCGGAAAATTTTCCCGAAAAATTTCTAAAATTTTCCAAAAATGAAAAACACACAAAAATCACTTCAATTAATTTTTCAAGCACAAATACCACATTTTTCACAACAAAATCACATTTAGGCACATATACTGGGAAATGTCATGAATGCACGTACATTTATTTTCATATGCAAATTTTACTATTCACATGTAAGAGTATGCATGAATATGTCAAAACAATCCTAATCACTCTCAGCCCTTTCTAAATTACCATTCTTCCCTTCCCATCGGAGTCGGATGTTACATGAATCTAGAGATCATATATTAGGTTATTGGGTGGCTAGGTTTAATTAACGATCATATCTTAATTAAATAATGTCAAAGGGAAAACTCGAGTTAATAGATTAACCTATGATTAATAGTTTTTAGGAGAGGTTTGAGAGCAATAAATCATTGAACTATGTTTAATTATGGTGTAGATCGAGATTGAACCAAAAAACCAGATTCCTAACGAATTCACCACTTTTAACATTTTTTGCATGTTTTTTTAACTTGTTTTCATTAGGTTAGTTTTACTTTATTTTCTAATTTCAAACCAAACAAACTCCCACTACCCCCAAAACCTAAACACTGATTAATTTCATTTCATAAACTTTACATATATTCTCTATGGAATTAACCTAGACTCACCACTGCTACAATAATATGTCTAGTTTATCGTAAGTAGCATTACGACACGTTGCATCAGAATCCTATCCACACTATATCTGAATCCATTTGACAAATTTATCCCTTTAAGCTTTTCATCGAACATTTTATAGGCATAACAAATTCATCCCTTACTATTAACAAAAAAACTAATACTTGGCATTCTTCACTAACAAGAACAAATTCAAACGCACAATGAACCACTAATAGCTAAAATAAACGTAGACAACATAAAGGACATCAACCAAAATTGACCCAAACAAAAACTTCCCTAACAACAACAAGCAGAAAAATAAAAAACCAAGTGGAAAAGAGGAATAACTAACAACGATAGATAACTAATCGGAGACAGAGACAACGACGACGATTTATAACCACAGAATAACAGAAGATGATGGCAGAGACGTTAGAGGGGAAAAAAAGCACAACATTTTCAGACACAAAGTTTCGTCTCCTCCTATATTGATGGATTTTTTTTCCGTCGCAAATTACCTTTTTTTCCAGCAACTTTACCTACAGAAAGATTTACAATTTTCTTGTAATGTGTGGATTATGTTTCTTGTTCTAAGTATTGTCTTTACGCTAGGGATATCTGAAGCAACCATCTTCATTATCTTTTGTAATTTCCATTTCCTTTTTATGACTTACTAAAGGGGAATGCTAATGATTTTTAAATGCTTCTTTGTAAGATTAAAATATTCTTCTTCTATTTATTCCTTTAACAATTGCTGTATTAACTTTTAGTTTTTATTGTAGAAACAATGTTGACTCATTAAATTATTACTTTTGTTGGTTGTGTATTTTAGAGCAATCATTCTTCAACTGCTACTTAAACTATTATTCAGACTTTTATTAATATATTAGTTGTGGCACGGAGACGATTAGGCATTAATAATAAAAAATAATAACTTTTATCCATTAAATGTAAGTGATCAGCACTGTACGTATGTCCTTAAAATGTAACGATTCAGTGCATCACTTTGTAAGCATTATACTAATTGGACAGAGACATCTTTAGACTAAGATTAAAGGACAATGGAATTATCGAAAGTTTACATCATCACAAGCGTAAGTGTTTGCAGACTTCATTATCTCGTGTAAAATTTAAATGTTACCACTCTCATGTGCTTAATAATAATCATTTACTTGTTAAATGATGGAAGAACAAGTGGATCAACATGTAGAAGAATTATCACAATAGAAATTTCATTATATTCGTATTGTTGATGTGTTACAATATAATTTAAATACTTTCACCTTAAAGAGAATTATTAAAGATTTTGATTTGTAATAATACTTAATTTGAGTATCTATTAAATAATTATTATGCTATTGTTAAATGATACAAATTATTTTTTTATGAATTCTTATTAATAAATACGTTTTTTTTTTTGTGTCATATAAAGCTTGACACGATCGAGATCCACCAAGCATTTTTTGCTAATTCTTTTGTTAAACCTATTGAATTTTTAATATAGGTAGAGTGTAAAGCCCATTAATAAGAATTAGACTTAGGTCAACCATTGCTAAAATAACTAGAACTGGTTACTTGAATTGTTGATCCTTACTACTTATAAACCCTTTAACATTTTCATTTTTAGTCAATATGAGATATTCTAACATTCCTCCTCAAGTGCAACTAGGACTGGACATCTAGTTGTCACTTGAAATAAACACAGTGGTAAGCGGACTAGGCCGTTGGGACTGAACATCTAGAGAAACAATCGAGAAATTAATAATCCGGACTAAACCTGCTCTGATACCATGTTGAATTTTTAATATGGGTAGAGTGTAGAGCTTATAACAAGAATTGGACTTGAGTAAATCTTTGTCAAAATAACTAGAACTAGTTATTTAGATAATTGACCCTTATCACTTATAAATCCTTTAATATTTTCATGTTTAGTCAATATGAAATACTCTATCGAAACTAATCATCATTTTTAAATTATTTTAGGCTGACGTGAACGGGTTTGTTTTGGTAAACCAATAATCATGACTCTTTTACTAATTGGGGTTGACACGAACTGGTTTCTTTTGTTAATATAAAGGGGTCAACACTGATTGGTTACACAACTCTCACCAACATTATGGATAATTTTATAATTGGTTACTGGTGGCCACCTCACAGCATCAACACAATAACAAATGGAATCGATCTTGCGTATTGCGTTTATCGTACTTTGGAAGCATAGGAGTGGTTAAGCAGACGATACGTCACATCCATGCTTAACTTTGGCATTTAAAGTAACTTGCGAATCCAAATTTCCAGTATTTATTAACTAACCAAACCAACCCCGCTTACTATCAAGTTCAAATGTCATTCTAGGCAGCTAATGTCACCAAATAATTACTAACCTCTTTGTTTATGCTTCCTAGCTAACCTTCCACTATAAAGAATCTACGTGGCTTCTTACATTAATTATGTGGGTTTGGTAAAGGAATAAACTGATGCAAGTCTCTAGTACAGACAGTACTTTATACACAGTGTAATCAAATAACCTGTTTTTAATAAATAAATAATTAAAAATGTGAAAAATAATATGTAACTATTAAACAGTCTGAAAATTTCAGTAACATACAGAGAGAGCGACGAAGTACTTGTTCGTATTATGTATATTCATATCTCGAAAAGTAGTGTCAAATTTCTTCTGCAAACTCCTTCAACCTGTTGGTTTGGCATATCGGGACGGTTTTCTCCTCTATCCTAGACTATGATTACTGCGCTCCCACAAACTATGTTGATAAACTATATAAAATCTCCCAAGATCTATAGTCAAAAGTTAGAAACCATGGTATACGAAAACACAACTCAAACACCTAAATTTTAAAATATGTATAAAGCATGATTACCTTACTCCCAACATAATAATAAATGTAGCCAAGTAGAAAGATATAACCCTTATAATTAATTTGGAGCATCTGATATTAAATTATTTAAGCTTTCTTTTCCACATAAGTTATAATTTTTGGGAAGTTGTTAAAAATCGATACATGAAATCATATGATGAGGCCATTTGTCTGTTTTTGTTTACTACAAAAGTGGGAATAATTTTTATTACTTGTATTTTTAGCGTAAGATGACTCCAGACTTCTAGTCAGGCATCCAATGTTCTGCGCCGTATTTTGTGTTTTAATTTTGTACCAGTCATTTTTAATAACATATTTATCTAAGTCTTATATAAATATGTAAATAAATAAAAATTTAATAAAATAAAGTAAGGCGCTTGGTTTATAGAGGACAATGCAAATGAGAATGAATATAGTAAGGAATGAGAATGGATATAATCATTATAATTATGATGGTCGATTAAGATGAAAGAATGAATACCGTTACTATTGATGTGATTGGTTTGTTAAAAATATTGAGAAATAAAATTTTGTTTTATATCAAATTTAAAATATATTTTAAATGATTACTTTTAATTTATGCACCCTAATTATAATGACAAAATGTTTAAAATAAAGTATATTATAGTTTTTTTTCTAATAGCTTCGGAAGAAAAAAAAAACATACTCTAGTATTTTCTTACATCAACATATCATTAGTTACATAATATCTTTAAAATATAGTTTAATCATTCAAAATATTGTGCAAATCATCAACACAACTATAATATCCACCGTTCCATTCTATAGTACAATCAAGTAACATAGTTTCATACAATTTGCATTTTTTTGATAATGCAAATAATGTTATATTTTAAGTAATTAATGAATATTATTTTAATTATATTTTAATTACATCTTAATTATATTTTAATTAATCATTTAATTAGATTTTAATTAGAAATTAATTAATTAATTAGATTTTATCTTGATTAATTATTTTAATTAAGTAATTATATTTTAATTAACTAATTAGATTTTATCTTATTTAATTAATTTAATTAGTTAATTAATTGATTATACATTTTAAATAATTATATTTAATTAAAAATTAAAAATTATTAGTGTTGACAGGAATCAAACTCATTCCTCCAACGAAGGGTATGGACCATTACCTAAAATTTAGGTATAAAAAAATTATCCAATCAATCATAATAACTAATCAACCATTACTATTCATTTTATTCTTATTGATTTATTTTCATATACCTTGACCAAACCACCCCTCAATAATGATAGATATTTAATAAGATATTTTAAGAATCGCTCCCGGGCATAGATGCCGTGTCTTTTTGTGAGATGCTGTACGTGAGGTTGATGAGCCGTCAACTTCCTATCATCACATCGGTTCCCAACTCAAGATGATCATAATTAAATTGTCTTTCACGTGTGGGTTTATTAAAAGTTGATTTATGGCGTACCCATGAAAATATGAAACAAAACGATGTTGTATCGACGATGGAAGCGCGAAAAAGAGACGAGTTTTTAATATCAATCAATGAGAAAAGTCCATCAGTAGTAGACAAGCATAAAAGAAGATAAAATTAACCAGACAGAACACAGATTTTACAGGACATTGATAAAGATGTTGGATATATAATTAATACATAAGATTTATTTCCCAGTAATAACTAATGTACCATACGTTGAGTCATGCAGAAATAAGATAGTCATAAGTTAAGGGCCTAAAAATACCGGCAGCCTCATTCTCAATGAACTCCAACTGCTTCCCAAAGAGATGCAGGTAAACTAACCAATCACCATCTCTGACAGGACTTGGCATCGGCATAACATAGCCTGAAGTGCCACCCCATGGAAAATGATACGATCCGAAAATTGGAGAACCCCACCCAAAATTAACCTTTTTCACTGGAAACCTTTGCCCAGATGAAACCACGAAAGCTGGATCACCATGGTTTTCGTTACAATAGATCTTAGCCAGAGCTGGTTCAGGTCTATGGGCCTCAACCCAGTCAACAAGTCCGAGGAAATGTTCCTTGGTCACTGCAATTTCAAGGAAATGACGGACCTCCTCTGCTACCCAACATAACGGATTTTCAGCTAATTCCTCCACTCTCTTGCTGCCATATGGAATGGATAGCACGTTTCCAAAGTATGCACCCATTAGTTTTGCCATGTCAACATCTTCATCTTCACTAAGCCTATTCCTTCCGTCCACAACAATTCCCATTTTCGATGTTATTACTTTTCTCCCATCATTGTGTGTTTCAGCATATTTTGCGATCATTTGCCATAAGAACGCACTGAAAGATTCAAGCTTGGTTCTCTTGCAGTCGCTGGAGCTGGCAAGTGATTGCAGTCGATTTAAGTCGTCGGACTTAACGTAATATATGCGACTCATGAGTTGATCTCCACTGTCTTGATCCATAGGCTCTTTGGGAGGTGCCAGACTGGATATAGTTACGTACAAATTGTTCAGGCAAGGGCCAACACATCCAGGACGTCTGGGGTTTAATAGAGATTTTCTGAAACACGGGAGCATTGATATTGGTTTAGACTGAGCCGTCTCCGCCCACGACACAAGGAACATGTTCATGGAATAGGCATCTGCTATTCGATGATCAAACGAGCACCCCACTACCAGACTGCCGCATTTGAGCTCAGTTGCCTAGAAATTAAAAAATAAAATATTACTTAATTATTATTAGTAATCATAACAAAAATAATTATTATTTTAATAAAATAAAATTGATATTTGGCACCTACCTTTTTTCTTTTTTCGGAGATATTTTGTCACCCACCTTTAGAAAGTCCCTCTTGAAGTGAAAGGAAGCGCATTTGACTCGTAATTATTTCCCTAATCCATTACTAATACAGACACATGCAATTAAAATGAAGCCTAACTCTTACTCCAGTGACCATCTTATTGACTTCCATACCCTGCCCGTTCTTAGTTGCCATCCCCAAAAGAAGACAGTTATATCCCCCTAATCTAATTACATGTCCCTGTCTCTATTAAGCTTTGTAGAAAAGAGGCTGATGATTGAACCAAAAACAAAAACAAAAAAACAAAAAAAAACAAAAAGAAGAGAAAGCGATGACACAAACATAAAGCCGAGGGAAAAGTTTATAAGGCGCTTTCTACTTGTTTTCTGAAGTACAAGTTGAGTGTTTAGATGAAATGGAGAGGATAATGACAGTAGAACTAGCTAGACTCGCTAGAACTGTAAGTTAATGATATATTAAGCGTGCACTGCGTGTATAGTTTGGGAACGGAAAGTGGAAACATACCTGGACAGCTAGGACACCGGCCTTCTTCTTGGGCACCAGTTTTGCCTCTATGGCCTCATCAGGATTGTACAGATTGAGGTGTTTGAGCTCAATATCAGCAAAGGCCTCAAAAAAATCCACGCCACGATTGTTGCACAACATCTCTGGCTCGCCAACTGTGTTAGCCACAACCTCACCCGCAAAGGCGTAGTAATACACGAGAACTTGAGCCAAGGCTTTCTTTAGAGCACCAACCATGGAACTAAAACTAGTATTTGATAATGAAGAGCTTATAATATGTTTCTTGTTGTAACAAAAGAGAACACCCACATCGACTGGAGGAAGAAGTAGGTCAAGGTTGGATAGAGGTAGCCAATGTCCTTGCAGTGGAAGAGCAGCAGCCACTATCTCCGTCTTGCTCACCGTCACGGTGAAGAACATGCCATCATTTCCTCCGGCACCCATGATGTTATACTTCTTTATATCCTTCAACTGGAAAATGCAAATAGACAAAGTAATTTGTGACTGATATGGTTCAGAGTATAGAAAAGACGAGCTGCGTCCCTGATTTATACCAATGGAGGATAGGTATCAAGCAACAAGGTGGGGATGAGTTTTTAAAATTTGGGTAGTGAAAGTGACTATTCAATTAACCAGCTTCTTACTAGCTACTTATACTGCGAAATTGATTTAATTTTGCATATTCTACGTACATGTCATGAAAGAGTGTATAGACTCATCTAGGATGTTTTTAACTTCTTGTATATACTTATAGATTCATTACTTACGACCTAAAGGAGGAGGATAAATCTTCGTGGAGTAGTTAACCTATCACAATTTCTCTCTCATTTCGACCCAAAATAAAACGAAGCAAACCAGATAGGCTCTTTGCGGGACAGGTGGTTTGTATATTTTTCCTAAAGGAAAGAAGGATTCAATTAGCTACCAACTCATCTCGTTGATAAGACGCTCATGTATATGTGTGTATGTGCAGCAAGGAAACTGTTACCAACTCATCTATCGTATAAAAACAAGCGAAGATAATACGAAAAAAGATGAGAGAGAAACTAGAGTGAGAAAATGCTATGCAAACAGGGGAGAACATAATAGTTTGAGAACTCAGCAATCACTATGCAAACAGGGGAGAACATAATAGTTTGAGAACTCAGCAATCACTGAGATTTTCCTTTGATTAAACGATATATCTTTTATGACTACATATTTATAGCAATTTAATCCTAACTGTTTTCTAACTGTTCTTGATTTCTTGACTTCTTGATTTCTTGCTTCTTTAATCCTTTACGTCGTCTTTTCTTACGTCAAATGCATGGCTGAGCATACATGTTGTTCCTGTCCGGATTTCTGAGACAAATATTCTACATACTCCTCCTTGGATCAGAAATGTAGTTTCTGAACTCCCACTGATTTCCTTAGAAGTTCAAATCATGACACATGGAATCCCTTTGTGAATAGATCGACAATTTGATTTTCAGTAGCAATGTATTCTAGCTTTATCTCTCCCTCCAGTTGCACGTCTCTCAGATAGTAATATCTGATTTTAAAATGCTTTATCTCTCAATTCAGGAATGCTGATTTAACGTCCATCTGGTGAATTGTCCAACCTTTTTCAACCGCAAGCGCTAGGAGTAGTCTGATCGTCTTTATCCTTGCTACCGGCGCACAGGTCTCCCTGAAGTCCACTCCTTCCACTTATGCATACCCCTTCATAACCAGTCTTGCCTTCAGCTTATTAAATGAGCCATTCGAGTTTAATTTAGTTTTGAAGATCCACTTCAGACCAATTGCCTTCTTATCTGGTAGTTTATCGACTAATATCCAAGTTCCGTTTTTGTTTATCATCGCAATTTCCTCCTTCATGGCTTCGCACCACTTTGGATTTTGTAGTGCTTCTTGGACTCTCGATGGCTCCTGTTTAGCCTTAAGATTTTTCAGTTTAGGTTTTACCTTATACCACATTTCATATGGCATCTTGTCTTCGAGTGTGCAGGTGTAGAGTCTGTTGAGGAGGAAACATGTTGTGGAGGCTGCCAGCATGCACCGTATCATCTCCACCACCGTCCTATTTCGTCTCTCCACTACTCCATTCTGCTGAGGAGTGTAGGGAGTAGTCAATTGGAGTTTGATCCCTGCATCTTTGCAGATCAACTGAAATTTATCGGAGATGAACTCTGTCCCATTATCCATCCTTACAGTCTTGATCCTTACGCCCGACTGATTTTCTACTAATGCTTTAAACTCTGAAAAAACTCTTGGGACTTCGTCTTTCTTCTTTAGACAATATAACCAAGAATATCTAGTATAATCATCAATTATTAACAAAAAATATTTGCTTATATTTAAGGATGTTATCGGCATTGGTCTACAAATATCCGTATGCAACAGTTGAAGCTTCTTGGATGCTCTCCATTTTGTTTTGGTAAATAGAGTTCGATGGTGTTTACCCAGAAGACAAATTTTACAGTCTAAATGGCAGTCGGTGAAGCTTGGAAGGTCGTCTACCATCTTCTTCCTCCTCATTACTTCTAATCCCTTCAAGTGATAATGGCCAAGCCTCCTGTGCTAGAGTTAAGCTTCACTCAAGCTACTTACCAAAGCTTCTTGTTGCAACTCCTTAGGCTTCATCACGAAGCTCTTGTTCTTCATCCTTGTGGTGAGCAATTCCTGGCCAAACCTGTCTAATACTTTACACAAATTGGATTCGAAATAAACAGACATACCTTTTTCCATTAGTTGAGCCACGCTAAGTAGATTATGCTGGATTTTGGGCACCAAAAGCACGTCTGAGATGGTTTTTCTTCCTAGCTTTGTAGGTATTTCCACCGTTCCTCTTCCTTCAGCACGAATGCGCTCATCATTTCCAAGTTTAACTTTTGCTTTTACAGAACGATCCAAGATCTTGAATTGTGTTGCATCCGGTGTCAGGTGGCTTGTACAACCACTATCGATCAACCATTCAGATGTGTGTGCTTCTGCCAGATCACAGGTGACTACGAACAATTGTTCTTCTTCTTCAGCGATCTGCGCATTTGCCTCTAACTGTCCAGCTTGCTTCTTGCAAATAGCTATGTGCCCCTTCTAGTGGCACCTCCTACATTCCACATCTGGACGTTTCCAACACCTGAATGCAAGGTGATTGGATTTTTCGCAGTGAGAGCAGGGGTTGTATTTATTTCCCTTATCCCCCCTGCATTTCGGCTTGACTGTTTTTGAGTCGAGTGTGAGTTTTGAGCTCCCGATCCTCCTATGTTTATTTTCTTTTTCTTGGATTTTTCTTGGCCTTCAGATTTGACAGATGCTTTGTACACTCCTTCAGCTACATTCGTCTTTCTCATTAGGTGACGCTGTTCTTGTGCCTGAAGAGCGCTCACTACTTCAGCAAGCTTCACCTGTCCGATGTCTTTGGTATTCTCCAACGAGACAATGGTGGCTTCGTACTTTTCTGGCACTGAAACTAGCAATTTTTGGACCAACCTTTGATCCTTAAAGTCAGCTCCCAACAGTCTTATCTGATCTGCAAGTTGAATCAACCTTTCCGTGTAGTTCTTGACAACTTCATCTTCCTTCATTTGAATCTTGTCAAATTCACGTAAAAGATTTAATACTTTCATATTTTTAACCTTTTCATCATCTTCATATTAGCTCTTCAGAAATTCCTAGATCTCCTTCGCCGATCCAAGATGCATGATCCGACTAAATATTGAAGGTGCAATTGCTTGGTACAAGCAAGATTTCGCCCGAGCCTTCTTTGTTATTCTTTCCCTCAACCAACACAACTGGGCAATCGGTACTTCTTCTGCTGGAACCTCTACTTCTTAACTTCATTAATTGGCTCCCACAAATCCTGTCCTTACAGATAAGCCTCTATTTTTACTGCCCATATTCGGTAACCTTCACCACTGAAGACTGCCGGCTGCAAGCTTGGAGTGGATGACTCGGCCATCTCTGAGTTATGCACTCCTTATCGCCATCGCGTATTTTGGAAAGATGTAGATGCTCAAGGCAAAGAAATCTTACTTATACCTTCACTGGTCCCTTAAGAAATATGCTTTGATACCACTTTGTTGCTACTGACTATCTATCGTATAAAAACAACCGAAGATAATACGAAGAAAGATGAGAGAGAAACTAGAGTGAGAAAATGCTATGCAAACAGGGGAGAACATAGTAGTTTGAAAACTCAGCAATCACTGAGTTTTCCTTTGATTAAACGATATATCTTTTACAACTAAGATTGACTACGTATTTATAGCAATTCAATCATAACTTTTTTTCTACTTGTTCTTGATTTCTTGACTTCTTGATTTCTTGCTTCTTTAATCTTTTACGTCGTCTTTTCTTCTTACATCCACTGTATGGCTGAGCATGGACGTTGTTCCTAAAGAGGATTGGAAGCTATATCTATTATTCACGGTTTGTGAGAATTTAAACTCAATTATAAGATACAACAGATCAAGACAAATCCCAAGCTAATCAAGGGAATGATCCTAGGAGATAAATCAGGAGATAATTACAAATTACAACAACTCACATTTGACCAAGTAATATGTCAATAATCATATACATGTGAGTGTACTGTTACGCCCCCGCAAGTTGTGCGTATTTTCACCAAGACCAGGCTTCAAGAGGTTGCGTTGAAATGCAGCTCACGGTAACGGTTTTGTGAGAATATCCGTAACTTGGTCAGCTGTATTGAGATGTTCTACACATAGAGTTTTATTCTTCACCTGTTCGCGAATGAAGTGAAAATCAATAGCCACATGCTTCATACGGCTATGTAAGACGGGATTAGCACAGATATAAGTGGTGCTCACATTATCACAGAATACTGTCGGTGCTCGAGGAATGGATATGCGAAGTTTAGAGAGCAAGTGTTGCACCCAATTAGCCTCGGACACTGCTACAACAACCGCTCGATATTTGGCCTCAGTGGAAGAGCGAGACACAGAACGTTGCTTTTTCGATGACCAAGAAATCGGTGTCTTGCCAAAGTAAACAATAAATCCGGTCGTGGAGGTGCGATTGAGAGGATCACCTGCCCAATCAGAGTCTGAGTATACACATAGTTGCTGATCGTGCCCATTGTCGATGGTGAGCCCCATGTTAACCGTCTGTTGTAGGTACTGAAGAACTCTTTTTGCTGCTTTCCAATGTAATTCGCTGGGAGCATGCATAAACTGGGACAACTTGTTGACAGCATACGCAATGTCCGGTCTCGTAAAGGCCAAATAGTGTAGTTTGCCAATCACTTTCTGGTATAAAGTGACATCAACAGAGGAGTCGGTAGCCGGTTGAGAAAAATCAATGGTGGAAGTCATCGACGTCGAAACCCCTTTATAGTCGGCCATTTTCAGCTCCTCAAGCATATCCAAAATGTATCGGCTTTGTGTGAGGAACAAGCCATTCGAAGTATAGTTGACTTCAACACCAAGAAAATAATATAACCGACCAAGGTCTTTGAGCGAGAACCTTGTAGAAAGAGCGTCAATAATACTGCGAATACCCATCGAGCGATTGCCTGTAACCAAAATGTCATCCACATAGACAAGTACATAAGCTGTAAATTCATTTTTGTGGAACAGAAACAGTGAGGAATCCGATTTGGCAGCAATAAACCCAATCTGCAACAAATACGACTTTAATTCATTGTACCATGCTCGGGGTGCTTGTTTCAGACCATAAATCGCTTTGTGCAACCGACAAACATGATTCGGATACATTGCATTCACAAATCCAGGCGGCTGTTGCATATACACTTCCTCATCGAGATGACCCTGCAAAAATGCGTTATTTACATCCAATTGATGGATCGGCCACGCATTTTGAGTGGTTATGGTCAAGACAAGTCGGACAGTGACCGGTTTCACCACCGGACTAAAGGTAGCATGATAGTCAATACCCGGTCTCTGAGTGTACCCCTTCGCAACCATTCGAGCTTTATACCTGTCAATCGACCCATCAGTCCGATACTTAATACAAAACAATCATTTACAACCTACAATGTTTTTGGAAGAGTCATATGGGACAAGTGTCCATGTGTGATTCCAAACAAGAGCATCATGCTCAACTTGCATCGCATGGCGCCAATGATCTATGGTTTGAGCTTGTTTTGATGTTCGTGGTATATATGTGGGGGAGAGGGTTGTGGAAGCATGGAATTGCTGAGGTTTAAGGCTATTTGTTTTGGACCGTGTCAGCATCGGATGAGTGGATAATTGGGAGGTGGTATTCAGGTTTTCCAGGGAATCATTGGCTGGCATTTGAGACATGGTAATAATAGGCTGATCGGTTGTTGTGTTAGGTTGTATGGGAATAGGGGCTACGGTATGACTGGTGGTGGGTAGGGATGCGGCAAACTTGGATCATCTGTGATATACACGGGGTGGTGCTGGGTCTAAGATATCAGTTTGGTGGTTATTTGGTTCAGGGACATGGTTGACGGTTGGCAATGTGAGAGAGGGGTGACAGGGCATACCTGAGTCTGACGACGCCGGCAGAGGGACAGTAGCTGAGGTCGTCTCCGAATGCAAGTAGTCGGGCAAGTCAAAACATGTAGGGTTGTTTAAAATGGGTTCCAAGTGGCTTTCATCCTACAAAATCTCCCATGAAATTGTTGAAGAAGAGTTCTTGAAATTAGAAAATAGTGTAGTAAATGGGAACTCCTCTTCATGAAATATGACATCACGTGATACATAGATTTTGGAGGTGATGGGATCATAGCACTGGTGGGAATAATGCTTGGTCGAAAACCCAAGGTAGACACAAGGGGTGGATTTGGGTTGGAGTTTGTGTTTGGAGTACGGTTTTAACCAGGGGTAGCAAAGACATCCAAAAGTCTTGATTGACTCGATGTTGGGCTTAGTTTTAAACAGTATGTCATATGGACTTTTATTATCTAAGGTTGGGGTTGGCAAGCGGTTGATCAGGTAGGCTGTGTGTTGACAAGCAAAGCTCCAAAAGGATGTAGGCATAGAGGCTTGGTGCATTAGGGTCTTAGCGGTTTCAATTATGTGCCGATGTTGGCGCTCAACTAGTGCTACTCTTTGAGGGGTATAGGGTGGTCTGACTAGGTGTTCTATTCCATTGGATTGTAGGTAATTGGCTAGGCCTTGAAATTCACCTCCGCCATCAGTGTATAGTGAAATCAATTTTGTTTGAAAGCGCCTTTCAAGCACGGGATGTAACTTTTGAAAAATAGTGAAAACTTCATTTTTGTTTATCAGTGTGAATAACCACATGTATTTTGAAAATTGATCTACGAATAAAACGTAGTATCGTTTGTTGTCAATGGACAAAACCGGTGATGGTCCCCATAAGTCATTGTAAACAGTTTGTAATGGTGAATGACTTTGCAAAGTAGTATTTGAAAAAGGAATCCTGTGCATTTTATTTGAGTTGCAAGAATTACAAACGAAAGTAAAATGTTTAAAAGGAATTGAGAATTGCTGTAAAGTTTTATTCAAAATCCGGTCATTTGGGTGACCCAAACGCCGATGCCACAAGATACAAGATGCCGCCACATTGCATTCGGGTTTTGCAGGAAGTTCATTTGGTGGCCAGTGATAAAGGTGACCTCTACTTTGCCTTTGGACCAGCGGCGCCCCCGTCGTCAAGTCCTTCACAACATAAGAAAAAGGAAAGAATTCAATAGATGTATTGTTATCTCGACAAAATTGAGCAACAGAGACAAGATTATAGGCAATAGAGGGAGAGAATAAGGCATTGTTCAAGGTAAAGTCATTGTTGGAAAGGGTAAGTTTCTTGTTACTAGTGTGGGTGATCGGGATAGATTGACCGTTACCCATAGTGATTTCTTCCGGGCCATTGTAGTCGTGAATGGTCGTTAGGTGTTGAGCATCAGACACTGGTTCAGCCTGATTCTGTTGAGGTTGAACGTGGTTGCACGGATCCATTATTCTGAGTGATCTCAACTATCGAATACCTGCAAAACAAATAAAGACACGTCGGGAGTTGGTCCCCGGAAGGCCACTCCGATGCTCAAGTTAGTCTTTTGTAGAATATTTGGCTGCTGAGAACCAAAAAAGAATAGCTAGGGTTATAATCTTGTACCCGTATCATGGTAAAATAGTATCTTTTATATGGCATGGACGCTAGGTTTAGGTCTTCACGTAGATCTTTACGTTTGCATGAGAGACTAATACCTGATAGGTTGTGGACATGTGGAGATGGGTTTGGGCCTAGCACAGCCGACCCAATCATAAGCCTCCTACTCCTCGAGTCTGAGCCAAGGGAAGGGTCGAAGGAGTACATAGTGTATTAGGCAGCGTGTTCATGATAGGTCGTGCTAGGCCCGACCGATCGATTACGTCTTGATGCGATCGACCGAGCAGATGTAACCGATTGAGGGCAATGACAAAACAGGTTGGTCGGTTATGACGACTTGGTAGGTTGATCAGGCAGACTTAGTGGCTGGACCGACCGACTAGGCGGCAGGATTTAAATGAAGCACAAATTGTAATTATTTTTGTCGATCCATATCTCCCAGGTGTCGTTCAAAGTTCGAGGGGACGCGTCCCTTTAACTGTAGCGCGGCTGTCACGCGTTGTCACGCGCGTCCCTTTGTTTACCTCACCGATCCGGGCCATTAATGACCTTAATTTTCCGTCGCTCAGGTCTTTCCATGTGTTCAGCTTCGGTTTAGATTGTTATAATGTGTCCGACGTCGATTGGTAGTCCCATTCTGTTGATACTATAAATTTTGGGGTTACCGGTCTTTCTTCATTCTGCGCTGTTTGTCCAGCTTCTATCCTCTGTATTTTCATTTTTACAATTACCATAGTGTATCTTCCACTGTTGTCCTCTTCAATCGAAAGTGCCTTGGCCGTAATTGGGCCACTGGAGACGGCAACAGAAATGGCTGAGGCGCCGGAGAAAATGAGGGACAAGCTGAAAGCTGAGAACAAGCTAATGGAGTTGCGAAGTTTTATCAAAGGGGAAAGGATTGATGTAGATGAGCGGCGGAAAGAGTAGCACCTGAACGAGGAGTGCTCAGAATTCGCTTGTGATTTGTCTGTTCCCCTCCTATGGGATTGCCACGGTGCTTACGTCTTTGATGGGTCGGACAACTCGTCGTTTGAGGATTATGCCGAGCTGTTGCTTTCACTCAAGCTCGGCCTCTTTCTGGAGGAAAAGAGGGAAATAGCTGAAAGAAAGCGTGGGGTAGTTTCGGACAAGGACCCGCTGAAAATTGTGGGCTTGTAAAGACTTTGGTTGTTATAGGACTTGTCAGCACAAATATATCAGAACATATAATGGACAGATTGTTTGACTTTGGCATGAAGAAGTTCGTTGACGATACTTGCAGTAGACTGGATAGGAAAGATAATCTTCCTAAATAGAAAAACCCACCTGGTCGGGCTTGTGACCAGGATAAACTTATTGGAAATAAAAATTTTACTTTTGTCCTTTACTGTCTTCTCAATTTTGTTGGATGACACCTTAATCTATTTTTTGCTTTGTCTGAGAGAGTGCCCTCTCAAATGGCATGTAGCGAACTAGCGCGATCTGTACGAATCGATCGATCGCTTGGCTTAAAGGAACTCGATCGGGTGAGGATTACCTTCTAGGTATCGTCCGGTTGTACGAGTCGACCGATCGCCAGGCTTAGAGGAACTCGATCGGACAAGGCTGACCTTCTAGGTATCGTCCGGTTGTACGAATTGATCGATCGCTAGGCTTAGAGGAACTCGATCGGACGAGGCTGACCTTCTAGGTATCGTCCGGTTGTACGAGTCGATTGATCGCTAGGCTTAGAGGAACTCGATCGGATGAGGCTGACCTTCTAGGTATCGTCCGGTTCCAAGGATCTTGCCTTGGCAACCTAGCCGAGTGTTGTCGAAAGCCAAGTGATGCCAAGATTTTGTGACTTGGCATCGCTTTGTCGAAAGCCGAGCGATGCCAAGATTTTGTGACTTGACATCGCCTGGTTGCAAGAATCTTGTCTTGGCAACCTTGTCGAACGTTGTCGAAAGCCGAGCGATGCCAAGATTTTGTGACTTGACATCGCCTGGTTGCAAGAATCTTGTCTTGGCAACCTAGCCGAGCATTATCGAATGCCGGGCGATATGTTGAGGCAATCAGTCTATCTTTCGTTCTAGCGCATTTTGGTGAGACTCTTTTTGCCGAAAAATTTGAAAATTCTTTATTAATGATGACGAGGGCGTGGGCCATTAAAAAACCTGACTAGCAGAGCCAGGAAAAAGGTACCCAACAACATAACAAAGCATAAGCAATAACAAAGTACGCAACAAAGAAACAAATGGGCTAAAACAAAGCTTATCTACTAGTGGAACACCCTCAGGTTTTTGCCGCTCGTATCGCGTAGGAGGTAGGAGCCATGTCTGGCTTGTTTGACCACCCGAACGGGTCCTTCCAATGTCTGACCGATCGTCCCAGGGTGTTTCCCAGTCATTTCAGCCTTCCTCAGAACATCACCCCCAATCTTTATGTCGCTCGGCTTTTCCCTTTTATCGTAAAACTTTGTTTCTTCCTCAGCTCCTACACCCAAAGAACTTGTCAAAACTACTGCCCCCTCAATGGTTCTCGTTTCTTCCAAGTAGCATTCCCTAGCAATTCTCTGTTGACCCCTGACTTTGCCAATGCCATGGGCGGTCGAGAACTTCATTGCTTGATAGTAAGTTGAGATAACCGCTCTGCGGGCATTTTGTGTAGCTCTTCCGATTATTGCATTGTAAGCCCCTACAAACTTTACAACAAAAAATTTAACATCTTTTTCCACCTGGCATGGCTTTTGTTCGAACTTTACCTTCAAGGAGACTCGAGCGAATGGATAAGCCGATGCTCCTGTTACCCCCTTAATGGGTCCCTCGATCGGCAATAATCTGTCCTCCGATATCTCCATCTGCTTAAATGCATCGTAATAGAGTAGGTCGATCGAGCTACCTGTGTCAATTATTACTCGTTTTACTTCACTACCCCCATGTTCAATGTGACCACTAACGCATCATCATAAGGGCAGCTGACACCATCTAGATCAGACTCATCGAATGAAATCATTCCATCATTCTGCTACTTTTTCTTAGCCGACGAGTCTTCAATGACTTACTTGGCATACCTCTTTCTACCTTTAGCGGTCGACCCTCCTGCTAGACTACCCCCAAAGATCATGTTAATGACCCTAGCCAATCAGTCATCTTGTCGCTCGGTATTTCTATCGTCTCTCGCCTTGGACTGTGCCCTCGTGTCTCGTCGATCGTCAGTATTCTTTTTCTACCTCCCCGTACCGTTCCTGTTGTTCTGTCCCCAAGACCTTCGCCAATTGTCGGACCGATCGGTCCTACCCTCATTATCTCCATCGACATTTTTTCTGTGTTTCAAAAATCTGCGCAACCTTCCCCTTTGGATAAGGAGTTCTATTTCTCTTTTTAAATCCCAGTAATTCTCCGTATCATGGCCGACATCTCTATGGAAGCGACAGTAGAAAGAAGGATTCCTCCTGTCCAAAGGAGTTCTCATTGCATCGGGTTCCTTGAAGGGTTCTCCTTCAACTCTCATAACCTCCAACACTTCCGCATATCACCTGTTAAGCGGGGAGAAGGACTCGCGTCGTTGATCCTGTCGGTCGGTCGGCTTTCTCCAGCTAGATCTATCCCTCTGCGGTTTATGTGAATCTTCGGCTCTGCCGCTCGGCTCTCGATCGTCTGCTCTACGCTTTGTATTTTTCAATACTTCCTCCAGTTGAATATACTTATCTGATCGATTTCTTATTTCCTGAATAGATCGGGGCTGATCGAGGGCCAATGACTTCTTAAATTCCTCATCCCTCGTGTTACTGATTGAGCCAAGTTTACTTTATAAATTGGTCACATTTTCTAAACTGTTTGTGCACTCGTTGACTCCTAATTGCTGATTTTTGTGCTTAAATTGGTTCTTTGTATCGAGCTCTCATAATTTGCAAATTGTCAGTACATTGTCATAATTCGATATCAAATTCTCTATAAATTTTATG
>JANZLX010000007.1:3725767-3739105 GCA_025531955.1 Erythroxylum orinocense | reverse complement strand
ATTAACAAGTTTTTCATAATAGTCATTAATATGTTTGAAATAACTAATATTTCATAATAGTCTAAGAAAACATACCTAGTTTTTATAATGAATATAACCAAGAACTACAAATTATAAAAATCTATTAACTAAACATTAACAAGTTTTTCATAATAGTCATTAATATGTTTGAAATAACTAATATTTCATAATAGTCTAAGAAAACATACCTAGTTTTTATAATGAATATAACCAAGAACTACAAATTATAAAAATCTATTAACTAAACATTAACAAGTTTTTCATAATAGTCATTAATATGTTTGAAATAACTAATATTTCATAATAGTCTAAGAAAACATACCTGGGTTTCTCTTTTTCTTTTAATGGCCAATGTGTAGGCGTAAGAATGAGAATATAGAGAGAGAGGTATGAAAGCTTATTTTATTTTCTCACACCTGTTGAGTCTTACATTATATAAGCAAAGACGGCGACATCCGTCCAAAACTAAAAAGTAAAAGAGTACAAGACAAGTAAATTAAAGAAAAAGCAAAAGTTGAAAGCAAACGATTCTACTTTCAGTGGCCAATAGTTGGCCTGCATAATTGTGACCGATAAGGGGCCTACATTATTCTTTAATAATTAAATTATCCGATGAGTTGTTGTCTTTTGGTTCTTCTAGCTGAGATGTAGATGGGCATTGTTGACACTGATGTTGAGGATAATGTTGTAATTGCTGACAGATTGCTTGTTTCCATTGTTCAAAAAGACCATTGAATAATGTAGAAAATGATGCTTCAGTTTGTTTAATGAGTTGTAAAGCAACTGGCGAGATGGTTGATTTGTAAGCTGAGGTCACGATGATGTTTGGTCCACAATAATTGATCTTGATTAGTGATTCAGAGTTAATCTTCAAGTACTGTTGGTAAACTCCTTCGATATATTGTAGATTAAATTGATTGACCAAATCCTAATTGAATTCATATTTTGGAGGTGTGTCTATAGGTGGATACATGTCATTGCTTATATTGATTTGTACATAAGCAAGTCTAGATAATTGAACCTCTGTTTCCTTCAAACTTTCGGCTTGCTTAAATATTGGATAAGTGCTTAATACTTTGATAAATATTTCGTGGTCTTTAGCAAACCGTTCTTTATAATTCTTGATTGCTAATCTAGCTGGAAATTCAATGAGGGTGTTTAAATTGCTGAGGTATATTGTATCTACTAGATCACCAGATCACTTTGAAAAAAGAGATAGGTTGTAAGAGGATCAGATCCAGGAAAAACAATTACTTTAGGTCCATATTTTCCTTTATTTTGTGGATAATATTGGAAGAGTTTTTGTTCTTCAATCCATTCATTTAAGGCTTGAAAAAAAAATCTGAAGTAATTTTCTTCATTTCTTCTTTTAATGCATGTGTAGGGACTGCATTGGATTTGTCCAGATTTATTGGTTTTCCCAAAGGTTTCATTTTTGAAATTGATGGTTGTTTTTTAAGGATAGTTTTGTACTGTGGTTTCAAAGATACTGCTGGCTCTTTGAATTCAGTCAATGCTTTTCCGGCTTCTACTCTAGTTGGATAGGTGCGATGAATAATAGAGGGTTTATTGGTAATATGAATAGCTGCTTTGTGCCATTTGTCATAAATACGGGTCATGGGTCCATTGAAAATGACATAGACTTTGTTTTCTTTGTGATCTTCTTTCTTTTGAGATAGTGGGCTGATATTTACGGTTTTTTCAAAGTGGGGTAAAAGTGTTTGTGTTATTTGTTGTGGTGTGATTGGTTGGATATTAGGTATTGTGTAAACAGAGGATTGTTGTTTTTCTAAAAGGGAAATAGTTGATCTAATCTGGTTAATTTCTTTAGTAACAATACTTGTTGCAGATTTAACAACTCTGCTTCCTTTTTTCCAAGTGAATCCTTAAGGCTTAAGATAGTTGCTTCTATTTTCTTGTGAGTATATCTGCAAGACTGTTAGTGGAGGATTTTATGTAATTAATATGAAAATTATATTGACTTAATTCGAGTTGCCATCTAATTAAATGTCCCTGATTATAATTTGTTTTAATATTATATTTTGTAAATCCACATAAATATTTTGAATTAGTTTGAATTTGAAATTCAACAGGTAATAAATCAATCTTCGATTTTCTTAATGTTTTAATACATACAAGTGTTTCTTTTTCATGAATAGGATATTTCCATTCAGTGGGATTAATCCCATTAATATATTTACATAAAAGATATTTCCTTGAATTAGGAGGTTTTGCCAGAAGGCATCCTTCCCATATGTCAATACTTGCATCAATTTGTACAATTAATTTGTCCTTAGCATTATAGTTATATAATGCCGGCAATTCCTTACAAAGATTTTTTGAAGATTGTACTGCTTGAGTATCATCTTTTGTCCAAGTCCATTGATGTTTTAGACTACACTTTAATTGTAATTGTTTTCTTTCTGTAGCTAGGTTTTTTAAAAATCCTTGATTGGATATGTAATTTAATAGTCCAAAATTTTTTTTTAACTTCTTTGACATTTTTTAATATGTTGGAAAAATTATGTAATTTTGCAAGAATATTAGGTTGTAATCTAAGGGAGCCATTATAAAATTCTAAACCTAGATATTCGATACTTTGTTGGGCTAATTTAATTTTCTTTTTACTTAAAATTAATCTTGCTTTTGGCATTTTACTAAAACTTGCTTAACTTTTTGTAAATGATCATCTCTAGATTTATTTGAAAATATAATTATATCGTCTATGTATGCTAATGAAAATTCTTCTAATCCTTCTAAATTATTATCCATAAATCGTTGATAAATTCTTGGGGCTTGTTTTAGTCCAAATGGTAATACATTCCAGTGATAGTGTTTTTGAGGTGGACAAGTAAAAGCTGTTAAAGGTTTTGTATTTTCATGTAATTTTAATTGCTAATATTCGGATTTTGTATCTAATGTTGTAAACCAATTATGCCCTTTTAATTTATTGATAATATAATATTTTCTAGGTAATTTATAGGCATCTCCTATTGTTGCTTTATTTAATTCCTTATAATTAATTACTATTCTTCTTTTTCCTCGTTTTTGTTTTGAATGATTATTGACATAAAAAGCTAGGGCTGAATGTTTGCTTGTACTTTGTGAGATTAATGGTTTGTCTAATAACTCAGAACATTCAGTAATTTAGTTCTTGTACATCTTGTTGTGTATACGGAATATTATTTTTAATATTTATTTCTTTAAAGGGGTCTTTTAGTTTAATTTCAATTAATTGATGTTTTTAAAGGATCTAATGGATTTTCGCTTCATACTTTATCTATTAATGTTTGTACTTCTGTTTGTAGAGTTAAATTATTAAGGAGATAAAATTGTAATTGATTTAATTTTTCAGTTACAAGTTTTAATGTTTTATAATAAGTTGAATGATAGATGGGAATTTTAAGGATAATAGATTTTTGATTTAATGAATTTATTATTGGTGTTTTTAGTGTAATATAATGTAGATATTAACAAAAAGGATTATATAATTTCATAAAGTTATTTCCTAATATCAAAGGTAATCCTGATTCTTGTTGATATATATATAGTATTGTAAAAGAATATTTTTCTATAATAATATTATTATAATAACATACATACCATTTAGATTTTATGCTTCCATCTGCGATTCTTATTTTTAAAAGTTTATTTAATTTTTTCCAATTTTTTAATGTCTTAGTGGCTATACAGATAGCTGCTCCAATATCGTTATAAGCATTAATTTTTTTATTTTGAATTTTGACTTGAATAAAAGTTGTATTTAGATTCGATTGTTGATTATGATTTTTGGGATTCGTAACAATACAAGGAAGAGAGGGTTGAATTTGTTTCTTAATCTGATTCCATAGGTTCTATATTATATTGAAAAGCTGAATTTAAAATAATAAATTTTTTTATATTTATTTTTATTTTGTTTTGGGCAGTCATTTACATAATGACCTTCTTCTTTACGTAGCCAACATTTACATGTTTTCTTTCCTTGAGAACAATAAATTTTCTTAGGTTTTATCTGTCTAGAAGCTTTTCTTCTAAAGAATTTTTTATATGGTTTAAATGGATATTTTCTAGTATAATTTCTTTTAGGATATTTTCTCCGTTTATATCGAGTATGTTTTTTTCTTTTATGTTTTTTAGTGTAAGAAGATTCACAACCATATTGTTGTGGAACATAAGCATAATTGAATATCTGTATGTCTTAATTTTTTCTGTAATTTTGCTTCTAAACATTTCTCCTCCTAAATTATAAGCTACTAAATTACTATTTTGTTTTATTAAAAATAATTCTTCAACTGTTTTATTGATTGGATAAGGTAATTTTTGAATAACTATTTGTATATACAGATCTTGCTCTGTACGTGTTAATTTATAATAATATTTTTTAAATTCACAAATATATTCTTCTAAATAACATATATCACATATTCATATATTATTTAGATTCCATAAGGCATTTTTTCTTTCTTCATTTTCAATTTCTTGTTTATAAGAATTTATATCTTTTCCAATGAAGTCTTTACAAATTTTATTAGTTATTACATGAAAGGCTTTAATGGGTTCTATAGTATTAAGAAATTTAGTAGTATTTTTTTATTCTTACTTCATTGTCTAATAGAAAATTTAATACTATTCTTGTTGTTTTATATGTAATAAAATTCCATAACGTACTTATATTTGTTAATCCTTCAAAGGGTTTTTCTAGTTGTATGACTATTGCTAATTTGTTAGACTATTCTAAAAGTAATTTTTCTAGTGATAAGATGCAATCTAAATTAAGAATTCCATCTGGTCCCAATGTTTTATGCTTAGGAGTGTATTCTGTAGGGAATTTTCTTATTTTTATTATCTTTTCGATAATATCCAAATTTGTTTAATTCTTTTGTGTTTATAGGTGTATAATTCCAATTATAATTCGCTTGTTTATCTCTTTTCCTTTTTTTGCCACTTTGGCTTGTTTCACGTTGATCTTCATTTTTCTGTTGTTGTTGATCTACATAAATTTCTTGATCAGATTCATATCGATAAATGACTTCATCTTGATCAGTTATTGGTTTTATAAATTCATTTTTTAAAGACTGGCTTTCTAAGGTTAGTTTATTAATAAGTTGAGTAATTTCTTCTAATTGGGTTTTTATATCCTTTTCTATATCTTCCATGGTTTAACTAATGTTATTTGATTTATAGTGGAGGGCTCTGATACCATTGATCCTTCTTGAAGAAAGAAGAAAAAGTAATTATTCCTTAATTTTTATGTGAATAATATAAGGAATATATAAGACAATACAATCCTAATCACCTCCTTAAATCATAATAAAATCTCAACTAATTAATAGAATATCAACTAATTATCTATAGGGATCAACTAATTATCTATACAACCCTAATCACCTTCTTAAAATAAAAAGAATCTATTTATTTTGTAAGTAATAAAATCTCAACTAATTAATAGAGTATAAGGTAATTATTTATAAAGAATCAACTAATTATCTTTAACATTAATCAATAGAATATCTGTTAGGGAAGGGGACATGCTGCCAAGAAAAAAAAAAGGGATCTACACTTTTGCTTTTAGATCTTATAAACTTAAGTTCTTGACCTTAATAAGTGGTGTGCATTATTATATGCCAATATTATAAACTATACAAAAGGATTAGAAGACCATTTTACACTCACAACAGTGATGAATCTAATTCTTTGAGCTCCTTTGAAAATTGCTGAATTTTTGTGAGGGTTTTGGTTGATTTATCACTTTGCACGCTCGCAGATAGTTTGTATTAATGTGTTCTCAAAAGCTGATTTTAGGGTTGTACTATCAAGCCCCCTAGATCTGGTTATAGACCTAGTAAGATTGAAGTCTGGTTGTGGTTCACTAGATTTTTTAGTTTTCCTTCCTTTATGACCTATTTATATAGTATGAAAGCTTGGGCTCATTCAAGAGAACCCAATGATCTCCAAGAGTAAAAGTACTTAAGAACTTTCTGAAAATACCTACTATTATTGTTGTCTTCAATTACCTAATTCCTTACAAACTTTCAATAGTAACTAGTAAGTCCCAAAAACCCAAGTAATGCTTTGATGGCAGTGGGCAAAGGCCATTTAGCCATGGCGTCGACCTTACTCCTGTCTGCTAACACTACTTCGGCAGAAATAACATGCCCCCAAATAAGCGAACGATGATTTAGCAAAACTACATTTAGATTTCTTTAAAAAGAGGATGTGTTGGTGAAGAAAAGAGAAAACAACCCATAAATGTTGCATGTGCTCAACTCAAGATCTGTTGTAAATGACTATATCATCAAAGAAAACAAGAACAAACTTCCTTAGATATTGCTAGAAGACAGAATTCATCAAAGCTTGAAATGTGGAAGGGGCATTTGTTAACTCGAAGGGCATAACTAGAAACTCAAAATGGGCATGCCCATGGTGAGTGTGAAAAGATGTTTTCTTCACATTAGCAGGGAACATCCAAACTTGATAGTAACCGAAACATAAATCCAGCTTTGTGAGTAATTCAGCCCCATAAAATTCTTTGAGCAACTCCTCAATGATTGAAATGGAAAATTTATCCTGAACTGTCTTGGTATTTAAAGCACGATAATCTACACAAAAACTTCATGTACCATCACCCTTTTTAGCTAACAACACGGGAGAAGAGAAAGGAGATTGACTGGGTCGAATCACTCCTCTATCCAACATCTCTTGACATTGCTTTTCAATTTCGTCTTTTTGAAGGTGAGGATGCCTGTATAGACGAACAACTACTGGTGAAGACCCCAGTTCTAACAAGATGCGATGATCACAGGCAAGGGATGGTGGTAACTCTTTGGGTTCTTCAATGATTTCATGAAATTCTAATAATAATCTTTATAAATCAGAATCCCTGTCAATATATAAGATATTAGTTGACACAATTTTTGGACAAGTTGGCCTAGACTCCCTCATGCCTTGTAACTCAATAAGCTGCCCACTTTCACTAACACTCATCTTCATCAATTTAAAATCCCATATGATAGATCCCAATTTTTTTAACCAATTAACTCCTATAACTGCATCCAGTCTAGTAAGTGGTAATAGAAGCAAATCAACTTAAAAAGAACATCATGACAAATCCCTTCACACCATCACCCGCATCTCTTCTTTATTTTATATCTTCAAGTTCAATTTTCTAGCCAAAGCTGCATCCAAGAAATTGTGAGTAATTCCTGAATCAATCAGTATGTTCAATGGGTACCTTTCTAAAGATTCGTTAATTTGCATGGTTTGTGAAGATTGTGTTCCAGTGATTGCATGAATTGAGATTTCTGTTGCTTTGACATTGTCTTGCACATAAAGAATTATTGATGTTCTTGCACATAAAGAATTATTGACCATAAGGAAGAATGACAATGTACTATATATTTATTGCATGTAGACCTACTTTTCTGGATTTGCTTTTGTGCGTGTTATTTGTTTTCAAGCCATAAGATGTATATTCTCCGTCAGCATATTTAATGAGGTGCATGTGGTGACTTAATTTCTGACTATTGAACTACTGCTATGGAATTTAGGGCTTGTTTTGGAGAATGCCAAAGGACCGGATGTGTAGGAGAATTATGCTTTTCTCATTGTAACTCGTCAGATGGTATCTCCACTGGAGGCTCATGGTATATGCAAGAACCTCTTTACATACGGTGGAAATTATTAGGCTGCATAGGTGAATGTCGCTACCACTGCATGGTTGATAGAGAGAAAGCAAGACAGAAACATGGTCATGGTCCAGTTAAGTACCATGGAAAATGGCCATTCCAACGTGTATTTGGAATCCAGGTTAGATTTTCTAGAAAATAGCCACAGACCTTACACCTGTTTTAAGCTCTTTAAATAGCTTTATATTTTTCTCTGATGCATACATGACTTTCATTTTTGGGTGTATTCAGGAACCTGTCTCTGTAGCTTTCTCTGCACTCAACCTTGCGGTGCATTTTCATGGTTGGCTATCTTTCTTTATCCTTCTGTACTATAAGTTTCCTTTGAAACAAGACAAGAAAGCTTATTACCAGTATGCCTCTTTGTGGCATATCTATGCCCAGGTATCAATGAATTCCTGGCTCTGGAGTTCTGTTTTCCACAGTCGGTAAGTTCTTGTTTAGCATCAGAATCTGTGCTAGATTATGATATCTATAATTGCCTTTCATAAGTTGGAATTCTCTGAATGCATGGGGCACTGAGCATATCTATTATAAATGTCTGAGGGTGTCTCTCGGGAGTGACAAGGAAGTACGTGGCAATCCCATTCTTCAAGTGGAAAGATTGAACTTGCTCTGTTTAGCTTTACACTTAAATGTCATCTATTGAACTCCATAATTTACTTTTTGGCCAATATACTTGTGGATAGGGTTAAAGCACCATGCAACCCACAGGTACTTACATTGTTCTTGAACTTCAGCATTTCGGTTTGAATGCCAAAGAGATTAACCAAATTTAGTTGTCATGTCCTTTATTATTGATCTTTATACAGGTATGCATTTGCTTTCACTGTGTTTTTTGTTTACTTGTGCATATATTTCCGTACATGGATAAATTTCACTGTGGATCACTTGATTTACAAACTTTTCAATTTCAGATCACCCAATTTAACATGTAACAATTAAATCACTAAACATTCTGAAAGTAGAGTTAATGCTATTATTTGACAGCTTTCTACTAAATATTTCAAGGGCTATGTGTCTAATTCATCAGGACAGTTAGTGGTAGTGTTACCACTAAATTTACAAATATCAAAAATTGGTGGCATTGTTACACAGGAAAGTCAGTGAGATACTTTTTACAAATTGAAGTTTATTGACCTAGTTGAAGAGGACCCTTAAGTTCATTCATATGTATCTTGTAGTGTAATTATTATTGTTTAATTTTATAATACAGAGACATAGACTTGACGGAGAAGTTAGATTACTCTTCTGCGGTGGTGTTGCTAGGGTACTCACTAATCCTAGCTATATTGAGATGTTTCAATGTACGGGATGAGGCTGCAAGGGTCATGGTTGCTGCTCCATTGCTCGCTTTTGTAACCACCCATATATTGTTCATCAATTTCTATAAGCTAGATTATGGTAATATAGTTACCAACTTCTATCTTCATACGTAATATTGTACTAGTTGCTTTTTTAACTATAATATATAAAAAATGTTTTTGGTATGTGTGGAAAGTGTGGCTGCTTGATTCTGAACAGATCAAGGATGCTGAAAATGCAGTCTATTTTTGCACTATTGGAACATCAAGAGAGACATTGTATTTGTGCTTTCCAGCATATATTTACAACTAGTTTCTCTATGTACTTTTTTTTGTTTCCGTCGTTGTCAATGAAACTTAGTGCATCTTGAACATGTATAGGGTGGAACATGAAAGTTTGTGTCATCATGGCAGTGGTTCAGCTTCTCCTTTGGGCAACTTGGGCTGGTGTTACCGGCCATCCTTCAAGGTGGAAATTGTGGATTGTGGTTGTAGGTGGTGGTCTTGCAATGCTCTTAGAAATCTATGATTTTCCTCCCTATAAAGGATTGTTGGATGCCCATGCTCTTTGGCATGCAATAACCGTACCCCTGACCTTCATTTGGTGGAGCTTCATCAAGGATGATGCCAAGTTTTGCACCTCTAACCTAGTTAAGAAATCCAAGTAGTTTTTGCGTTTGTGTCAATCTCATAACCATTTGGTGGACTTCTTCCAGGTTTCATTATTTTATTTTGTAGTTGTTATGGCCGTGTTTAATCATCAGTTGATTATATTAACTGTTCATTGATTCTATCAGCAGTTAGCTGATAGCTAATTACATCAATTGATTTGACTAGTAGATAACATTAATTATTTATTAAAATTTTTTGGTAAAATTAACTGTTTAGTATTAGTTGTTTATCTATAAAATGATTTATAAGGACAACTTTTAAAAAAATTATAAAAATATGAGTTATATTTTAATATTTCTTTGAATATTTTTATAAGGATTTGTAATTTAGATATTTAATTTTACAAAAAACTAAGTTTATAAATCTAATATGTTTGTCACTTGAATTATCACTTAATTTAAGCAAATCATGAGTAGTATTTAACAACACATTATGACTCAATTAATCGGAAGTTAGTAGTTTGACTACGACACCTTAGGAGCAATATCTGAGAGGCAATGAAGAATGAAGTAAAAGTATACGATCAATATTTCAGATATTCTTAAGCAATTCAAGTTAAAGGATACTTGTTATCATTATTATGATAAGATTATCACTGACACTAGAATAGATTATCTATATAATTGTCTCATGACAGATCATTCAATGTGCTTATTACTCTTAGTTAGCGTTCACTTGTTAACTTTAAACAACTCATGCTTACAACTTATGATATTTATTGCTTGATCTATTTAAAGAGTATAAACTGTGCTAGTCTGTTTAGATTAATAATTTTGTCTCATTAATCATATGATTAGGGATAATTTTAGATAATAACATAATTACACATGATAAGAATCTTATTATCATGATCTTATCATAATTTCTTTCATGATATGTTTATCAAGAACTTTATTAATTTAACGTAAGATCATTATTAATTCATAGAAAATATGAACATCAAATTAATGAAAATGTCTTTTTATTGATCATAAAGATTTGTATAATAAATGCTAAAGGTGATTGTCTTTCGAGCATTTCTCTGATAAGCTCCTACTTGCACTAAAACAAATCGCTTTTGTATCTAATATCATAAGTATATGAGAATCATATCTCTTTTAAGGATTTGGCTTAGTCAAAGGATCAACATTATTCTGATCAGTGGGTGCTCTCTCTATTTTAACAACATTTTGATCAATGATTTCTCTAATCAAATGATATCGTCTGAGTATATATTTGGATTTCTGATGAGATCCTAGTTCATTTACTTGCGTTATGACATTATTGTTGTCACAATACAACTGTACTAGGTCAACAATGCTAAGAACCACTTCAAGTTCCATGATGAATTTCTTGATCCAAACTACTTTTGTTACTTCTAAATTGGTAATGTACTCCGCTTTGGTTGTTGAATCTGCAATTATCTCTTATTTGGAACTCTTCCAATTGATTGCTTCATCATTCAGTGTAAAAATATATCCTGACTAGGATCAAAAGTCATCCTTATTGGATTAGAATCTGGCATCTATATACTTGCTCACAGCAAGATCTCATTTTTCATATACCAAGAATACATCCTTAGTTCTTCTCAAGTACATAAGGATATTCTTAACAACCACCCAATGACTCTCATCAGGCTCCGATTGGTATCTACTCAGAACACTTAGAGCATATGATACATCAGGTCTCGTACATAACATAACATACATGATTGATTCTATAACCGAAACATAAAGAATAAAATTCATATGAGTCCTCTCCTCTTGTGTCTTTGGACACAGATTTTAAGAGTAATCTTATGTGTCATGGGAAGATAGTCTCTTTTGGACTGCTCCATGCTAAACGTCTTTAACATTTTATGCATGCATATAGACTAAAAAGGACTAAGCAACTTCTTAGATCTATGTCTATAGATTCTTATCCTCAAAATATAAATTGCTTCTCTAAGGTCTTTCACGAAGAAATTCTTGGACAACCAAATCTTGACTGATTGTAAAGTTGAGATGTCGTTTCTTATTAGTAGTATGTTAGTTACATACAATAAAAGGAATACTACTACACTCGTACTAATCTTTTTATACGTACAAGGTTTATCCGGATTTTGTAAGAAACCAAACTTTTTGATTGTCTCATCAAATCAGATATTCCAACTCCTAAATGCTTGCTTTAATCCATAAATAGATTTTTGAAACTTGCATACATTTCCGCCATCTTTAAATATGAAACCATCGGGTTGTGTCATGTATACATCCTTGGTTAGGTTTCTATTAAGAAAAGATGTTTTCAAATTCATTTGTCATATCTTTAATCATAATGAGCAATAATGACTAGGAGTATCCTAATGATTTTAAGTAAGGCTATCGGGTTAAATGTTTCGTCATAATCAACTCCTTGTCTTTGATGATAACTTTTAGCTAGCTTATAGGTGACTACAATACTTTTCATATCAGTTTTTTTCTTGAAACCCCATTTGCACCCTATGAGTTTTATACCTTCGGGTGAGTCAACCAAAGTCTATACTTAGTTTTCAGATATAGAATCTATTTTAGATTTCATGACTTGAAGCCATTTGTCAGATTTTGAACTCTTCAAAACTTCTTCATAGGTAGTAGGCTTATCATCTTCTATGAGCAATATGTCGTTATATTAACTTATGAGAAATCCATATCTCTTTAGAATATGATATATCCTTCTTGACCTACGAACTTCTTATGTGTCAGAAAGTTGAACTATTGTTTCATCATTATAAACAATAGTTTCGGGTTTAGACAGTTGATCTGCGTCTGTTTAAGTATCTTAAGCTTTCACATGTTCAATTTTGCTCTCACTGTCTTCTTTTAGAAGAAACTCTTTCTCTGAAAAGATAGCATACTTTGAAACAAATACCTTTATTCCAAAACATTATAGAAATGATATCTTATTGTTTCTTTAGGATATTCTACAAACAGATACTTGTCAGATTTAACTTTTTGCTTATCTGATTGAATCTATTTCACATAAGTTGAACAACCTCAAAATTTCATATGAAAAAAGATATGGTTTCTTGTTAGTTTATATCTCATATGGAGTAACATCAACTAACTTTGAAGGGACTCTGTTTAACACATAAACAACAATCTCGGGTGCATATCCCTAAAAGGATTTTGGCAGATATGCTAAGCCTATCATTGACCTCACCATGTTCAACAAGGTTCGGTTTCTTCTTTCTGCCACACCATTGTGTTGCGACGTGCAAGGTGGAGTCCAATGAGATATTATTCCATTATCTCTTAGATAATTTAGAAACTTTTGGCTTAAGTATTCACCACCTCAATCTAATCAAAATGTTTTAATAATTATGCTCAACTATTTCTCTACTTCATTTTTTAATTCTTTAAAGTTTTCAAAGGCCTAAGATTTATATCTCGTAAGATATACATACTCATATCCTGAATAATTATCGATAAAGGTAATAAAGTATATGAAGCCACCTTTGACATATATGGACATCAGATCACATGCATTTGAATATATTAAGTCCAATTGATTAATAGTTTGTTCACCCTTTCTCTTAAAGGGTAACCTTGTTATCTTGCTTAATAAAAAAAATTTATATGTGTCATGATTGATAATCAAATGACCTTAAACTATGTGTAGTTTAGTCATATGTCTCTCACTTATATGGCCAAGGCGACAAT
>JANZLX010000007.1:3658212-3672464 GCA_025531955.1 Erythroxylum orinocense | reverse complement strand
GTGTCAGTCAATTAAGGCTCAAAATCTCACCGGCTTTGTCTACCATTAGTCACTACTCTTCTAAAGATAATGCATATTGACCAATCACAAAATCAAAAGTACATGCTAAAGTTGCTATGAAATTATCTAGTCAAACCATACTCTAATCATGATTATATAATCCCAGAAGCAATAGGAAATGAGAAAATGTTTGTTTCATTTGTTTTATTCTTTCTCTCATTTTGATTGAAAACTTAAAAACAAGTAAAACAGACAAATTCAAAAACACACATGCATAAAAAAAGTAATGCGGAAATGTAAAGGAAAAGAAATTTACTTACCTTGGGTTGCCTCCCAAGAAGTGCCTTTGTTTAAGGTCGCTGGCTCGACTCCTTTTTCTCCTCACGTGACAAAATTGTGATCTTTATGTATCACGTGTGGCTCATCTACGTGAGGTAGTTCCGGATAGGGCCTTAGTCGATCATCATCCTTCTTCAGTATCTTCCCTACCCTCAGCTTCTCAATTTTGACTGAGTCCATACACTCTGGAAATATTTTGAACTTCTCTTCACCTTTTTCTTCATAATTCAATTCCTCCAATCTGTAATGTAAAGGTAAAGAGTTAGTCTCAAAAATAATTATGGACTTAGTACTTACCTCCGAGCTAAAAGATATGTCCTTTGTGGCTTCGAGCTCCTTCTCTATTTCTTCGACACAAACAATTCGTTGAGGGTTGACCTCAAAATTCTCACGCTCCTCATCATTTTGCAAAGTTTCCGCATAGACTTCAATTGAGTACACCTCGGGTTGATACGTCTGTCCCTCTTCGCTTTACGCTTCTAGACGATTGAGCCTTACTGCCATTTCACCCAATTGGTAATCCGTGCTCTATTGGTTTGCTTTTATTTCCTGTTAGCTTGCTTTGATTTGTTGAATATCCTATTGCAATTGCAAATTGATAGCAACAAGTTTATTAACAAGTTCTTCTAAAGACGCACCTGAATTATGTTGGCTTTTTGGATCTTGGGCGTTAGAACATGTGTTTTTTGAAAATTGTCATCCATCCATCTGGAATTGTAAAGTATTCTCCTCCAATTACAACATCAATTCTTCTAGAGATGGAATGGAGTTGTGATAGGAAGCTTCTGGTCTATACGAGAATTGTTGTGTGTCCTGCAAACTATCATGGAAGTAATTTTGATGATTATCCCATCCATAACAAAAATTAGGTTGATCAGTCCAAACATTGTTATAAGATTGAGAATATGCATTATAAAAGAAATTACTTTCGTCCATATCGATTTTTTTAATAGGAAATAAAAAATGAAAGGATCACCAAATAACAAAAAAGAAATCACTCATGAACAAATATATACAAAACGCCAATTAAATCACGAACAAAAACTAAAACACCGCACTCCCCTGCAACGGCGCCAAAATTTGATCGCGCGTCGTAACGCTAATCAAAATTAAATAAGTAGACTACTACTGTAGAGTGGCAAGTCTAAGTCGATCCCACAGAGAGTGCGTGTAAAGTTTAAGAAATGAAATTAACTGGTGTTTACACTTAATGAGGGGTTTTGGATTTTTGGAAAAGAAAAATAAAATAAAACTAACTAATAAAAACAAATTAAAGAAAATATGCAGAAAATGATAAAAATGGGGAATTCTGTAGGGACCCGATTCTTCAAATAAATCTCGGCCTACACCCTGACTAAGCATATTGTATTAATTTGTTGATCTTTAACCTCTCCTAGAAACTATTAATCATGAGTTAATAATTAACCCGAGTTTTTCCTTAGGTTTTGTCTAATCAGATACGATCATTGATTAAACATAACCACCTAACAACCTAAGATATGATCTCTAGATTTAATTAGATGGTAGCATTACGAATTAGGAAAACCGATTAATCAAGGCAACAACTACATACGATGCGTCATTTAACCGAGGTCATGTTATCCTTAATGATTATGAATCATTAGTCGCTACACATGAATTTCAACATAACAATTTCGGATTATATCGAAATTCTAGTAATGGGCTTTGCAATTAACAATCAAATAAACGCATTAAAATCATCAATCACAATACCCAATAGGTTTATACACAAATAACCGAATAATAACAAAAATTCTATTATTCATACAAAAACCCAGTTAATTAAAATAAGATAACATAATCAGTTCCTAACGAGAGAAAGAAACAATAAAATAATTAAAAAAATCACTTAACCCGGGTCGTCGGCTTCGATTTTACCTCCAAGCCGGCATCGGGACATCTAGCTCTTTATGGGTCTCTCCCGATAAGTTGCCTCAGCCCTCATTCTAAACCCTAACCAAAAATCCCTTTGATTTTCCTTACTGTCGTATGCTCATTGTGTTCGTGCTTACTGTAGCATCA
This sequence comes from Erythroxylum orinocense, assembly GCA_025531955.1. NCBI lineage: Eukaryota > Viridiplantae > Streptophyta > Magnoliopsida > Malpighiales > Erythroxylaceae > Erythroxylum > Erythroxylum orinocense. The sequence continues at coordinate 3,670,082 of JANZLX010000007.1, read as the reverse complement.
CTGTAGCGCTACTGTTCCATCCCGTCTATTACGTTCTCCTTGTATTAATCTCTCTGCTTCTGTAGCTTGTATTTGTTGTCCACACTGTGCTCCAGCTGCTGGAGCTTCAGGAAATCGTAGCCACTAGCTCCACCAACGTAGCTCACCCTCTTATGCGCCGCACTACTCTGCTTCGTGATGTCTCTCTTGGCTGCTTGTGCTAATGTCGTTTTAAGCTTCCAATGTGTTGTATTGTTGTTCCTTGACAATTTAATATGGTCTCCACTGATTTTTGATTTTTTTTTCAATTACTTGCATTGAAATTTTTCTTCTTCTTTGTCTTCCAATTTTCGTCTTTTAATTTTCTTTGTCTACTCCATGAAGACAAACGAGTACTAATCTTCAAAAAATGTCCCAAATAGGGTACTTTTGACTAGCTTTAATTTCTTTGCTTCCAAATTGTACCTAAAATCAAATATGAATTAAAGTGAGTATCTTAAGCATTTTTGTACCATTAATCGCTAAATGTAAATAGTTAAAAATATCAACAATTAAGCACATATCATTGCCTTTATGTCAAAAGGCTAAAATGACATTCCAACCAAGCTAATTAATAAAATGTGACCTAGTTAAGTAAATGGGAGACATTCATGACAAGGTGTTTGCCTTCACGTCAAAAGACTAGGTTAACGTTAAAGAAAATAAAAAAGTGGTGTTTCAATAAATAAATCCTACTAATCTTTTCATGAGGGGATACTTATTGATAGTTGCAATTTTGGTTGATTACTAATTATCAATGTATGTATACAAATGTTTTAGGTGAATGAATATGATGTTAATGTCTTGATTAATATGCATATTCAATCCAAAGTGTTTAACCATAAATTGAATAGGTTAATATGTTGGAATAACTTGAATGATTGTTGTTTGAGGTTAAACTAGTTTTGTCAAGTTAGATATCGTTGTATCATTAGTGCATGTTGCGTGAATGTATGTGTTATTGTTTGAGTTTAAGTTTGAGTTTGTGTTTTGTTTTTGTTTTTGCTCAAGGACAAGCAAAAGTTTAAGTGTGGGTATATTGATAGGATGTAAATTATACTATGTCTTGATAGATGTTTAAGTGTGCTTTTAATTATTTCTTAGATGATTATCATGGCTATAGGCTTAGAATTATGTTATTATTAGTGTTTGTTTATATTCTAAATGTTTGTGTGGTTTTAAGCATGATTTGAATCTTAATTTTTATGTTTCAAGAGGTGTGTGATGTGTGTTTGAGTGTATGGAAACATGAAATTGAAAAAAAGAGAAGAATTGAAAGTATGGAAGCAGGTCACAACCGTGACAGAGAGCACAGACAACAATTCCAACAAATTTCAGCTTTTCCAACATACGACTCTTTCTGTAATTTTAATGTTTTGGGGATATTTTTTGAACCAAATTAAGTGGGTAAATCTTAGAAGCCTCAAGAACTATTTAAGAACATAAAACACTAAAAAAATAAAGCAACCTTAATCTTACAAAATTGAGATTAATCCAAGGAAGATCAAAAGGAGCAATAGTTGTCCAACATTTTCCAGATCTACAAATTCAACTCCAAATCAAGCTTTTCTTTTTTTCCTTTTATAATTTTCGTTAAACTTGATGTGTGAACTGGATTGGAAGATGTTATACACGTTAATGATGCTTTAATTTCATATTAGGATTTGTTCTTGACTTATTTTGTAACTTGAACACTTTTGATTTCAATTTAATGTTTTGGGTATTGTGATATTTATATTTGCTTATACTTCAACAACAAATCAAGAGAAAGAGTTGATAGTAATCTAAATAGGTTAGATAATGAGAGTTATCAACCTAATAATTCATGCCAATATCAAATTGATGATCATACGAGGAGAAATTTTGTGTGAGAACTCGATTATCCAACAAATTGCTTAAGAAATAGTTAAAAACGTTGGGTTGTTTCTCTTAATTGAGAGATTACAAATTTGAAATTTTATTATCAATTATGGATTATTAATTGGGCTTAAATGATTAGGCTTTGAGAGAGAATAATCAAACTCTTTGAAAATCTAGGATCGACACCAAATTAAATAAAGGGAGCAAAATGATGATAGAACAAATCTTAAGCTTTAATTCTTGATCATCCTTATTTTATTATGACAACTCAATTGTTAAGTGATTGAGTGCTTAATTTTATTTGATTATTTAATTTCTAAATTTTATTTTCTTTCAAATCATATTTCACAACCTTAAGTAAAGTTAAGTTCATTTGGTTTTAGCTAATTCCTTGTATGATCGACATCTCAATTATCATAAGTTTAACGATCCGTGTACTTGCGGAATAATAAATATTTTATATCAAGTAAAACTTACTCGACATAGAACTCCTCTACGCTTCAAATTTATTAAGCGAATCTCATTTGTTATATTCAAAAGAACTCCTCTACAGAAAAAATATAAGCTTGGAGGTCGTACTCAAGCTCGAGTTTCGAGTTGAGTCCAGGCCCCAATAAGATAGCGCATGCTCAACGTTGGGTCGGGTCCATTGCTATCTATACTAAACATGCCATCTAGAATGTACAGTAGTAAGATACGCAATTATTTAACTTTTTTGTATTTTCGTTAAAGGAGACGCTAATTTCGTTCTAAAGGATTGAGAAGACACTGCAAGTTTGTAAAATATGAGTGATTCGCCGGGAGAAATAAAGCATTAAGAGAGAGAAAGTAAATGGTTGTCCCAGTCCCAGTCCCAGTTTTGAAAATTGCAAGTGACGGAATTTTCTTTTTCCCTTATCAAAACTAGACATGGGGTGCTTCACGCCTTTTACGACTTGTGATTAGACTCCAACATTTAACTGGAATAGACTAGACCTTTCAGGTCCGTTATCGTACGCTTGTAGCAAGCGGACCTTTATGCCGTCTCGTTCATTGGTGGACCCCATTCTCCACATTAAATTCCAGTTTATTCCACGCACCTCGCACGCGCGCTAATCACCGGCTTCCCCTGTCACCTCTCTTAACTTTAACCACCTAACCGGTCACACGTCCCACCTCTCTGCCACCCTAACCGGTTCCCAGTTCGATCTTTACCTAATGTTCCTGCTTTGCGTTGGACCTTTCTCATCATGACGTGGCGTAGGATTACCGATGAAGTCAATGCTCAATGTTGTCTCATTGGCTTCTCCCATTGCCAAATCAGCGGACTTCATGAACTGTGACTCCACTCGATAATTACCATCCAAAATTTAACTTCCATGTGGGGTGAATTTGGGTTGAATTCCCAAAGAATTTGACCAAGGGTTTAAACTATTACAAAGACCGTAGAGCTTCTTTCCCCATTTACACGGCAAAAACCAATAGAGTCCAGCCACGTCATCCACTAATAGGAGTGCATGAACTCAGAAAGACTTTTTTGCACCTGGCCTTTAGAAAAAATTGCGGAAGTGTCAGAACAGAAATGACGTGGCGTGAGGTTTGTGGTGGTTCTAGAAAAACAGTAACAAGGACGAGCGGAGAATATTCAAACTCCATATACAAAAATTGTTTTTCTTTTTCAAAAATATATTTGAATAAAAAGATTATTCTTTAAAAATTAGAAATTTATTCTTTTTTCATGAAAGAAAGCAGAGAGGAGCATAGAAATTGGAAATGGAAGAAGGCTCTCTCTTTCTTTGGTGCTTCCAGACTTTTCTTTCTCTCTTTAGCAGAAGAATAAATTTTGGTTTTCCCATTAATGCTTTGTTTTTTTAAAGGTTGGAGGCTCGTTGTTGAAGTTGGCTTTGTCAAGTAGAGAGTAGTAGATCTGTGAAACCACTCTTTACTTTCTTAGCTGGAACTAGGGTAACAGGTAAGATTCTCTTCTTACACCAAAAGACTTCAGTTTTGTTATTTGTACCTCTGATCGCAGTTACATGAACTCTTTTTTCCTTTTATCTCTTCTTCTTCTTCTTATCCAATATGTCAAACCCTTGATTATTTTCATGTACTTGTGTTTTGATCTTGTGAGTAACTGAGAGATCTTCTTCAGTCTTAAATGGTGAACTCGAAAGACACCTTTAATGAGTTTGTTCCTTTTCTTGGGTTTTTTTATTGTTTTCCTTTTCTGGGTTGATATTGATGAATATTTTTGCTACTAAGGACCAGATCTTTTCCCGATCTTCTCGTTGTAGTTTCTTTCTAGTGATTTTCATTTCCCTTTCCATCTGGTTGATATATTCCTGATAATATTGACTTCTATTTCTCTTGTTCTTCTCTTTCTTTAGAAAAAAAACAAATTTTGTATTTTTTTCCTCTGTTAATTTGGTACCAAGAACCGAAAGCATGTCATATGCTTGTTTCTTGAGTTTCTGTTTGTTTGCTGAGAAAACTTGGGGGAAGTATAAATGAAAAGATCATATTTTTCTTTACCTTGAGTATAGTACCCTTCTCTCATTAGCGATAAAAGTAAATAAAATGGAGGAAGAAGTAACTTAATAATGATTTCCTGTTATCTACATCTAGACTTCTGGTGCAAGAAATGAATTCATGACTTGCAATCTTTTTCCTTTTTAACAAAGTTTCACTTTTTTCCTTGTAAATATTTGCTTTAGAAGAAATACTTAGAAAGGATGATTTATTTATTTATTTGGGTTTGGCTTACGGCATTCAAAGTGATGAATAAAAAAGTGGGTGCGAAAGTTAGCCGCTTTTAGTAAATTTAATTATTTTTATTGCCGGACGAAATCTAGGAACACGGCTTATAATCTAAGTAGGAAGATTCTCAATTCCGGGTTTTCCTCCGATTGTTTAGTTTGGTGCTTTATATGCTGATTTATGTCTTTCAGTGAATTTGATTTTTTCATAACAAATGGAATTGAATTGAATTGAAGTTACCTGGCTGTCTTGTGCTACAATTTTGTCCTAACTTCCCCCTTTCACAAGCATACAAATTAGAGGTGAGAGTTTAAACACTCACCCCTACGCTCTTCTCCTCTCTTCCCCTTTTTCCCTTTCCTCTACTTCTTCATTCAAACTTTGGAACATAGCCTTACCTTCTGGCGCAATTCGATTCCTAGTGGTTTCTTTTTTAAGTTTATTGTTTTTGTCTCCTGTTTCCTAAGCAGGAGGATGGTAATCTCTCCTGTAACTTTCTTTATTGCTCCATACAGTTTCTGTTGTTAATCTTAAGAGCATATTTTCCTTGGTTATTGATAATGGAATGATCATTTTGTATTTATCTGCAGGTTGATTAAAGGTTTGTTGTTTATCAGCCCATCAAAGTATGTGCTGAGGATTGGGGGAGTTAAAGCTCACGCTGTTTTCTTGCTTTAATTTTCATTCTACTTAAATAGAGTCCCCGACAAAGACATGAATAACTTGACTATTGAGACTGAAGATGCTTTTGCGAGTGTTCTTGATCTCGCAGCTAACAATGAGGTTGAAAGCTTTAAGCGATTGATTGATCGTGATCCTTCTTGTATTGATGAGGTTGGCCTGTGGTATGGCCGTCAGAAGGGGTCCAAGCAAATGGTTAATGAACATAGAACTCCATTGATGGTTGCAGCTATGTATGGAAGCTCTGATGTTGTTAAGCTGATTCTTTCCCTATGTAATGGTGATGTCAATCGTGCATGTGGCCTGGATAAAAGCACTGCGTTGCACTGTGCTGCTTCAGGTGGAGCAGGGAATGCTGTTGATATTGTCAAATTGCTTCTATCATCTGGTGCTGATCCTAATTTGGTAGATGCAAATGGTCATCGACCAGTTGATGTTATTGTTGTTCCACCAAAGCTTCAAGATATTAAGCTGATTCTTGAAGAACTCCTTGCAACTGATGGTTCTGTCATAGAAAGAAATTTAAGGATCACCACACTGACTTCAAATTCAAATTCCCCACCACTTTCACCTTCCATGGAAAATGGATCTCCGGTGTCTGCTTCAGATTCCCCTATGAAGTCAAAGCTTAATGATATGCCTGCGTACACTGCATCAGAGAAGAAGGAGTACCCTGTGGATCCATCTCTTCCAGACATTAAGAATAGTATCTATTCAACTGATGAATTCCGAATGTATTCTTTCAAGGTGAGACCCTGTTCTCGAGCCTACTCACATGATTGGACTGAATGCCCATTTGTTCATCCAGGGGAAAATGCCCGAAGAAGGGACCCTAGGAAGTATCATTACAGCTGTGTTCCATGTCCTGATTTTCGAAAAGGAGCTTGCAGACGTGGGGACATGTGTGAGTATGCCCATGGTGTGTTTGAGTGTTGGCTACATCCTGCTCAATATCGAACTCGGCTTTGTAAAGATGGTACAAACTGTGCCAGAAGGGTTTGCTTTTTTGCCCACACTGTTGAGGAACTTAGACCGTTATACATGTCTACTGGTTCTGCCGTACCCTCCCCTCGTTCAAGCACTTCTGGTGCTGCTGCCATGGATTTTGCTGCTGCCATGAATCTTTTACCAGGCTCACCTTCCTCTGTTTCTGTCATGTCTCCTTCCCCATTTACTCCTCCCATGTCTCCGTCTGCCAATGGAATGTCGCACTCTTCTGTTGCTTGGCCTCAACAAAATGTTCCAGCCCTACATCTTCCTGGAAGCAATCTTCAGTCTAGTCGGTTGAGATCTTCCCTAAACGCAAGAGACATTCCTACAGATGATTATACTTTGCTGCCTGATTTTGATGTGCAGCAACAACAGATCCTAAATGAGTTGTCTAATCTTGGTCAGCCATCATTGAGCAACAACTCTTTGAACCGTTCTGGTAGATTGAAAACCCTAACACCTTCAAATCTTGATGATCTCTTTTCTGCCGAGAGCTCATCACCCCGATATGCTGATCAAGCGTTGGCTTCTGCTGTTTTCTCACCAACTCACAAATCTGCTGTTCTCAATCAATTCCAGCAGCAGCAGAGCATGCTATCGCCAATCAACACAAGTTTTTCTCCAAAAAATGTTGATCACTCTCTATTACAGGCCTCTTTTGCATCTGGAAGAATGTCCCCACGAAGTATGGAACCTATATCACCAATGAACTCACGAGTATCCATGTTAGCTCAACGAGAGAAGCAGCATCAGCAGCTTCGTAGTCTCAGCTCTCGTGAACTAGGGTCCAACAGTGCAGCTATTGTTGGATCCCCAATAAATTCTTGGTCAAAATGGGGTTCTTCCAATGGTAAACTTGACTGGACTCTCAGTGCTGAAGAGTTGGGTAAGCTTCGGAGGTCAAATTCATTCGAGCTTGGTAACGATGAGGAGCCTGATTTGACATGGGTTCAATCTCTTGTTAAAGAATCTCCTACTGAGATGAAAGAAAAGTTCCCTTCACATGTCTCTGTCAGTGCTTCTAGTGAGAATTCAAATTTGAATGCTCAGAGAGAATCAGTTGATCATGCAATGGCAGCTTGGGTGGAGCAATTGCAGATTGATCAGCTTGTGGCTCAGCAAAATTAAAAGCAATTTTACCGAGCTACGAGGTAGTGAAAAACAGGAAGGCAAGATTTTTAGTAAATAATTTCATGTTTCTTTTTGGGGGGGATTTTGTTGGTAGAGCAGGTTTTGCAAGGTAAACCTAACCAATGACGGAAGTGGTGGAGGTGGACAAAGAAAGTCACTTTGAGAAGGGTAAGAGTTCATTTTCTTGGTCCTTTGTTACTACAGCAGAAGTAGAAAAAAGAAAGGGTGAGATAACTTCTCAGGTATAATTGAAACAGCCTAGGTGTATTTTTCATCAAATATTCTTAGAGTTCAAATGCCTATTATTGATATTTTTTGTATTTTGTTCTTTCTGAATGGTGAGTAACATGTTTAAGCTACAATGTAACTAACATTAGATTCCAATGTTGTTCTCTCATTTGCCTTTTGGTGTTCACCATGAACTGGGCAAATAGTTGGGAAAGCGTACATTTGAAGGTGCTTTGTACGTGAAAGTTGGTGCTGTAGCTCTGTTTGTAACATATGAAAGATGAGTTGAACACCATTTTAACTATACCAAGATCTCATATTATGCTCTAAAATCTTTCTGTGGCTAATGGGCATGGAAATCTGTGCACCAGTGGAGAAATGTGGATGGGGGGAAAAAGAAAAGGTGTCAATTTAATATGTATGCCCTTTGGTGGTGAGATGCCTTTATATATGCCTACTTTTTATTATGGTATGCTTTTGGGTGGGGATGAAGCTTTCATGTCATTTATTATTCTTTTATGTTGTGGAATCACATCTAATCCTCACGTGAAGCATTAGGCATCACTTTTCAGTTACTTAAAGATGATAACTATCCAGGTTTTTCAGCTGACCATCGAGTTATTCTTGTTCGGTGAAGTGTGTTTTCAGTGAAAATATGCGCAAAAAAGTACTTTCAAACAAAAGAATTTAAAGTATACAAGACAATAGGGCATCTGCACTGCACATTGATTGATTGCCGAAAGTTGAAAAGGACTTGGTTGATGTGGGACGTGGAAGCCGGACATGGTAGATAGTGTCTAAACAAGAGAGACATTCGAAATAGTATGCTAAAAAGCCAAATGGTGATGTGGACTGTTTTAGGTCTGAACAAGATTTCCCGTGAGTTGTGTGACCACAAGCTTTGTATGGCTACAATTAGACGAAAAAATAAAACGCTAAACCAGTCTAATGCTAAAGCTGAATGTTAGTGGCATGCGTTTAACTGTTCTTAGAGATATGGTCAAATGAGTATATAATTAATTACAAATTGAAGTATGTTCTGAACTTTGTTGACATAGTCATAGTTTCATGACTTACTATTCATTTCGATTAGGCATGCCTTAAAAGTGAGGAAACGACAATGAAAATTAAGTCTTGGTTGAAGGGTCCTTTTGTGATTATAACTATTTTAATTTGCTTATAAAACACAACCGAAAGAGTCTGCTTTGGTGATGCTTTAACTTTTTAATAAAGACATATGTCACAGTCAGTTAATGGCGAACTCAAACGTTTGTTTTACCCACTCCATAGGTACATTAAATACGGGAAAACTTGTTAGGCGTGTGGTATTGTTGAAACCAAAAGTTAATGAATCCTAGGTTGCTTAGATAAGTGTACCAAGACAGTCAACATGAATCTAGATTTTTCTTTTTTCTTTTAATTCCTAAGAGAAGGTAGATGAAGGGGTGTTAGGTCCAGTGTAGTTCATGATATGGACCTATAAATCTAAAAGTTGAGAAGTTAGGCGTTGGTGACCAAATAAATGTCCTGCCATAAGTAAACAGTGACTTAGATATGTTGCTCTTTTGATGACAAGGATGCCCCATCTCCATCTCCATCTCCACTTGTTTGCTGATTTCTACGATGCCGGCCTTGCCTTTAATACAGAATCTACAAATATGTTGCTGACTGACTCAAGTCTTAACCATATGTTACTACCATGAACCAGCATTTACTAATTCTGCAATTCGTCAAAGCTGACAGACTATCAAACCAGACTCTCTTCTGATTTGGAAGCAACAGCAACATGTAACAACCACAATATATTGGGTTTTGATTTAAAAAAAAAATATTTATAGAACTAAACTTCATTCCAATCAATAAAGAAAATATGTTTGAATTTAAGTGAAATCAATATTTAAATTTATTCGAAACTCAATTTATTGGATTGAGTTTAGGCTTGCAGCTCTACTCAATTTTTTTATTCCTGTTCGTATTTAGTTTGACCATAAGTTCATTCTACGAAGGCATTAGATTATTAGTCATGACAAATTTATACTGATAGATTAAGCAAACACATTTTTTCGACAAAGTTCAAAATTGAAACTTAGTGATTAATGCCTTAAAATGCTTAGGATACTTACTTTAGTTCATATTTGATTTTAGGTATATTTCGAAAGTGAAAGTGCTAAAGTAACCCGAAAGCATACTTATTGAGTCATCTTCTCAATGTTCATATGCTATTGTCTTCTTGGAGCAAAAAGAAGAAAAAGATTTAAAAAAAAGAGACAGGATAGAGAAAAAAAAAATGGAGGCATGTAAATAACATGAATTACACTACCAAAGGAATTGAGCTAGCTGTCCCATTTTAAGACTTTTTTTCGATTTATTACATGATTTTAACCTAGTTTTTAATATAAGTGATCTATGTGATGACAAAGGGTAGGATAGAGGGATGACGCAACACCTGTCTCATTTTCTTTAAAAAACCTACCTTTTAAAGATACAAAAGAAGGAGGTGTGACGGAGAGGAGACAAGATCCTCAATCCAATATTACTCTGTCTTATTCTGTCTCATAAAATCTCAACCATTTATTTTGCGAGATCTACCTGGGACCTATGCAGGACCCACATAAATAAATGATTGAGATTTATTGGACACAATAAGACACCATAATATTGGACAGAGGATCTGGACTCGACGGAGAGGGGTGTGTGAGTGTTGGAGAATAAAATGTGTGAGTCGGTTGATGAATAAAGGAGGAGGGCTGAAGCAAAAATCAAAGAAGTGGCGACTGGCAAGAAAAAAAGAGAGCAGCTGCATCATTTGTCCTCTTCAGTTTTTAGGCCACCTGTCGCATTCCTTTCAAGCTAACTTTTATCATAAAATCGTCTTGGTGGATGACTGGAGAAAGAGAGGAGAGGCTAGGCAGAACTGATAACTCTCATTCCTCTTCTTCTTTGGTCAGTTGTCAACTATAAAATGGGCATTCTTGGAGATTAATGGAGTTTGCATGCAGAAAAATGACTAGACCTGATTCTTCTTCAACTATGGTCGGTTTTTAACAATGATGGAGACATTCTTAGTTGATTCTTGGAGTTTGATGAAAAAGATGGAGGGCTAACCCACCCGATGCCGGTTTGGAGGTGCAATCAATGCCGAGGAGCACATTAAGCATATGTCATTGTGTATTGTTTTCTTTCCCTCTTTTTGGACTATTTACGTTATCTTGAGATTAATAAGTGGGTATTGTGTAAGAATGCTTTTAATACATTATTAAATCGTTTTTCATGAAAACCATGGCTAGAATTTGAATATGATACATAATAGTCTTGTTTGAAGTCGTATGAGGCGATTAATGGTATTAAATCGTTGGGGATAACTTAACATAAGTTAAATAATCCGAGCTTATGTGATGATTGCTTAGATTGGTCTACTTTTCTCAATCGTATTGCGATTGTCAATTAAACTTAGAAAGTTATTTTTAGGTTATCCGATAGTTAGGGTTAATTAAGAAGCTCTTCTTAATTAACTACAACCTAAGGAAAAATCGAAATTAACAGAGTTTGTTGTTAATTCACGATCAATAGTCTAAAGAAAAGTGTGAAGACGACAATTCAATGACATATGTGAAATTGTGCTTAGGCCGAGATTAAATAAAAAAACTAGATTTTAACCCTTTCATCAATGTATCAAACTGTGGAAACTAAAAAGCATCAAATTGTGAATTCCCGAAGGCATCAAACTGTGGAGACATTATAGTCTCGAAATAAAGACACAATTAATATCAAAATGTAGCTGCTAAACTGTAACCCCATAGGCATGCTTATCTATTCACCACCAAGATAATAGAGCAAACATTGTGATCGTTACTTTAACCATTTGCTAACTTCACAATTTGTCGTATGATATTCACTTAAAGTCATAAAATTTGTGTTGGACCCCGAACTTTGATTGGACGTTATAATTTTTAATGAGGAATCGGTAGTGAATGTGGTAAGTTGTGTTACATGTTTTACAATGATATTTGGAGGTTAATGCATGAAATTAGTGTTTTCAATATGCATGTAGTGTGGGTAACATCCTTATAATTGAAAAAGTGAGCTTGTTCGGTTACTATTCCTGTAACTTCTTGGAAATTTCAATTTATGAGACTTTAATGAATTGGAGCTAGAAATGCCCACTAAATCTTTGTAAGAACCTATATTTTGATATTAATGGAAGACCTTCGAGTTTTATTGTGTTT
>JANZLX010000007.1:3634652-3644971 GCA_025531955.1 Erythroxylum orinocense | reverse complement strand
TGCATGAACAGTCCTATGTACTCTCAATCTAGCCCATCCTATGCCAATTTACCATTTTACCCTTTCAATTGAGGGTGTGATGTTACAATAAATACATATCTCAATCCCACTTCTAACTTTATAATTTCAGTTCTTCATAAGCAAAGTAAGAAGAGATAAAGAGGAAGGGAAAGTCACTAACTTTTACCTTGATTTCCACTTAAAGTTAGCTTAATTCCTTACATGCAAAATGATTGGATGAAGAAGGTAAAATGGAGAGGAGAAAAAAAATCTAAAGTTAAAACCCTCAAAGTGTTGTCCATCTATCATCTCCATATGCCTCTTCATAAACTTTCAAGATTCACACATATGCTTAATTTCTATTAGAAAAACATGCTTTATTATTATTGGTCATACATGCCTTAATCCAATTGGTCCATGTGTTAACTTTAAAAAATTGCATATTGGTCATTTTTCTTCCTTTACTTCCCATATTGGCCTATAATATTATCAATTAATTTCATTACCTTATGTCTTATTTTTCTAATGGCATAAATTTCATACAATTTGGTTAATTATTCCGGGAGGTATACCCAAAACACTACAGGCTGTTCAAAAATAGAGATAGCAACCATAACTCAACTTTAAATCAGAATTCAAAAATTGTAGAGTAAGAATCAAATTAGTTCCTTCATAAAATTTTTAGATCTATGTCTCTAGTTCAATCTTAAATTTAAACTATCCAACTTGGAGTTATACATGCCAAGATATGGCTAATTATAGAAGTCTGTTTAATGAAACTTATCCATCTAGTGAGGTACACATCCTAAATCAACTAACTTCGGCCTTATCATGTAAGAACTACACAAAAACAAATCCAATTTAGCCAAAAACATCCCATTTTCTTATGGAATACTTCTTTTATCAATTCCCCTCACATTATGATCATAAATCCAAGCAAACATATTAAAAATCCCTATTTATATTTCACTTCCAAATATGTATGTCCATGATGAAATGAACAAACTACCCATTTACCAATGTCTTTTACATTAAGTACCATTATGTCTCTTACTATACTTAGATGCACTTAATTAATTCATTATGTTCACTTCTTAATACACCATAGACATGTTATAATACTTCTAGAATATATGTTAGGGCCTTACAAAGACTTCTCTAAATAAAGCCTTGTTAAAGAAGCACATTGCCTTCCCAATCGTGTCCTAATTCTATTCTCCTGAGCAACAATAAGGACAAACACTGGTGGCATGCACCCCATCCTTGAGGGTGATATGGTGGTCTTGAACTCGATTTAGAGAAGCTATTCCAACTCTTAAAACAAGACCTTGTAGTTGGCAACTAGTACTTGGAGCTCTTCTATTAAAGGCTCCTATTCATTCAGGGTCATTTGTTATTATTGATGTTCCACTGAATATGTTAGGTGGATCATATATAACCCTCCAATGTGCACTCCTTAAATCGTTTTTCTAGCTTTTTTCTTTACACCAATTTGGCCTCATGTTTCTCATTACTTGACATCGTGATCACTCTTCCTTACCAAGTGAACTTTATGGTCTGTGTTCTAAAATTGCACAAAACATCATCAAGTGTTGCCAATCATTATACTTCGAAGACCATATCACAGCTTCCGCTAACGGGATCACCAATATGACTGTTATGAATGACTCTCGCTGCATAACATATGAACCCTTAGTATTTATTATGGTAGTTAATTCATAATCCATCCCCTACCATAATGTGAACATCTGAAATCTTTTCTAATGGGCCAGGATTCCTCTTGGCCAATGCTTCGTCAATGAAATTGTATATGTTCCTATTATCGATTAGCATTTATAAGGGTCTTTGAAGGTGACAACCTATGACTTGCATCTATCTACATTCCTCATCAGCAGGAGATTATGGAAACTTCACACTCTTCTAAGTTTCCTTCTTCTTTAAGAGTCGCCTCTCCTCCTCGTGCCTTAAAGTTGTTTCTTCATACAAAGCTGGCCTGGAACGTACTTTTGTTCATAACAAAAGCAGAGTCCTTTAGTTCTCCAATTGTTAAATTCTTTGCTATTGGTAGCCTTAGGTGGGGAGGTGTGTCAAGTTAGGTCATTCCTTGTTATGTGACCCTGGGGTTGATAGTAACCCTTTTTTTAGTTGAGCCCTGAAACTCGAAACTGTAAGGAATCCACCCTTAAGATTCAAGTTGTTACTTCCTCCTATCAAATTCTCGATTCCGCTACTTCCCCTTATGAATGGTATTGCCAAGATTAGAGGAACTTAATGATGATCTCGAGTTCTAACTTCAATTCTTAAAAAAAAAAACTTAGTGAGATATTCTTCAGGTGAGAAATTTCCCAAAGTCCTTTCAAAGAATTTGGGTCTTCCACCTAAGAGAGCAGTTGATCATGCTATTAGATTAGAACCCGTGACTAAAACAATCAATGTAAGGTCTTATTGATACCCATAATTTTAGAAGAAGAAGATTGAGAAATTAGCACGAGAAATGTGCACAATAGGAATTATCCAACCCTCTATGAGTCCTTCTCTAGTCCAGTGTTACTTATGAAGAAGAAAGACGGAAGTTGAAGGTTTTGTATAGATTACCGAGCTTTGAATAAGACCATGATTCCAAACAAGTTTCCAATTCTCGTATAGAATAGCCATTGGATGAGTTAAAGGAGGCATCTATTTTCTCTAAATTGGATTTGAAATCTGAGTACCACCAAATATGAGCTCAATCTAAGGTATGTTCCTAAAATAGCTTTTAGGATCATGAAGGGCATTGTGAGTTTCTCATTATGCCATTTGGTTTGACAAACGCCCCATCTACTTTTCAATTGTTGATGAATGAGATATTTCGGCCTTATTTTTTAATTTTTTTTCTTGTATTTTTTGATGATATACTAGTTTATAGTAGTGTAGACATTCATGAGAGACATTTAGACTTGGTTCTAACGTTGTTTAAAGAGAATCAACTAAACTTGAATGTGAAAAGGTGCACCTTCAGCCAAAGATGAATTAAATACCTTGGCCATGGGATTTTAGCTGTAGGAGTGAGTGTTGACTAAGGGAATATTCAAGTGATGTTAAAGTGGCCTTCACCTACAAGTTTGAAGGAGCTGAAAGGTTTTCTAGGAGTCACAACCTATTACTGACGGTTTGTTGCAGGCTATAGGACTCTTTTGTGGCCTCTCACCTAACAACTCAAGAAATATTTGTTTGACTAGAATGATGCAACAAAGAAGGCATTCTGTACACTTAAGCACATTATGACAACAGTTTCGGTGCCAACCTTTCTAGATTTCACACAAACCTTCACTATCGAAACTGATGCCTCTTCAATCAGTGTGGAAGCAATATTGATGCAGTAGGGGAAACCTATTTCATTTTTCAGCCAAGCGCTCTCTCTTTGCAATAGATTGAAGCCCATTTATGAAAAAGAATTGATGGTCGTAGTGTTGGCAGTGCAAAAATAGCACCATTACTTATTAGGAAGGCATTTTATCATCTACACCGATAGAGAAGCTTGAGATTTTTGCTAGAACAGTGAGTGATTCAACCCGATTATCAAAAATGGATGGTGAAGCTAATGGGCTATGACTTTGAGATTCACTATAAACTAGGAAAAATGAACAACGCAGTAGATGCATTGTCACGATTACCAGTGGCTGACCCATCCTTGTTGACATCCCTTAATTAGTAGATAGTGATGGATGAACACCAACTCAAGAAAGAGGTGTCTAAGATTTCAAAACTTAACCTTATTTTTTGTGGTCTGAAGCAAGGTGAATCAAAGTGGCCTAGGTACACAATTTTTCAAGGGAACCTACTCTTTAAAGGGAGATTGGTCGTGCCTCCTACTTCTACCCTCATTCCCAAGCTCCTTCAGGAGTACCATTGTGGCATTGTAGGTGGACACTCTGGTTTTCTTAGGACGTACAAAAGAATGAAAAGTGATATACATTGGATAGGAATGAAAGGGGCAATGTAGAAATATGTCTTAGAGTGTGATATTTGTTAGTAAAATAAATACCCAGCTTTAACTAGTTTGCTACAGCCCCCATCAAATATGGGAGGATTTGTCTCTTGATTTCATTGAAGGTTTACCTAAATCTGAGGGCTATATAACTATTCTGATGGTGGTCGATATATTGAGCAAATACACTCATTTTATTCCCCTAAAGCACCCTTTTACAGCTAAAGAAGTAGCCGTTGTTTTTGTGAAGGAGGTGGTTAAATTGCATGAAATACCACGTTCCTTGGTGTTGGATAGAGATAAAGTGTTCATTAGCCACTTTTGGGAAGAGCTTTTCCAATTTCAAGGCATTAAACCCCATCGGAGCACTGCCTATCATCCTCAATCCAATGGACAAACCGAGGTAATTAACCTTTGCCTTGAGACGTATCTTCGTTGTTTTGCTAATGGAGGTCCAAAGAAATGGCATAAGTGGCTCTCATGCGCGGAGTATTTGTATAATACAACCTTTCATGAGTTCATCAAAACCACTCCATTCCAAGTTGTGTATGGCTGCCTGCCTCCCCTATTAATTTGATTTAGCTAACTGGCAACATCAGTGGCAGCAGTGGAACAATAACTAACAGAAAGGGATGCCATTTTGGAAGACTTAAAGCAACAACTTTCTCATGCACAAAGCAAAATGTAGGTTTCTGCTAACCAACATAGATGAGATATTCATTTTAAAGAAGGGGAACAAGTATGTCTGAAGTTACGATCGTATCACATGCGCTCTTTGATGGGTAAGCTTAATGAAAAATTATCTCCTAAGTATTTTGAGCCTTTATGATTCTGGAGAAGGTAGAAGTGTGACTTATAAACTAGAATTTCCTTCTACAACCTCCATCCACCCCATTTTCCACATTTCCTAGCTAAAACAGTAGGAATTCAACAGCAAGGTCAGCCCTCACCTTTAATATTGGGCTTTGAGTTAGAATGGGTGGTAGAACCTGAGAGGGTTTTACAAGACAGACAATCTGCACGAGGATATGACGTGTTGATCAAGTGGAAGGCACTGCTAGAATTTGAGTCCACTTGGGAGTTATTCTCTATTATAGACCGTCAATTTCCAAAATTTCACCTTGAGGACGAGGTGGTTGCTTTGGGGAGAGTATTAATAAGCCTCCCATCCTTATAACATACATTCGAAAAAGGAAGGCGTAAAAGTAGGATTGGGAAATCTGTTATTTGTTTATTTTGTGGGGGTAATCTTGAGATTTCCTTATACTCATTAGAGAGTTTAAATAGCAATAATATGGATTCCGGAACCATTTTTTGGAACTGTCGTGATTGTTGTTTGGAGAGAGAGGCCCTTTCAAAAGGTCCCAGCTGAATTCTTTGTTTCTTTCTCTATTCAATGGAAGATACGGCCAATTCATTACAGATTCTCTAATCCATTCTCTGTTTAGTGTTGTTTTGTACAATCGAAAGAATTGGGTTGTATCACAGGTTTCCTCTCTTTCTTGTTTAATTGGATATGGCTTTCTGTGGCAGGGCATGCTTACATGCAAGTACATTAATTCTGTATAGTACAGAATTAATGTACTTGCATGTAAGAATCAGTAGGAACCCAATCAACTTCTGAGAAAGCTCCAAGGTCCCATTCCAGCTCCTGTCCTGCAGATACGAATATAAAAGTTTACAGAAACCACAATGAGTAATGCACACAAAATTTCCTGTAAACTGAGGCCACAGTATTTTCTACTTCTTTATATAAGAAATTACCTCAAAAACCCAGTAAACGCACGTAAACTCATAAATATTGTTAATGCAGTCCAGATACCGATATAACCATGGCTTGAGGATAGAGCAAATAAGCTCAAGATAGTTGCAATTGCCACCACAACCTGGAAGAAGCAAACATATAAGCTAAATATAAAAGAGATGAAAAGGAATAGAATCTCATTACAAATTCAAGATTACAAGTATCACTAGGATTGTAAATTTTAGATGATTCAAGAAGCAAACCAATTAAGTTCCACAAGAAAGAAAGATAAAAAGATTATCAACTAATGAATTTTTTGAGAGGGTGAATGGCAAAGAATACCATTGAGTATGCAGAATATGCAAAATCAGAAGCTCCATAGTTGACTCCATCAAAAACGAAGGCCAGTGCATTAATGGGTTGAGTCACCGCAACAAACTGATCAGAAAAACGGAAACCTCTGAAAACATATTGATGAACAACCCAGGGGGCATAGAAAGGAAAACAAACTGTTCTTGTTGCCATAAAATGGATGCAGGAAAATACCGGGATGCCCAAGCTAATAAGACGCAAAACATTGACATCATCTGTGAACAGTCTCGAAGCGAATTGTAATCCAACTACAAGGATAATGGAGAGTGCTAGACCCAGAACCAAACCAAGCTGTAATAGAACGCAAAACAGATTTACAATGTTGTATAAAGTACAAGTAGCTCCCATACAAAGAAATTAAATTACCTGCAATACACGTGAAGCAGTGGTTACAGCTTTCTCATAATCATGCTTTGCAAAAGCACTTGCAAGCATTGCCTATGAAAACAGAAACTTATTACCATATTATAAAAGGACACAATATAGCAATAGCTAGAATTTGCATTTGCCATAGAATTTGCAAATCTTGAATATGAACCATTTGCTATAGAATTTGCATTAGCTAGAGAAAAGCTTCTTACTTGCCCAGCAACGGCCAGACCATCTGCAAGTAAAGAGGTTGCCAACCAGATCTGCAAGCAAACCTGAAATGCTGCCATCGAAGTTGATCCCTGCCTTGCAGCCAATGATGCTGCCAATGTGACACAGAATGTTGCGGCTATCACCCTCATCAATAGCAGAAATCCTGAAGATAACAGTCTGGCATAGGTCGGCGGAACTACCATAAAGAATTAATGCCAAAAACGGAGGAGTGACATTTTCTTCCTCAAAGGAACTCAGGAGGAAAAGAAAAATTGACGTGTGTGTATGTGTGTGTGTCAGTGTGTGTGTGTTTGAGTGAGACGGGGAGAGATAAGTGACCATTTTTCAGAAACCGTCCAAACTGCAGGTTTCTAACGCTCGGAGGTAATAGATCAACATGTTCAGTCAATTTCCACATCAAAATAAAGGCAATCAAGTACCTAGAATAATCACAAATGAAGGAAACATAAAGTTCCTCAATATTGGCAGGATAGAAAGGAAATAGCCATGTCACTACAGCCAAAGAAACTCACTGAGAGATAACATGAGCAACAGCTGCACCACTGACGTTCAGGCGGAATATGAATATAAAGATTGAATCTAGTACAATATTTGCTGCATCTCCAACAACTGCAACGGCAAAAACAGCAATAAATTAAAAATTTTCCAGAGAAATCAACCATGGAGGTGAAATTGAAAAAGGAAATACTAACAATTAAAGCTTCGCCAATTCAGTTAAGAACAAAAAGACTCAAACATAGCAACAGCATTCCATATGTGGTCAGTCACTTATTTTCGACTAGCCCTTCTATTTCAAAATTTAACTGCATTAGATTCATTCAAGCATTATGTTTCATTTCACTTATCTCAAAAATGTAAATTACACTTTGATGAAAGATGAACAAATTTCAGTGTACACGTATTTATGAAAATTATGGATTAGAAGAGTCCATGTAATAACAAAAACTTGACATCTTGGAATCACTCTCTAAATTGTTCTCTAGAGTAGGAAAGAATGGTATAGATTATCATCCAAGAACATAAATGTTAGTTCCTGAGCACTTTACAGGTTTATGTCCCCATATACTGCCGACTCAACAACCCAACCTCACATTCAAAGTCTATTTGGTCATGCTATATATAAGAAAATAAGCTCGGGTATTTGCAGATCAGAAATATAAAAGAATGTTAAGAGGTACGTAAGGGAAATTAAAAATGCCAAAACTATGAATAAAAATGAAGAAAAAAGGCAAAACGGTATTAGGTTGCTGGTGTAGATTTAGGAAGCAATTGTGTTCTTAATGCTTTAACCAAGATGAGAAGAAACAGCCTTCTGAGATATTATTTTGTGAAGATCATTTGCAATTGGCAAGTCACTGAAGCAGTTAACTAGATCTCTATCACTGACCAAGCTATAATGGTCACATAGAGTAAAACCATATTCTTTTTTCATTTCCTGTGGTGACGTTATGGACAAAAAAGTCAGTACAAATAATAAGATGGACATGCTTCATCTCGTGAATAACCTAAATAGATAGAACTTCATTTTAAAATCCCTGAATTATTTGAAATAAGAATGACTAAAAGAACGACTACATTTCCAAGGGATGCCAAACCAAAAATGTATGAGGATTGACCAGGAAAGAAAGATCAAGTTAATGCCAAAGAAGAAAATGTAACAAAGTAAGGAAATGCTATCTGACCAGTAGCATACAATGGCGTTCTGGTATCCTTGATGCCTCTGAAAACTCCTTGTGTGGCCAGAGAAAGAAGAATCGCAGGAGCACCTAGCGACCTCAATACCAAGTATTGCTGTGCTGGTACTAACATGGGTGAGTCCTGCATTAGAGAAAAAAAACTTATTAACAGAAACAATTTTCATTGATAGCATGGAAGTTATAATGGTAACACTTTCAAGTATCACTTCGTTAATGTTCAACTGAAGTAGTTAATACAATTCCACTAATGAGTTGAAATATGGAACATATGGTTAAAAATTCAGTAACATATAAGAGATATCATACGCTATCCCAAATAGACATTGGATCAATATCAATCATCAAGAGAACCCTTCAGAATGCATATAATGATTTACAGAAAAAGTAATAGATATTTTCTATCAGCAAAAGAATAATACCCTGTGACTCAACAATTTGAGCATAAGGGACCAGGATTTCATGTCATTCAAACATAGCTGACAGAATACTTACAGACTTAACACCCATATAGTTCAGGATAGGTTTAGCAGCCAAAATGAGAAAAACAGCTTGGATGATGCCAAGTACGCAGCCAACAACCATTGCTGAAGAAGCAGATGGAATATGCCTTCTCTCATTAGGGTAACTATCAGTCTTTGAAGATGATTGTCGTGAAAATTCTAGTCATAGAGGAACAGAACAAATGTAAACTAGAGGCAAATCAGACAACATCATCAAAATAATCATATATTTGGCAGCTCAGATAAGGGTGCTGCCTAATCAGTCAACTGAAGTAGCTCTTCAACTAGCCGAGGAGCATACCAGCTTTAGGTAACAACTCTTCTGTCTCCTTGTTATCTGTAAAACCTTCTTCAAGTTTTAAATTTTCTAGTTCTACAGTATTTGAGCTTCCAGCACTGTCCTCCTCAGCAACAAAAGATGTTGTGACACTAACAAGTGGGAATATTGCAATCTTTGACACTTGATTGAAAACAGCAATAGAAACTCCCACAGCAGCAAGCTCCACAGGACCTATATATAATTGAATGGGGACAACGTATTCATATTCAGTATTTGATAGCATACTGAGATGCTAATACATAATTTGATTATATCAATGCTCAAGTGGAGCGGAATCAGTAATATATATATACACAAGGTAGA
This sequence comes from Erythroxylum orinocense, assembly GCA_025531955.1. NCBI lineage: Eukaryota > Viridiplantae > Streptophyta > Magnoliopsida > Malpighiales > Erythroxylaceae > Erythroxylum > Erythroxylum orinocense. Next base: position 3,635,445 of record JANZLX010000007.1, on the reverse strand, counting down.
ATCAAAGCATTTTATACCATCTACGCGGAGACATTATAGATAAAAGCTGCATTAGGTCAATGTCATGTCAGATAGTAGGTGCAAACTCAAGATAAATCCACTTCAGTTCAACTTCAAGATAAAGCTATTTCCACTTCTTTGATATATCCCTTTTTTTTATATGATACGTTTTTAATATTATTTTGTTCTTATTACATCCCATTAGATCTCTTTCGTGTCAAAATGTGTCCATCTAGATTTAATTGCATCTGGTTAGTTATAATTCACGCCTAATTTTTCTTATCAAGTCCAATTTATGTCATATTTCATCATGTTAGCTTTATCTAGTTTGATCATACCCAATTTCACTCAATTATTCTTGATTAAATCTAGTTAAATTGAGAATTAGCATTAAATTTGATTTCAATTTTGGTTAACAAAATTCATTCCTTTTAATTTTGAGATTAAAAGAAAGAGAAAAAAGCAAATTCTAAAAAAGGCCGGTGGGAAAATTATTTAAAATGAAAAATTAAGAAAAATGATGAAAATCTCAAATCAAATGAGAAAATTAGAAGACCATTGAAAGGTTAAAGGGTATTTTCGTTTTTTTAGGACCTAAATGTCTATTTTTGAGCCTGTTATCTATGGTGTTCATTGATAACAATATAATTGGCATTAAAGCCTTTTATCTGTACCGAAAATTGTTATATCCTGTTCTCTTTTATACTCCCTCTGATTCATAATAAGTGTCGTTTTAGAGAAATTTTAATTATTTAAAATAAGTGTCGTTTTTGACTTTGTATGCATATTTATA
>JANZLX010000007.1:3600068-3616422 GCA_025531955.1 Erythroxylum orinocense | reverse complement strand
ATCTAATCTAAATCAGCATAAAATAAAATCTGAACTTAAAGAAAATATTCTGATAATATCTTTGACTGTTTCAAAGTAACATATTTAACACATCCGACAGTAAAAGTCCTACATACAAGGTCTTCAACCCTGGGCATTCTCTTCCTAATGGGCTCCAAAAAGGATGCTTACTTGAGCGGGAAAGAGTTAGTCAAACCAAAAACGGTGCTTACTTCAAATCGTATCCATCGTAAACTTTGTCAGAAATGATCCTTGGGAGTGACAAATCAACGTTCATTTCGTGCATTTTAGATCAATACGTGCAACAACAAGAGATTGGAGAGGTAGGGTTTTCGTGGTTTGGCTTTTAACCCAGGAAATCACTTTGGAGGGGTCTTCTAGACCTGTATAGTGAGAGGTAAGATTGTGGTTGGGGGCAGTGTAGGAGCTTTGGACTATGGTTTTGACCCTTGAAAACTCTGTTGGTGTTAAGAGAGTCAAGTGGGTGCTAATTCTGGTTTGTAGTGGATATAAAGAGATTGTAAAGAAGAAAGATGAGTACGAGACGAGTTCTGTGTTCCATCTCAAGAGCCACAGGCGATCACGAGAACACTTAATCCAAAATGTAAGTGGAGACCAATAAAGGGTTTTGCAAATTAAGAAGCAAGTGGACTGTTTAAGTGCTTAGATTAGTTGTGCCAAGATTTGGGTTTAGCCGTGAACATTATGTTACGAAAACCGAAATGCAAGTGCTATCATTATTTTGTCGCCTGATGGAAGAAGTAGTTAATTCGAATTTTTAGGGATTTGTTATGTTATTCAGATGTCAAATAAGGTTGATGACAGCGTCGAATTTTTTAGAGACAGGTAGAACGTTAACGTTGAGATTTTTGCTCAACAATCTTTACGCTTCTGTTTTTTTGTCCCCGCATGTTTGTATCTCTGTGAGGTTGTAAAGCCTATTTAACAGACTCATCTTCACCTTCAACAATATGAACGATTAGCAGTATCATTTCTTTTCTTTCTTCACTGTTTTTCTCAGCAATATATTTACCTTTTCTTTCATCGTTGTTTTCTCCGACAATTTTGGTATCAAAGTCAGGTTCTTCTTCGTACCACAAATTTCAATCTTCAAAGGAGATTCATGAGTATTGGAGCTTAAAAATGAAAATGTTGTTCAAATCCCAAGATCTTTAGAATTATGCGGAGAACGAATGTGCAAAATCAACTAGTGATGATGAGACAAGAAAGAAGGAGAATAAAAAACGAGACACCAAAGCGTTGTTTTTTATCCACCAAGCAGTAGATGAAACAATTTTCTCACGAATAGCTACAACAACTACCACCAAGCAAGCATGGTCTATCTTGAAAACAAATTTTCAAGGGTCAACAAAGGTAATCACCGTTAAGCTCCAGGCCTTTGGACATGCATTTGTAACTTCTAGCATGAAAGGTAATGAGTATGTAAAAGAGTATTTGGCACGTATTGATGCTATTGTGAGCCAAATGAGATCTTATGGAGAAAAATTATTGATGAAATAGTAGTAGTTGCTAATTGCCAAAGATTTAAGAAGTTTAATGTCTAACTTTGATCATGTTGTAGCAACAATCAAGGAGTCTAAAGATCTGTCTATTTTTTTGTTTAATTTTAATGGGTTATTGCAAGCACATGAGGTTAGGATTAACAGGACAACAATGAAGGAAGAAGAAGAAGCCTTTAAAACCAAATGAAAAGAAAAATCCTCCGATCAACGAGGAAGAGGTAGAGGTTGTGGTGGATTCTGAGGAAGGGGGAGAGTTCGTAATACCTCAGTCCAATGCTCTTATTTCAAAAAATTTGGGCATATAAAGAAGTTTTGTTGGTCCAAGCAAGATGAAGAAGTCAATTACGTAGAAAAAGAAGAGGAATAAGATCACTACTTGTTCATGGCTTACACTTCTAAAGATGGATTCATCAATAATGTTTGGTGTCTTAACAGTGGGTGCTTGCATCATATGATTAGAGATAGATCTAAGTTTAAGGAGCTGGACGAGTCAATCAAAACTCAAGAGCATTGGGAGATGACAAACAACTTCAGATAGAAGGACTTGGGACAGCCATGGTAATGATAGGTAACCAAGCAAAGTTTATTAAATATGTGCATTATGCTCCTTGTCTAGCTCACAATTTGATAATTATGGGTCAACTAGTTGAATATGGATACTATGTGATATTTAATGGATCACGATGTGTGATAAAGAATGGGAAATTTGAAAAAGTGCTTGCTCATGCTAATGTCTCCAAGTATAATGTTTCCTTTGGATTTGAACACAAAGGTGGCTTTGGTTAATAAGGAGTTAGATGGCAGTGAGCTATGACATTTGAGGTATGGTCACTTAAACAACAAGGGTTTACAACTGTTAAGAAATAAGCATATGATCAGTTGCCTCCCTTTGATCTCTGCACAAAGGAAGCTATATGAAGGATGTGCGTCTGGGAAACAAGCAAAGAAGGTTTTTCAAGTTGGAAAAGCTAGGCGAGCGATTGAACTTTTAGAACTAGTTCATATTGATTTATGCGGACTTATGAAGAGTGATTCTCTCTCGGGAAGCAAGTACTTGTTGTTAACTGATGATTACAATGAAATGAGTTGGGTGTATTTTTTAAAATTCAAATCAGAAAATTTTGAGCATTTCAAAAAATTTAAAGCTATGGCAGAAAAGAAAAGTGAAAAGAACTGAAGGCTTTACGTATAAACCAGGGTGGAGAATTCCCCTTAGAGGAGTTCTTAAAATTTGTGATGAGCAAGGCATTAAAAGGGAATTGATAGTACCTTATACTCCAGAGCAAAATGGAGTAGGTAAGCGGAAGAATCAGACAGTAGTTAAAATGGCTATTGCAACAATGAAATCTAAAGGGCTTCTTAATAGTTTATGGGTAGAAGATGTAGCAACAGCTCTATATCTTCTAAATATCTCACCCAAAAAATCTGCGAGGAATCAAACTCTTTATGAAACTTAGAGCAGTAACAAGCCATCAGTAAGTCATTTACATGTCTTTGAATGTGTATAGTATGCTTTAAAAACATGAGATAAGCATAAGTTAGAAGATAAATCACAAAAATTTATATTTGTAGGTTATTGTACTAACTCTAAAGTTTATCGCCTTTATGACCCTATAAAGGAGTGCATAGCCATTAGCAAAAATGTAATGTTTGATAAACAGGCAGCCTGGAAATGAGAAAGCAAAGATAAGAATCAAAAGACTTCAATTGAAGAAGAGAAAGGTGAACTTGAAGTCAAAAAAGAGGTAGCAACTCCGATCAATTCACAAAACTTGACACCAGCAAGAATAAGTCCATTGCCAAGCGTGATCTCTTTAACTATAGAGTTTCTCCTTAATGAATCAATTCCAATGGAGTTAACTCAGTTATGCAGAAGTGAGCCTGACAGAATTCCTCAACGTCTATTTGAAATTGAGGGAGAGGTTACATCACAATTGGTTATATTTAATGGGGACCCGATCACAGTGGACAAAGCTATGGAAAAGCAAGAATAGAGAGATGCAATGGAAGACGAATTGATGTCCATACAACGCAATAAGACATGGGAGCTAATTGATCTTCCTAAAGGTAAAATTTGAATTGGATTGAAATGGATTTTTAAAACAAAGTTCTTAGTTAATGGCAGTATTCAAAAGTATAAAGCACGACTAGTAGCAAGGGGATATACTCAACAACAAAGGGTGGACTATGAGGAAATCATCTCACTAGTAGCTCGATTTAAAACTATTCGACTTATTATGGCACTAGCAACTCAAAAGCAACGGAAAGTTTATCAGTTTGACGTTAAGTCATCTGTCTTAAACAGAGAATTACATGATGAAGTATATGTAAGTCAACCTCCTGAACTTGAAATTTCAAACAAACCAGACAAAGTGCTCTGGTTGAAGAAGGTGCTCTCTAGGCTCAAACAGGCCCCAAGAGCATGATATAGTAAAATTGATGATTTCTTTCGTGTAAAGGGCTTCGAGAGGAGTATGCATGAACCAAACTAGTACGTTAAAAAGCAAGGTATGAGTGACTTGTTGATAGTAAATTTATATATTGATGACATGATCTACATTAGTTCATAAAATCATCTTATATTTGAATTTAAAAGCTCCATGAAGTTAAAGTTCAAGATGATAGATTTGGGTGAATTGCATTATTTGTTAGGAGTAAAAGTTATTCAAAGCAAGGAAGGAATATTTATATCTTAAAAGAAGTACATTAATAATACTCTGAAGAAATAGAACATGAAGGATTGCAAAGAAACCATTACACCCATGAATATCAATGAGAAACTATAAGCAGATGATGGAACCAAGCAAGTTGATGGTGGTTAGTATCGAACTCTAATTGGTCGTCTTATATATGAGACACATGCTCTTCCAAACATCAGCTTCTCGGTAAGTGTACTCTCTAAATTTATGCTTCAGCCTACTGAGCATCATTTTGGTGCGGCTAAGTGAGTACTTTGATACTTGGTTAGAACAAAGGATACGAGGATATGGTATCAGAAAGCAATTTCGTTTAGCCTCAAAGGATATTGTGACAGTGTCTAGGCAGGAGTTAATGATGATGGAAGAAGCATATTGGGAAGCTACGTAACTCTAGGGTTAGGAATTGTTTCATGGAGTTCCAAAAAACAAACTATTGTAGCTTTTTCATCCACAGAAACTGAATACATTGCAATAACTTCAACAACATGTCAGGTACTATAGCTAAGAAGAATTCTATGTGACTTGGGTTATGAGTAAAAGGAAGCTACTAACTTATTCTGTGGCAGCAAACCAACAAAGAATCCTGTTTTTCACAGCAGGACCAAACACATTGAGGTTAACATCATTTTATTAGGGAGCTAATGGGTAAAGTAGAAGTTCAATTATCAAGTTGCTAGACAAATGAACAAACTGTAGATCTTCTCACAAAGAATCTACCACAAAAGAAGCATGAAGAATTTTGTGTTCAATTGGGTCTCTCCAAAATTCGAATGTAGGCACTACAAGAAAAGAAGGCTTTTTGCGACGTTTTTAAAACGTCACAAAAGCTCATAAAACGTCACAGAAGATTATTTGTGACGTTTAAAAAAACGTCACTAAAAACGTCGCGGAATGTGGAGTAGGGAAAGGGTATACGTGACGTTTTATAAAAAACGTCGCGAAAAATTCAACATTTTGCGACGTTTTATAAAACGTCACTATAAGCTCTTTAATTAGATATAGCTATCAAACAACTTAAAATAAGTTCTCCATATTTAGTATGACAACTAAGCCTGACAAAAGGGCCTGAGACCAGGTTCAACCTTGCTCGACCCAGACTGTCTGGGCCTCATCCCAAGGCTAGACGGATAAAATAACGTCGTTTTGCCATTTTCTAAAAAGTTAAAAATTCAACCTAATGTAACTCTATTCTGGTTTGGGCCTGTTAGGCCAAGCCTGGGCATCCTTAGTGACAATCACATTACGTAATTGGAAAACAAGTTAATTTAAACAACTAGCACATAAGTTTGGATCATTTAACCTATGCTATGTTATTCGTAATGATGCTCGACCACTAATTTACCACAAGTGAATTAGATGTACAACGATTACATATTGCAATCTAGATTCTGGTAATGAATATATATATATATTCTAGTAGGCCTATCTAAATTGTTCATAAAAACCCAAAATACTAAATACAGAATAACATATTCAATCCCAAAAGAGAATTAATAACAACGTCAATAGCTTAATCAATGCCCAAACATGTTCATCGGCTTTGGTGTCACTTTTAAACTGGAAAGATGAAGTTTAACTCCTCATAGCTTAAAAGGTAGGGAATCTGCTTCCTTTTGAGTCTCTAATTTCTTCATACCCTTTCTGGTTAGCTACACAAGTGTGAGTGATCGCGTACGTTAATTTGGTAGAAATCACATAATTACACAGTCCCAGAGAGGTACACGACCAATATACACAACAATGTAAGTCACCTATATGGCCATGTAAGTCTCCAGACAGGCATATAGGTCTCCAGACAGGCATATAGGTCTCAAGGTTGCAACATCTTCAAGTTCGTACATGTTTCCAATGAGTTACACATTCCCATACATAGTCGTGTAATTCATAGTGACTTTAATTCTTCCATTCTTTGTCCGATCTTTACCATAATTAATCTTCCTCTTAATGAGTATGAAACGTCAGGAAAATGTTACGAAATGTCACATTGCGTGATGTTTTTTTACACATCATGAAAATGTCACATTGAGCAACTTTTTTATGAAAAGTCATGAAAATGTGACGAAATGTCACATTGCGCAACTTTTTTATGAAACGTCATGAAAATGCCAAGAAATGTCACATTGCGCAACTTTTTTATGAAACGTCATGAAAAAGTGACGAAAAGTCACATTGCGCAACGTTTTTTTGAACGTCATGAAAATGTCACATTGCGCAACTCTTTTATGAAACGTCATGAAAATGTCACGAAATGTCACATTGCGAAACTTTTTTATGAAACGTCATGAAAATGTCAAAAAATGTCACATTGCGCCACTTTTTTATGAAAAGTCATGAAAATGTCACGATATGTCATATTGCGCGACGTTTTTTTAAACGTCATGAAAATGTCACGAAATGTCACATTGTGCAATTTTTTATGAAATGTTGGGACCCGATCTGGGAACCAGATCTCAACCGAACAAGAAGCAAAGACGAAGCGAATACGGAATCGAAAGAAGTAATTCGGAATGAAATCACAAATCGGAAGCGAATGAATCCAAAGCGGAAACATCAAATCGGAACCCAAGCACAACGAAAACGAATCGAATAGAATATGAAAGCGAAACGATTTAAGCGAATCGGATATGAATAACAAAGTCAACAGTTACAATCAACGTATACAAATGAAGACCAATCGAATAGCATAACACATGTCCGACATCCGTGAATAAAACATAGAGAACAAACGATCGCGTTGGAAACCCTAAGACGTTCCAAAATTCGGTATAAATTTATTTTTTTCTTTCTTTCTTTCTTACTCACTTTATTCATCTATCATACAAACCAAAACAATTTCCTTTTCTAGGAAACTATTCCTCATGCAAATCTCAATTCTCAAACATTTTCTTATACATTAATATAAATCCCAAACCTCATTTTTATTCCCATTTTACCAAAAATTCGGCAGCATAACGGCTGCCTTTGGCCTAACCCAAAACCTGCAAACGGTTCAAAATACACTTCTAAATGCCCATTCAATCATACAATCATCAAAATCAACCGGACCCTCCGTCCGGGATCTCAGCAGAAACAAACACAATCTTAGTTCTAAACACTTCAATCATGCTTATACATAACCATAACCCATCATCATATACAAACTTTGAACCGCAACTCAACATATAAATCCATAATTTACTTACATCAATACAATATACACAATTCCATACTCTCATACATCAAGTCATAATCCTCATACATTCTGAAATACATGCTCGAAATACATCATAATAAACAATATTAATATCCACATCTCATTTCACATAAAAATACAGACGATGCAAAAACGGACCAAACGTCTTCACACTCTTTCATCCGATCTCCTGCTCGAAACTTTTCTTTCATTGAATATAAACTTTTATATTCGGTGAATAGTATTTTCAAATGAATAGTAAATTTTTGTAGGGCCCAACCTGAAAATAATAAAAATATCCAGAATAAGTATTAGAGTTTAATTATACTGAAACAAATAAAAAATAAGTCCTGTAGGATAGATTTCTGGAGTTCCGAAAGTTTAAGACAAAACCACAATAGAATTAGAAAATGATTTGTTTATATGTTATCACAATTGGTTTTCGAAATAAAAGAAAAAATTGTTGTTACAGGTGATTTAACAACTAGAAGACTCATTTTTTTTGCTTTTTCTCTTCTGTCATCTTTGTTAAAAGTTAAAATCTAGCTTCTTGTATTACTGTTAGTTATAATTAGCCTTTATTGCTGATTATTCACGTTCATTTCTTTGTTTATAGCTAGAAACAATCATTGAAAGAAACACATATCACCTATTATTTAAAGCTCTCCTTAAGTAAACCTTAATTGTTTGACATCTTTTCAACTATTTAACATCGTTGTTTCTAAGTTGATTAGTGGGTACTTGGTTTTTCTTTCTACATTAGCATTTTTTATCATTACATTGAAACCAATATTCAACCCCTTTTTTTAATGTTAAAGGCCTTGAAAAGTTATAAGGTAAGGAAGAAATTAAGATGAGTGACGTACGCCCTATCATCTAAGGAGAAGAAAGAAAACATACTTTTAGGGGTAAAAATGCTTTCTTAACTTTGGCCATTGATATGCCAATTTATATGCTTTCGTCTCTACATTGGTTTAGGTAAGTGTTTTGGATGATTTCAACTATTATGGAATTCAGGACTCAACACACAGTTCACTTTTTTATAACTTTTCTACTCTCTGGTGTTTTTCCTTATAAAAGGATTGAGTCCTTATATTTTCGATTATGTAAATTGTTATTTTTCCTATGGCGCTTTGCTTTGTTATAGTCATATTATTCTACTTGCTAGGAATATACCAAAGATAAACATAATTGGAATATAACTTGTTATATATATATGATTGGTTATATAATTTCTAAATAAGGGGCATTGTCATATATCCTTAGGTTGAGGAAGATAAGTTATGATATCAAAACCCACATTAAGTGTTCCCATATACCAAAGATAGAGTTTCAAATTTTCTATCCACCATCATCACATATCATTTTGTAGATCACCCTATAAGATGCGCCCTTAATATAGGTGGAGAAGAATTTATATTTATTATACTAGATAGTTAAATGATTTTATATTTGTACAACACTCCTTAGAGGTTAAAGTAAATTATGGTAAAGCTTGGATTGTTATAGCCAATATTGGTGCAGTGGAGACCTTGAAGGATCAAGGCCCTTATAGTGGAATGACACAATGACGCTAGTGATACCTAAAACAAAGTTGCGTCCTATTCTCAATTCAAGTTGTTGTCTTATTAAACTACTACAACTCCATTAACTACTTTTGGTGTGAATAAAATAAGGAAGTTATTACTAAGAAAAGAGAAGAGTGTGTGAAGCAAAATATAAAATACAATTATATTTTATGATTGCAAAGTAAAAGAATAGTATAGTCTTGCATCTTAATCTACAAAGAAATGCTTGGTTTTGTAGTTTATTAAGTACTTTATTTCTTGAGTTTCCATAAGAAAGTTTATATTTTTAGCATGTATAAACAATTTGAACAAAACCAAAATTTCTATGTTATTTGGTCTATAATGAAAAGAGGAAATATAGTGTTTCAATCTTTGTTTAAAACTACAATCTTAACTCCTACTTCACCTTTAAATTGAAGTAAGTTATAGGAATGTGTTATTAGTGAGAACAACCATTTCATCATCAAGCACTTTATGATTTATGGATATGTTTCCTATGTGAGAACAACCATTTCAACATCAAGTACTTTATGATTTATGGATATTTACATAATTTATGGATATGTTTCCTACGTGAGAACAACCATTTCAACATCAAGTACTTTATGATTTATGGATATTTACATAAATATTATCAGTTAAGTGGCATCATTAATGATGAGGTTTATGACGAAAATTTTTATTTTAAAAGTTAGAGCATTTAGTTATCATTTTTGATACAACAATAGTAATACCTAGTAGAATGTTGATACATGAGATTTAAGAAGGTCTAATAATACGCAACCTTGCCCCTAACTAATTGTTATTTATGGTAGTTATTGCTATTATCACATAATTGATAACATTCAAGATTTTTATTGTAATATACTATTGTGAAAATTAATTAATTTAAAAATAGAACTTGATACAATAAGAAATACAATAAATTAACATTTAATATTAATGTAATAAGAATAAAAACAAGATAAATAAATTAAATACATTTTAATTATAATTATAAATCTCAACTAAACATCTTTTTATTTTCATTTTTTATTACAAATCTTGATAAAAAAGTTTTTATTTTTCAATAAAAATAAAAATAAAAGAAAAAATTAAAAAAACTCCTCATTTGCTTGCTTATTTCTTTTTTTGTTTGTTTCCTTAATCCTTTTTAGTAGTGATTTTGTAAAAGAAAATAAATTTGAAAATTTAAAATATATGAACAATAACATAAAGGAGTTTGTAATATCCATATCGAACATATATTTTTAATATATTGAAATCTATTAAAAAGTATATATCAACTTTCAAGGTATATCATACTCTGTCATCTTCCCTCTTTATTTTTATCGACAAATCTTTATTTCTATCGACAAATTTATGGAATCCTTGAACCAGAAGAAAATTTGAAAAGACTGAAAGATAACGATTCCAACTTTTCCTACAACCTCCAATACTAGGTCAAATCGGGTTTGAACTTTGGCACGCGATCTCTTTTCTCGTTTCCCGCTAATTTTTTGGTTCAAGTTTCGATGCCTCTTCAAAATGGCTATGTATGGTACAAAACCCTCTATTTACCACTCAATTTGAGCATTTCTGATGGAAAATGCTATCTTCCATTTGTGTTTTTGAGCAAACAACTGATAAGTTTACTTTCTAAGTTTGAAAAATTCGTCTCTATAATTTTGATTGTTTTCATTCATTTGACGATTTTTAGGAGCATTTACATGTAAATATTTTTTCTGGACATTTGTTTTCGTATACGCTGGGTTGAGTTGAGCTTTCATGTTTACCAGAACTATCTCAAGTACATGGGTGACACTTGTAGCTCCAATTTGGGTTTTGCGTGGCTTTGGGTGATTGAGTACCTTGCAAGCTTTCAACAAATAGACCCGTCGATTTTACATGGTATGACGGTGTAATCTTATGATTATGTCGAATACTCTAGCAATTTTGGTAATATGACGGTATATGTGCACCGTAATTTGTTTGTTATGGCAAGAGAATTGCCAATTTACCTGTCATTTTCACCCACCTTAGTTCAAGTCAAAAAGGCTTTTAAACTATTAATTTTCTACAGACTTGGTTGAGGCATCTCCAGAATTACCTGATGATTCGGGCAAAAATATGAGGGAAATGGTTGCTTTGAGACGCTTGGAGGATTTGTTTGGCCCTACCGACAGACTGACAAATGAGTTTCGTTCTGGACCAGATCAACGAGTCACATTTGACTTTTCCCAGAGCTGTGAAGATGTACTTCAATCCATTCTGCGAGAAGTAACGTATTCGGATTTTTCACTTTGATTGTAAAGTCATTGGTAGCATATAATTAAGCTTGAACATTTCTATTGTATACTCATGTACCTCTCTTTTATCAGACATCGGTCTCAGATTTGAAACTAGCAGGACCAGGTTCGTTGAAATGGGACATTCGCTCTTTCATTATGCATAAAAGAGCTTCTATGCCCAGATGTGCTTTGGAACAGGTAATTGGTGAATTTCTTTATTTAGCGACAGTTTCATTATATAACTTACAACTAGAATCTCTAAACTCTTTGCCATGCATAACTGGAAATTTACTTAGTCCTCATTTGTAAAGTGCTGGTGGTTACTGATGTTCATGGTTGTGCTTCTGTTGTTGCTTACAAACAGCTAAGAGATTCCATGATCGAGGGTACACATCCACTTGCTGAATCACTGAAGGGACTTAGTGGACTGATACCAATAAATAGTGAGTGTGAAAGAACTTTTCCAGGCCGTAGTGATGAAAACACATTAAATAGCTTTGATAAGCCATTGACCGTCCCAAGATCTGACTCCACTTCTTTATCTCCTGATAATGAGAATGGCGTATTGGGAGTTGCTCTATCCAACAAAATATTGTTACCTTTGAAAAGGGACAGAATTGATCTAGCTGTTGAAGCTTTGGACAGAGATTGCCAAGATAGCCAAGTATGTATAGATGATGATGGTCCTCATTTAAATGCCAAGAAGATCAAGTGGAATACCTTGTCCACAAACCAGCTTGTGGAGTATTCTTTAATTCCTGTAAGTGGTAAGGAGGTCGTGGAAGATTCTTATGAAAGAACAATGGGTGATACAGAAAGAGATGGTTGCCATAGGCAAATAAACTTTGAGGTTATAGAATTGGGTAAAAGTAGGTCGCTTGAAAATGGTTGTGTTGAACATGATGCTGGACATGGAATTGGACAAAATGAGGATAATGCTAGTAAAGTTGATGAACATGATGATAGATTAGGTAATGTTTCTAGCTCTAGTATATATCTAAAAGATATGTCTGACAAACGTGATGGCCACAGTTTAGATGCCAAAGTTTGTGAGCAGTATACCTTGAATGCTAACCAGTCTAAAGAGCCTAGTTTTATTGCTGCTGCTGATAAGGAGTCAAAAGAAGATTCTTCTGAAAGGACTGTGGGTGAGATGGAGAGAGAGCCCAACATAGGTGGAAAAGCTAAGTCTGGTGACACACATCACCCTTGTATCTTGGTGGACATAGCTGATGATATTGATATGAGAACATCAGTTGAGAAATTCGCTGGGACAACTCATCAAAAGCACTCCTTTGATGAAAGTAGTGATAACAATGATCCCGGTGAGAAGAATAGTGTTGTATTTGCAGCTGCTGAAATGAGGCAAATTTTTGAAGACGATAAATCAAATGACAGTGACGAGTATCATAATGAGGTGGTTAATGTTGTCACGAATCTGTGTGTAAAATGCGGCAAAGGTGGTCAGTTGTTATCATGCAGTGCTGCTGATTGCTCATTGTTGGTTCATGAAAACTGTTTGAGTTCTTCGATGAAATTTGATGAGAGGAAAAATTTTTACTGCCCCTTTTGTGCATATACTCTTGCTGTTTTTGAATTTGTTGAAGCTAAGAAAATGTCCTCATTGGCAAAGAAGAAACTTCTTGCGTTTATTGATGTTCATATTAATCCTCAACTAAAGGGACATACTGAAAGATTTCCCAAGGAACAGCACATTAATTTAAGACAGAATCCTGATGAGGAAACCTGCGGAAGGAACCCTAGAGATGTTGAGTGCAGTCAAATAAAGAGTGGGGAATGTTTAGATACACCCAACGATCATCTATTTCAGAGAAGGCCCGGTGATAATCAAGTAGGAACTTTGGCATTATCTACTGATGCGAAAAAACTAGCTACAGTAGAGGAGTTGGATATATCTGGTAGAAAAATCAATTTATGTTCTGAAGTAGAGGAAGCGCATGCGATAGTTCCAGAATGTGAATCTTGCCCTACAATAAAATTTGGCAGACAGCAAGATCAGATTGATCCTGGGCATCCATCATATGATCAAATGCATAAGAATCATGAATATGATGGAAAAAGTAAAAGTATGGAGCATGTTTTAGCGAATCAAAGTCAAGAAGGAGGAATGGAACAGGAGCAGATCACTAATAGTTTGGCCAAACCTGCAATTAACATTGATGAAGAAGAAACGTCTGATCAGGAGACAGTTAAGTATATTATCAACAGAAGACTACGACAAAGAGACAGAAAAAAGTAAGTATCAAGTAATCCAAAGAGTTTTCTTCAGTGTTACAATAGTTCGCGACTTTCTTAAATGATAGAAAGTGTGCAAGGTCTTGTAGAAAGAGCCCATCTGTGTTTCTGCAGGTTGTATGATTTTTGTTCATTCCTTTTAATTTTTGTTTCAAAATTTCCATAACTATAGTTATGGATTATTAAATACCATAGGTTGAAGAGACCTGCCATTCCAAGTGCCCAGTAAAAGTTTCTAGAAAGTAGAATCCCCATATGTCTTCTTTTTTTATACTCTTCCTCCCCATGATTGCACCATTCAATTCCATAAAGTGGGAATGCAGAAGAAAACCTCTTGGTGCTCTCCGCTTGTTTTTTTCCCCTTAAAAGAAACCTAGTAATTGGTGAGTTCCCTCAAATCATATCAGCAATGTTTGGCTATATTGATGTTTACCACAATTTCATAGTTTGCTCGTGATACTTTCTCTTCACAAAAAAAAAGGAAAAGAAGAAAATAGTATCTTGTTCAAAACCCAATATAATATCCCAACCTTTTTTTAAATCTTTCTCGTTTTCTTTTTAATATATAAAATTCTACAATAACTTATGTAAGAGAGAAGATGGATTTAGTACTTTTTTGACATTTGAACTCATTTTAACTTTTGAGAATCTAAAATATGTCTAAAAAGTTGTTTTAGGATGTTATCTTTATTTTCAATATTATTTCATCAATTCCAAACCAGTGATTATTTGTAAAGAACATTTAGTTTAAAGCAATAGACAGTGAATTTTGCTTACGAGATAGCAATAATAAAGATACATTTTGCTGCAATTATTTTATATCAATATGAAATGCCATGTTAATTGTTTAGTCATTCAATTAGTGATGAGAGTGGAGTAGCTGAGTGGTGAAAGTCTCCCTCACCTAAGAGTTATTCAGGGCCTCAGCCTTCTCTGCACTCCACTGTCCCAAAAAAAAATCATCATTTCAATTTGTCTATATTATACATTGTTTGTATTAATACTATAGTCTTTATGAATTTTCGCGATAAAGCTTATAGCTGTATTAATCTGTATTTTGTTGTATCATAGTATTTTTTATAAGAATCATGCCCTACAATAAAATCTGGCAGACAGCAAGATCAGATTGATCCTGGGCCTCCATCATATGATCAAATGCATAAGAATCATGAATATAATGGAGAAAGTAAAAGTATGGAGCATGTTTTAGGGAATCAAAGTCAAGAAGGAGGAATGGAACAGGAGCAGATCACTAATAGTTTGGCCAAACCTGCCATTAACATTGATGCAGAAGAAACGTCTGATCAGGAGACAGTTAAGTTTATTATCACCAGAAGATTACGACAAAGAGACAGAAAAAAGTAAGTATCAAATAATCTAAAGAGTTTTCTTCAGTGTTACATTAGTTCGCGACTTTCTTAAATGATAGAAAGTGTGCAAGGTCTTGCAGGGCCTCAGCCTTCTCTGCACTCCACTGTCCCCAAAAAAAAAATCAACCTTTCAATTTTTCTATATTATACATTGTTTGTATTAATACTATAGTCTTTATGAATTTTCGCGTGAAAGCTTCTAGCTGTATTAATCTGTATTTAGTTGTATAATAATATTTTTTATAATTAAACACCACTTGATAGAAATCTTAGATGTTTAAGTTTGTGTTAATATTCGTGCAAAGCACATTGATAATTCCTAGAACTAGCTAAGGAGCACTTTTTTGTCATTGTTCTTTCTACCTTCAATAACTCAGATGATATAAATTGGGTGATGGAGGGGCCAATGGAAGCCATGAGAAAACTTATATGTTAAGTAGGTACAGTGGGGGAGGAAGGGGTGTGAGTGGGAGAGCACATAAGCATTTCACAAGTTTTATATAACCTTGCACCTAGAACACTTAAAAAATTTTGAATTGCAAACTAAAATAAGAACTGTCAATTCTAATTCTATTTTCTGCTTTTTACATTGAATTGAAAGTTGAAACTTCAATTCAACTTATTAAATTTTAGGGAATTAGAATAATTTTGTTTCTGTCAAAACTTCAGTTCTCACCAGAGAAGTATAATCTTCATAACTCGAATTTTTGTTGGATTGCGCATTATTTGTAAAATTTCAAGTCATGGAATTGCAATTGTCCAAGATCTAGATGCAGAATCACCTGCCAAGATGATGATGATAAATAACTAGAAACCCTCATATTTAGAGTTCTCAAAACACAGTTGACAATCCTTAGCTTCTACATTTTGTTAAAGTGCTATTCCACCATTTAACAATTCTCAATACCCAATATTAACACAATATCATGTACAAATGAAATCTGTTTCACTTGTACATTGAAGGGTTAAAGATAAGGGCTTCATCAACTTAACACTAGAGTTTGTGGTCATGCAAAAAGATGTTGCAAAGAGAGAAATCAAATAGTATTGAAGGTAAACATGCTGAGACAGGTGTGGTGGACATTTTTATCAAAAACCAAACAACTTTGCATCATCAGTCAGTCATTATTTTTTGATAGCAAATGAAAATTAATGAAAGTATAACTGTTATAAACAATAACGACCTCAAAAACCCTACATACTTTGATCAATATTCCCTCTTTTCTTTTTGCTAAGACATCATGATTAATGAAAAAATATGTTATTCAGGATAGTAGCTAATGAGGCCTATTTGCTAGTGTAGTTGCTATTATTTCTACTTCTCTTTTCATATGACCTGCACTCTGACTTAAGAAGCTGTTGCCTTTAATTTGGTGTTGGGATTGATAGAAGGTTTCCACCTCAGAGCTTCTTGGAATATTTCATTGTACTTCTTCCTCCAGTTATTTTTCTCCTAAATTTTCCTATCATTTTGTCACTTGGCTGTTTCTATGGCA
>JANZLX010000007.1:3570443-3599968 GCA_025531955.1 Erythroxylum orinocense | reverse complement strand
AACATTTCTATTGTATACTCATGTACCTCTCTTTTATCAGACATCGGTCTCAGATTTGAAACTAGCAGGACCAGGTTTGTTGAAATGGGACATTCACTCTTTCATTGTACATAAAAGAGCTTCTATGCCCAGATGTGCTTTGGAACAGGTAATTGGTGAATTTCTTTATTTAGCGCCAATTTCATTATATATCTTACAACTAGAATCTCTAAACTCTTTGCTATGCATAACTGGCAATTTACTTATTCCTCATTTGTAAAGTGCTGGTGGTTACTGATGTTCATAGTTATGCTTCTGTTGTTGCTTACAATCAGCTAAGAGATTCCATCATCGAGGGTACATATCCACTTGCTGAATCACTGAAGGGACTTAGTGGACTGATG
The DNA here is from genome assembly GCA_025531955.1 of Erythroxylum orinocense. NCBI lineage: Eukaryota > Viridiplantae > Streptophyta > Magnoliopsida > Malpighiales > Erythroxylaceae > Erythroxylum > Erythroxylum orinocense. Next base: position 3,599,585 of record JANZLX010000007.1, on the reverse strand, counting down.
CCAACAAATAGTGAGCGTGAAAGATCTTTTCAAGGCCGTAGTGATGAAAACACAGTAAAGTGCAGGGGGTACACGCATAGCCTTGATAAGCTGTTGACCGTCCCACAATCTGACTCCACTTCTTTATCTCCTGAAAATGAGAATGGAGCATTGGGAGATGCTTTATCCAACAAAATATTGTTACCTTTGAAAAGGGACAGAATTGATCTAGCCGTTGAAGCTTTGGACAGAGATTGCCAAGATGGCCAAGTATGTATGGATGATGATGGTCCTCATTTAAATGCCAAGAAGATCAAGCGGAATACCTTGTCCACAAACCAGCCTGTGGAGTATTCTTTAATTCCTGTAAGTGGTAAGGAGGTGGTGGAAGATTCTTATGAAAGAACAATGGGTGATACAGAAAGAGATGGTTCCCATAGGCAAATAAACTTTGAGGTTATAGAATTGGATAAAAGTAGGTCGCTTGAAAATGGTTGTGTTGAACATGATGCTGGACATGGAATTGGTCAGAATGAGGATAATGCTAGGAAAGTTGATGAACATGATGATAGATTAGGTAATGTTTCTAGTTCTAGTATATATCTAAAAGATATGTCTGACAAACGTGATGGCCACAGTTTAGATGCCAAAGTTAGTGAGCAGTATACCTTGAATGCTAACCAGTCTAAAGAACGTAGTTTTATTGCTGCTGCTGATAAGGAGTCAAAAGAAGATTCTTCTGAAAGGACTGTGGGTGAGACAGAGAGAGATCCCAACATATGTGGAAAAGCTAAGTCTGGTGACACACACCACCCTTGTATCTTGGTGGACGTAGCTGATGATATTGATATGAGAACATCAGTTCAGACATTAGCTGGGACAACTCATCAAAAGCACTCCTTTGATGAAAGTAGTGATAACAATGATCCCGGTGAGCAGCTTCATTCACTAAATACTGCATCCTTTAATGGACTCCCTGAGAAGAATAGTGCTCTATTTCCAGCTGCTGAATTGAGGCATATTTTTGAAGACGATAAATCAAACGACAGTGATGAGTATCATAATGAGGTGGTTAATGTTGCCAAAAAGAAGTGTCATTTCTTGAATTCTCATTGGAAACAAAATCAACTGTGTGTAAAATGCGGCAAAGGTGGTCAGTTGTTATCATGTAGTGCTGCTGATTGCTCATTGTTGGTTCATGAAAACTGTTTGAGTTCTTTAATGAAATTTGATGAGAGGAAAAAATTTTACTGCCCCTTTTGTGCATATACTCTTGCTGTTTCTGAATTTGTTGAAGCTAAGAAAATGTCCTCATTGGCAAAGAAGAAACTTCTTGCATTTATTGATGTTGGTATTAATCCTCAACCAAAGGGACATACTGAAAGATTACCCAGAGAAGAGCACATTAATTCAAGACAGAATCCTGATGAGGAAATCTGCAAAAGGAATCCTAGAGATGTTGAGTGCAGTCAAATGAAGAGTGGGGAATGTTTAGATACACCCAACAGTCATCTATTTCAGAGAAGGCCTGGTGATAATCAAGTAGGAACTTTGGCATTACCTACTGATGAAAATAAACTAGCTACAGAAGAGGAGTTGGATATATCTGGTAGAAAAATCAATTTATGTTCTGAAGTAGAGGAAGCGCACGAGATAGTTCCAGAATGTGAATCTTGCCCTATAATAAAACCTGACAGACAGCAAGATCAGATTGATCCTGAGCCTCAGTCATATGATCAAATGCATAAGAATCATGAATATAATGGAGAAAGTAAAAGTATGGAGCATGTTTTAGGTAATCAAAGTCAAGAAGTAGGAATGGAACAGGAGCAGATCACTAATAGTTTGGCCAAACCTATTTTTGCCATTAACAACGATGGAGAAGAAACGTCTGATCAGGAGAATGATAAGGCTATTACCTCCAGTTACTCCATAAGATTACGACAAAGAGACAGAAAAAAGTAAGTATCAAGTAGTCTAGAGTTTTCTTCAGTATTACAATAGTTCTATATCGCGACTTTTTTAAATGATAGAAAGTTTGCAAGGTCTTGTAGAAAGAGCCCATCTGTGTATCTGCAGGTTGTATGTTTTTTGTTCTTTCCTTTTAATTTTTGTTTCAAAATTTCCATACCTGTATTTTTGGATTATTAAATACCAGAGGCTGAAGTGAGCTGCCATTCAAAGTGCCCAGTAAAAGTTTCCAGAAAGTAGAATCCCCATACGTCTTCTTTCTTTTATACTCTTCCTCCCCGTGATTGCCCCATTCAATTCCAGAAAGTGGGAATGTCAAAAAAATGGTGCTCTCTGCCTTTGTTTTTTCTCTTCCTTAAAAGAAAACTAGTAATTGGTGAGTTTCCTCAATTCATATTAGCAATATTTGGCTATATTGATGTTTACCACAATTTCATAGTTTGCCCATGATACTTTCTCTTCACAAAAAAAGAAAAGAAAAGAAAAAGGTAGTATCTTGCTCAAAACCCAATATAATGTCCCAACCTTTTTTTAAATCTTTCTCATTTTCATTTTAATATATAAAATTCTACAATAACTTATGGAAGAGAGAAGATGGATTTAGTACTTCTTTTTTGACATTTGAACTCATTTAACTTTTGAGAATCTAAAATATGTCTAAGAAGTTGTTTTAGGATGTTATCTTTATTTTCAATATTATTTCATCAATCCCAAACCAGTGATTATTTGTAAAGAACATTTAGTTTAAAGTAATAGACAGTGAATGTTGCTTACGAGATAGCAATAATAAAGATGCATTTTGCTGCAATTATTGTATATCAATATGAAATGCCATGTTAATTGTTTAGTCATTCAATTAGTGATGAGAGTGGAGTAGCTGAGTGGTGAAAGTCTCCCTCACCTAAGAGTTATCCAGGGCTTCAGCCTTCTGTACACTCCACCATTCCCAAAAGAAAGTCATCCTTTCAATTTGTGTATTATAAATTGTTCATATTAATACTATAGTCTTTATGAATTTTCGCGTGAAAGCTTACAGCTGTATTAATCCGTATTTAGTTGTATCATAGTATTTTTTATAATCAAACACCACTTGATAGAAATCTTAGATGTTTAAGTTTGTGTCAATATTCGTGCAAAGCACATTGAGAATTCCTAGAACTAGCTGAGGTGCACTTTTTTTTCATTGCTCTTTCTACCTTTAATAACTCAGATGATACAAATTGGGTGATGGAGGGGCCAATGGAAGCCATGAGAAAACTTAGATGTTAAGTAGGTGCAGTGGGGGAGGAAGGGGTGTGAGTGGGAGAGCTCATAAGTATTCCACAAGTTTTATATAACCTTGCATCTAGAACACTTAAAAAAATTTGAATTGCAAACTGAAATAGGAACTGCCAATTCTAATTCTATTTTCTGCCTGTTACGTAGGATTGAAAGTTGAAACTTCAATTTCTTATTAGATTTTAAGGAATTAGAATAATTTTGCTTGTCAAAATTTCAGTTCTCACCAGAGAAATATAATCTTCATAACTCAGAAATTTTGTTGGATTGTGCATTATTTGTAAAATTTCAAGTCAAGGAATTGCAATTGTCCAAGGTCTAGATGCAGAATCACCTGCCAAGATGATGATGATAAATAACTAGAAAACCTCATATTTAGAGTTCTCAAGACACAGTTGACAATCCTTGGCTTCTACATTTTGTTAAAGTGCTATTCCACCATTTAACAAATTTCAATAGCCAATATTAACACAATATCATGTACAAATGAAATCTGTTTCACTTGTACATTAAAGGGTTGAAGATATGGGCTTCATCAACTTAACACTAGAGTTTGTGGTCATGCAAAAATATGTTGCGAAGAAAGAATCAAATAGTATTGAAGGTAAACATACTGAGACAGGTGTGGTGGACATGTTTATCAAAAACCAAACAACTTTGCATCATCAGTCAGTCATTATTTTGTGATAACAAATGAAAATTAATGAAAGTAGAACTGTTATAAACAATAACGACCTCTAAAAACCTACATACTTTGATCAATATTCCCTCTTTTTTTTGCTGAGACATGATGATTAATGAAAAACATCTGTTATTCCGGATAGTAGCTAATGAGACCTATTTGCTAGTGTAGTTGCTATTATTTCTGCTTCTCTTTTCATATGACCTGCACTCTGATTTAAGAAGCTGTTGCCTTTAATTTGGTCTTGGGATTGATAGAAGGTTATCACCTCGGAGCTTCCTGGATTGTTTCATTGTACTTCTTCCTCCAGTTATTTTTCTCCTAAATTTTCCTATCATTTTGTCACTTGGCTGTTTCTATGGCAATTTTGCTTAGCCAAAAAATGTTTCTCGTTACTATTTTCCTTTCTGATTGAACACCCGTTTATTCTTATTTGTAGCATACACCCGGTGGTTCCTCAGTTGAGGAGAAAGAATGCTCCTTGGACAGCCAAGGAGGAGAAGATACTCAAGGTACTTTTCTTGTATATGTTCCTTAGCTTCCATAATATCAATGAATATACAAAATTTAAATGATGTATGCATATTTATTTTCAAACTCATTTTTGTATGATGTATCGTCTGTTCAGATTTTACATCTTAATGAGTCATTTTTCTTTTTCATCTTCATTTGATGGGCTGAAATGGTTGAAATATCCGGACAACTCGAGTGAAAAAATTAATATTTGAAGCTGCTGACAAAAAAACTGTGCAACCATGGCCTCAAAACAAATGGATGTAGTGTTTGGAAGTCAAACAAGTAGGAATACATAGAAAAAGGTTGTCGAAAAATGTCTTGGTCTTAAATAGCAAGCAGTTTGGAGGAAGCTCTTTATGTTTGGTTTAGACAAGTTGCAAGATCTACGCAGCTTAGATGTATTGAGTTATGACCTTTGATTTGCATATTGATCATTACCTTTATTTTTTGGTAGACAATATTAATCATTATTTGTTACAGGAGGGAGTGAGGATATTTTCCAGCGTTCAAGATCGAAGTATTCCTTGGAAAAAAGTTCTGGAGTATGGTAGTTCTAAATTTCTACAAGGTCGTACTACCATAGACCTCAAGAATAAATGGAGGAACATGTGCAAAGGGAGTCCTAAATCAAAATAAAAACGATTCAGTCTGGTCAGTAAGCCTATAAACCTATTATCTTCCATTTTTTCAGCCTACTTGAAGAATGTGGCAATCTTTTTAAGATTTATGAGATGAATATGATCAAATATAGCATACGTGAACTTTTTCCTTTTACTCTTGGCAGCAACAAGATTTGGACTCTTTGTGATCTTCTTTCTAATATGCAAAAATTCAATTTCAAGTCCCGCCACCCCCTCTGTTTTCTGTCTTGACTGTTATTAGGAATATTAAATAGTTGTCAATGGATATATGTGATGAAAGTAGGAAGTTTATAAGATCTGTTAGGTTTATAGTGCCCTTTACTATTATTAATGTACCTTTCTTATTGCTTTATAAGCTGAAGAAATGAAATAGCAGGAAATGCAGTAAACTCTCAATATCTAGCATTGGTTGCTGGTGTTTGAGCAGCCCTTGAACGCCACATTGATGGGCAATTTCCAGTCGTAAATAATTCAAGTCAGCATCTTTGGATTGTGCTATGAGATTTAGTTGGCATTTGTTGATACAGTAAAATTAAGAAAGCCGCTTCCTGATATACTGAATGATCTTGATTGTGCCACAAAACTCAAATATGAGTGCCATAATTGATATCTGATTTTGGACCTATTTGTGGGATGCTGAAGGAAATCCATTTCTGCAATCCCTTGACTTAGCCTATTAGAATATTTTCATATTTCAGAGGGAAATGATATCACTTCATACAAAAGTGAATCAACTTCATTTTGGCTTGGTGTGCTTTTGTAGCTATTGGTGGTACCACGGCACACACTTCAAAGCAGTATTCTGTGCCTGAGAATTTAATCATAATTGTTTATTCCAAGTTTTTCTATACACTAAATAACATATGTTCATTTGAACATTGTTCTATATTATGAACTTTATCAGCTTGAATTAGGAGTGAAATTATGACCAAGTAGTTTGTTTAAGCAATGGTTTCTTATCGTCCACACTCCTGAGACATCATTTGGTTTATGTTGATCAATTTTTAAAGGAAGTAAACCTGAGAAGATTAGTAGCGAGTTTGCATGGCAAGGATCAATGTCCAGGTTGCTTGTTGCTATTAAATGCCTCGTTGATTTGGGGTATTTTGTTGCTTGCCTATTCTATGCAGAAGTAGCAGCAAGTGGTCGAAGAAGTAATAAAGCATACTGTCAATTTCAGCTCATGACAGTTTTTACAATGGGAAGAGAGAACGAATTTGCATGGAAACATAGTTCCTCACTATTTAACATTGTAATATATAGCTGTGACGTATGTAACTGGCTGTTTCTTGACGCAGCTCAAGATGGGGGATGGGGTATCTCATGTATGCACCTTTTTTGTATTATAATGTAGAAAGGGAGAAAAAGAAGCATCTAATTTTGAAGATACTGTTTTTATTACAATTGCTTTCGGGTCTTCGATGTAACCTCTTTTGTACTTATCTCATCTTGCACTGTAAGATTGCTAATCTATGATCCCAACAGTGGTTTATTATTCACCAACTCGTACTTTTATCCCTTTCGGTGCCAGATTAGTAAGGAGTAGCCAGAGGTGGATAGCCATAAGAGTCACGGCAACGGAAGAATGAAAGGAAGTATTGTATTGAAATTCTGCCAAGGTTAGCTGGTGATTCCATGATAATGATGAACATTTTCCGCCATGCTTACCACCTTGGATTGGTCTTCAATCTGAAGACATCTACAGTTGTACCCCTTGAAGTTTGGAAACTTAGTTTGACTAATTTCACCAACTTGCCTAAATTCTATAACAATGTCATTTAGGAATTTGCAAGGTCCCTATAGTTTGGCGGTGCAATACACAATTTTATTAAAATCTAAAGTCTCACGTCCCTGGTGGCAAGAGTAAATTATCTTGTGATCTACGATTCAAATCAATTATCATAAAAATCAGTTTCTAGTTTTGATCGATCAATTCAAACCTATTTATCACGTGAAAAAACGAAGAGTAGTTGACCCAAGATATATAAATAAACAATGAGTGATTGATGCATTGTTCACGTTAGAAAATAATAATTGACTCTGCATAATTAAATTTGTATTAATGGTGAAATTATTGACGGCAAATCAATTCAAATAGTAAAAAATTGTTAGGGTTAATCAACGAGTGTTGAATCTAGTTTGCGATTCGATCTCGACCTTCTCACGAATGTACATAATCAATTGTCATGTTATTCTTGTACCTCTCCTTAAAACTATTAAACTTAGATTATCAACAAACTCGGCTAATCACAGTTTTCTCTTAGGTTGTATCTAATTAAAACAAATTCTTTAATTAGGTCTAGCTATCAGACAACTTAAAATAAGTTCTTTATATTTAGTATGACAACTAGACCTGGCAAAAGGGCTCGAGACCAGGTTCGGCCCAGTTCAACCCAGATTGACTGGGCCTCGGCCTGAGGCCAGACGGATAAAACAACGTCGTTTTGCCATTTTCTAAAAAATTAAAAATTCAGGCTGGGGTGATCCTACTTGAATTTGGGCCTGCTATCTCAGGCTCGGTGGGGCTTTAGGCCAAGTCCGGGCATCTTTAGTGACAACCACATTACGTAATTGGAAAATAGGTTAATTTAAGCAACTAACACATAAGCTCGAATCATTTTACCTATGCTATGTTATCCGTAATGATACTTGACCATTAATTTACCATAAGTGAATTAGATGTACAACGATTACATATTGTAATCTAGATTATGGTATTGAATCTATACATAAATAATCTAAGAGGCTTATCTAAATTGTTCATACAAATCCAAAACATTAAATACAGAATAACTATTCAATCCCAAAAGATAATTAATAACAACATCAATAGCTTAATCAATGCCCAAACATGTTCATCGGCTTTGTTATCCCCTTTAAACTGGAAAGATGAAGTTTAACTCCTCATAGCTTAAAAGGTAGGGAATCTGCCTCCTTTTTGAGTCTCTAATCTCTTCATACTCTTTTTGGTTAGCTACACAAGTGTGAGTGATCACGTACATTAATTTGGTAGAAATCACATAGTTACACGGTCCCAGAGAGGTACGCGACCAATGTACACGAAAATGTAAGTCACCTACACGGCCATGTAAGTCTCCAAACAAGCATATAATTCTCAAGGTTGCAACGTCTTCAAGTTCGTACATGTTTCCAATGAGTTACACGTTCCCATACATAGTTGTGTAATTCATAGTGACTCTAATTCTTCCATTTTTTGTCCCATCTTTACCATAATTAATCTTCTTCTTGCTTTAAGAAGGAACATAAGATCAAACATTGTTAAAACGACACCAAAAATACAGATTTAGCTCATTTTGGTTATTTTCCTCCAACTTGTACCTAAAGTAAAATAGGAACCAAAATAGGTATCTTAACAGCAACATAACATTAATCACTAAGCATTAAGGAGTAAATATATAATCAATCAAGTACTTATCATCTTTCCCCACACTTAACTTTTGACTATCCTTGAGCAAAACTAAAAAATCAAAATACTTCCTCTTTAGCCATAGTCCTTAAGATCGATAGTCATAAGAAAAGAGCAATAACTTTCGAAACCATGATAAGAATTAAACATTCATTGTTTTTACTCATAATCAATTAACAACCATTCCCTTAAAAAGCTGAGCAATTTAAGTGCAAGCTTTGATAAGTTGTGTTTAAAAGTAAGAACAAGTTATAGGTACACTCAAACATCTTTTACGATTGAGACCATTCACAACTTTGCATATTATTTTAGTTCTCCACCACTAAAGATGTAACACCCTAATACCCCGTCGGATGATATACAGATGCCACACAAAACAAAGCTAAAACATACCAACATATTTCAGAAATTCATAGATAATAAGCAACATACTTTACATTTCATATATGAACAAATTCAATATGCCTTATGAATTTAAGCATTTGCATCAATACATCAATGATAGCATTAAGTAATTACACATTATATATGTTCACAAAAAATCCCAATTCTCAAACATTAATATCCAATTTACATTCTTATATCCTTTGGATCACATTTGTGTTCATAAGAGCACTTTCATCTCATGAACAACTCATAAATTCCAAAATTAGATACATTGGTATCAAACAATCCATTCCTTAAGTTACCACCTCAATTAACAATCCAAAACTTATTCAACCTTTAACTAATTAAACCAACATCAAATTAGGTTCATTTCAATCTCCAATCAAGTCCAAATGCACTTAAGTAAAGTAACTTATCCATAGGTGGTTCAAATATCACATAAAACTGAACTTTTCTCACTTTAAGTCATTGCCCATGATCGTGGGAAGGAGCTTATGTAGCTCCCACAATTGTGGGATAGGTAATCCGAAGGTGCATTGTCCAATTTCCATCAATTTTCCAAATTCTAACATCTTTATACCAAATTTAGAACACCTTCATCATAATCCATTGATTACACCTCAATTATACCTTAATTATACTTCAATTCCTCATCAATTTTATGTCCAATTCCAATTCAAAATTATTCATTTGGCAGCTCACAAAAAATTGTCTTCTCTGCATAAAAACCAGAACATAATCTATCAAACAAGCATCATTTTCCAGAACTCATTATATCATCGACACAACATATATTCTACCCCAATTCAGCCACCATAGAATTTGTATTACTACATGCCATCAAGTTTAGAATTCCATTTACATGTTTAACTCAAATTCCTACTTCAATGAACAAGCCAATCTAGCCTTTCAAGCAAACAAACACAATTCCAAGATCAAGGTGAAATTAGGATGATCTTAGCACTAAGAAGACAACAACATAGAATATAGCAAGATCTAGCTTCCTTGATGATGCAGTATTTTGATGTGATAATTCAGAAAAAACCCAAACAAAGCACAAGGTTGTAAGTTAAGAATAGGTTTTTGGTGGTGAGAGATGAAGAAAGAAGAGAAAACGTAGTAGAAACATGTTCTACACAAGCTTAGTTCAATTAGGTGCAAGATGTCTCTTCATTCCATTGACATTTGTGACTAAGCATGTATCCCATTTGTCCACTCCATAAGCTACCAAATGCCACCATTAGGCTATGCCATTTGTCACTCACTCATTACTGCCACTTGTCAATTAATTAGTTATGTCATTTATCACCTAATTTTCCATGCCAAATGTCACTAATTCATAGGCTTAGTCATCCTAATTTTTCATATGTCAACTTGTCTTACCACTTGACATTTTTTCTAGTATGGATGTGTCATTCTAAAGACTAATATGGATGTGTCACTCTAAAGGCTCAAAATCTCATTGACTTATGACTACCCACTAGTCACTATTCTTTTGAAGGAAATATATGCTGAACAATCATAATAGCAAAAAGATATGCCCAATTTGCCATAAATGTTTTCATTTAATTTTACTCTCTTATGATAACAATATAATCCTAAAAGTAATATAAAAAGAGAGAATTTTTTAAACAAGCAAACAAACTTAAATAAACATAAGAAACAAACTTTAAAATACAAATAATTAACAAGATCCCCTCTACCATATTTAAAACTTACTTTGTCCCTAATGTAACATTAAATGTAAGAAAGAGAGCATTCAATAAAAACAAAATATGAAAATGTAAAGAAAAAGGAACAAACTCCTCTTGGATTGCCTCCCAAGTAGTATCTTTGTTTATTTTCATTGACTCGACTTTATATTTTCCTCATCACTTGGTAAAATTTTGATCTATAAGATCATAACTTCTGCATTCTCCACTTGAAATTCTTTAGGACAAGGTTTGAGTCGATAACCACTTATCTTCCCTATTTTTGGACTCCTAATCTTTATTGTACTAAAGGGAGAAACATTAGTAACCACAAAAAGGATCAGCCCAATAAGGATATAACTTACGTGGAACAGTTTATATTTATAAGAATAAAGACACACTTTGATTGGTCATTTCTAAACTAATATTTGAATTAACTACAAGTGCACGATGTAGCTGTAGCTAACACAGGCAAGTACGGGATAATGATTACTAGTAATTCCCTTTCTCCTATTATCTAACCTAACTATTGATTTTGGTTTTCAATAAAGAAAATAAAAACCTAAGCAATTAAAATAAAGTAGGAAACAATAATAAACATATAGACAATGGAAATTAATTAAAAAACAATTAACATAAAAAATTAGTGTCTAGGTAATGAATCCCTGACAAACTATTAGATAATTAACCTTTTATCATGCAATTGTTTTGTTGACTATTGGATTGTGGAAATTCCTATCTTATGCTAATAGGTCTCTCGAGACTACTAACAACTAATCCTAGGTTTATTAACCAAATTAATCAAGTTGAAGTTTCTAGGATTGCTTTATTGATTTGTGAATTTTGCTATTAGGTTTGACCCTAATTCAGAGGATTTATGTCGACCTATCTCTAGATTTGAAATGAACTCCTTTAAATTACGGTAGATCTATTCATACATAGAATTTCTCAATCGAAGTTATGAAATCAGATTATGAACTAATATTTCAAATCTATTAGAATGTATATATTGAACACATAATTGAATCACATCAATCAATCATAACAATTGCATTAAATAAAAGAATCAAAATGTAGTAGCACAAACTAGGGTTTATCACACCTAGACATTGAAGATGTTTAGTTACACATGATAAAAAATGAAATCAAACATAAACAGGAAGAAAAACGAATAGAAAACAAAGAGTTTATAATTCTAAATTTTCCTTTCTCTTCTATCAAATGTTCTTGCAAGGTAGACATTTGATGTTGTAATTTATTGGATCTGTCAATGATTTCTTCAAGTTTTCCATATCTCTATATCAATATTGGCCCTTTTGAATGTTCTCCACATCTAAAACTACCTTTAAATATCTGCTCTCTCCATTTTGCCTCTGCTCACGTCTTTATATAGTAATTTTTAAGGCTTCTAAGAGATACATAGGTATGTACTAGACTGTGTATATCCCAAAATCTCCAAAATTTGTGATTCTGTATTAGCTATGAGATGTACACAGCCATATACATGGTTGTGTATCCCTTATTTGCTTCAAATCTTCATTTTACTCCGTGTTTTCCTCCAAAAATATTCTCCTTTTAGTCCATAAAGGTAGTTATAACCTACAAATGCATTTGGAGCATATTAAGTGCAAAACATATAATAAAAGTATAAAATATTAATCAAAATACATCAAATATGGGTGTATAAATATGGTGAAATATTCATCTATCAAATATCCCCACACCTAAGCTTTTGTCTGTTCTTAAACAAATCATAATCAAAAGTATAAATCTTATAACATCATTCCTTCATTAATCTAGATCTATCCATTCTACTATAAATCATCATATGATATTGAATTGAATTAATGTACAATTAAAGTTATGTTATCATAAAATTAACATCTTAAGCAATATTAATAGTAATCATATAAGGCCCTAACATAGACCCTGGAAGTATTATAGCATTTCCTTTGGCAAATGGTTAAAGGACATGTTGCATTGCCTGCTTTATTGCCTTGGTGGTGGATAGATAGGTATGCCTATAGGGTTATAGTGTAGCTGTTACAGTTTGACACCAATTGTGTCTTCATTTTGAGACTATAATGTCTCCACTGTTTGATGCCTTTGGGTATTTATAGTTCCATACCTTTGGGTATCCACAATTTGATATCTTCAGATATCTATAGCACTCGTTAGCCACACCCACAGAAAATGTGTAGGCTTAACATAGAAAGGAAATTAACAATCATAAATAAGAAATACAACATGACAACATGAATAATTGGTATTGATAAACATTTGTATTGATTGTAATCATGTGCAATTGCGTGTATAATTTGTATCAATGAGCGTTGAATATCAATATTTGGCTTATAAGTGTGCATTTTCAACATATAGATAATATGGCATTATGTACTTTGCTTTAGTTGCCATCATTGTTTACATAAGCATTGAATCAATGTTTGGTTCATGAATATCAATTTATGGTATGTGAGTTGTGATATTTCTAAATGTGCATGCTTGCAGATGGATGCTATAAGTAGTCATCCAAACTAATTATTTTCCCCACTAAGCTTTCAAGCTTAGCATGGGTGTTAATCCGTGTAGGTCCAAGTCATAGGAGTGAGGTATAGGAAAAATCTACAGGGACCAGGGCCAATCGTTAAAAGAAAAGTACCTTTGGAATGTGTCTTTTGGTTAAAGATGATTGTATATGTAATAAAGAGAATTGTAATGTTTCTTTTGGATCACCATATAATGTAATGATGTAATACTACTTTGAAATGATAATATTAAGGGATATGAATTTTCATAATATGTACATGTACAACATTAAGTAGAATTGTATGCCATGAATGTATGTACAGGAATTTTGGGCGCCTTGCGCATAGGTGGTTGTAGGTTCCATATAGGGGATGTTACAAATCATTGATAGTTATAGTTTATATTATGTTTTGGTAGGTATTTTAGTGTATTTATAGGCGTTAATTAGATAATTATTGCATGATTAGACTTATAATTATGATAATGTGATTGTTTGTTTATGTTTATAAGTGTTATATGGTTTAGGGCATGATGTTGGACCTTACTATTGTGTTCTTGAGGTGTTTAGATGCGTTTGTTTATGAATGAAACCAGATAAATGAAGATTTAAGGAAGTTGGAGCATGCTTGGGCTAAAAGGTAGGGCCACGATTGTGATATGAGTGTTATGGTTGTGATAAAAGGTTCTTCCTAGTGTTATGATCATGACACCCCATGTCACAACCATGACAGAAGAAAATTTGGTAGTGTCACGATTGTGACACCCCCCTATTATGATCATGGCAGACATTTTCTAGGCGTGACTTATTTCATATCTTTTGATATTTTGGGGCTATTTTTGGAACAAATGACCTAGGTAAGCCCAAAAAACCCTATGATATCAAAGAACAAAAGGCCTCCAAAAAGAGCAGCCACTATCTTATCAAATTGAGATTAATCCAAAGAAAATCAAGAGGAACATCAACTGTCCAACAATTTCCATATTTGCATATTCAGCTCTAAAACAAGTTTTTCCTTCTTTCCGTTCGTTATTTTCAATAAAATTGATGTGTAAATTGAATTGGAAGATGTTATACATACTGATGATGTTTTAATTTCTTATTAAGATTTATTCTTAACTTATTTTGTGACTTGAACACTTTTGATTTCAATACAATGTTTTAGGTGTTGTAATATTTATATTTGCTTATACTTCGATAATAAATTGAAAGAGTGAGTCGAAAGTAATTTGATTAGGTGGATAACGAGAGTTAATGACCTATTAATTTATACAATTATCTAATTGATAATCATATGAAGGGAGATCTTGTGTGAGAGCTCAATTATACGATATATTACTTAAGAACTAGTTGAAAACATTATGTTGTTTTTGTTAATCAACAGATTGCAAATCTGGAATATCATTATCAATTAGGGATTATTAATTGAGGTTAAATGATTAGGTATTGAGAGAGAATAACCAACCCTTCGGAAATCTAGGATCGACACTAAATTGAATCCAAAGTGGTTATAACGATAGAACAAATCCTAGACTTTCACATTTGATCATTATTATTTTATTGTGGTAGCTCATTTGTTAAGTGTTTAAGTACTCAATTTTGTTTGATTGCTTTAATTTCTGATTATTTCTTTTCATTCAAATCACCTTTTAAAACCTTAAACAAAGTTAAGTTCATTTAGTTTTAGCTAATTTCTCTTAGGATCCATACCTTAATTACTACAAGTTTACAATTGTATACTTGCAGAAATTGAGAGTTTTACATTAGGCAAAACTTTCTCAACAATCATATCAATAATCACATTGAAAGTAAAAGCATAAACCTTTCAACCCTCACTAATATTTCACTCAATGCATTTAAGTACCGAGGGTGAAAAGTATCAAACTCTCAAATCAATCTATAGTAAAACTCTTACTATAAGCTTACAATATCATCACATCTCCAACACTTATGTAAACTAGAAGCAAAATTCAAAAGGTCTTTATACAAGTTGTAATAGGGCTTAGCTACGTTATGGTTGAGATAATAAGAGGGTTGAATTAAAGGAAATTTACTAAAGTGAAATTACAAGAAACTTGTCACACTTTGTATAGGTTCATTCATTATTAAACCAATGGTAATTGTTTTTCTTCTTTGTTTTTACTATATGCTCGTTATTTTTTTCAAACGAAACAAATTTTCGAGCATTTAGTACCAAAATTAAAGAAATAGAGGACCTATCAAGATTTTCAAGTTTCAAACAATGAAAGCAAGCAATGTAAATAACCTTTAAGGTTCAAAACAATAAAAAGGTTTCAAAGAAAATAGGATAAAAATTAATAATTGGGATATAATCAATAAAAAAAGCTAAAGCTCAACTTAGTTATTCCTAAAGGATAAATTAAGGTAAGGAAATAGTCAAAGAAGTAGCCTAAAACAAATTGTTGAATCAAAGTGCCTTCATCACTTCAATGCTTCTAAGTTAACAAATATGGTCTCAATATGTATAATAAAACCAAGTTATAGAATTATTCCACTACATATAATAAGAGACATGAAAGAATAAAAAGAGCTTTAAAAATTTTCAAATTTTGCTGTTATTATATTCTGTGATAATACCTGACGTTTCTTCTTTTATCTTTCAAAAAAAGAAAAAATCTGACATATCATTCTAAGAGAAATAATGCATGAAGGTGTAGCTTGGAATAGGGTTTGGTGCTCAAAGTCAAGTATAAAGGGACTCAATATACATGCGTGTGCGAATGTAATACATGTAAGACAGAGAAGTTGGTACGTATTAACAATCTATCATGGCATGGGATAAAGGTGAAGGGAGTCTCGGGAATCAAGTTGAAAATGGCGCAGAGCAACATGTGAAGTATATATACTGGACTCGTGAAAACCAAAAATGTTTGGGAGGTGGGTGTATACATGTTCTCTTGTGGTTAAAATTTATACTATATATATACGTTATGTGAAAGTTATAGAATCCAAGGTAAAGGTAACATGCATGAGTTACTGAGTACTGGACTTTTATTTATTTATTAATAGCATTCATTGTTCACACTGCTTCCACTCTTCCAGTGTATATTGCTCTTGTTCTTGTCCTGACGATGACGATCATGATGATGAGACAGCCAATTTGTTACCTTAGCTTGCTCGTGATCTTAATGGCAAAGAAATTCCTGCCGGCTCCCCATCACATAACTTCATTGCAATCTCATGTCTCTTCTGTCCTTTACATATTTTAATATTTATCCCATTTTATTTGGGTCAAATAACCAAAGCCTAAATCATTTTAACAAAAATATAACCAACTCATATTTTTCTTCATTAAATCTATTTTTTATATTAATTTGAAAAATTTAAATATTTTACGTATCTAATTGAAATCTTTCAATTTTATAAAGAAAAATACGCGAGAGTAAATGCATGAGTCTAGTAAGAGAGAAGGGTACGTACCACTAAATCTTCCCAGATTTCGCATGTCAACTAAATTTTTACTGAGTTGTTATTACTATCAACTTTTTTAAAAATCATTTCTTAAATTGTTCATAAGATTCTACTATCACAACAACGTCGGATAAATGAAATTAGTTAAATTAAATTTAAAATTTAATAATATTTCATTAGAAGTAATTTCAAATGTATTCTGAAAATCCAACTCTTAACAAAATAAATCTTAAAAAAAGATGTATCTAAGATATGAAAAGAATTAATGATGATGATAATTGGGTTATGAATAAGTACGAAAATTATAAATAATTAAAATAATTTAAAATAATTTTAATTTAATAATAATATTTACCCTGCGTCGGTATTTGCTTCTAGATTTCTTTTCCTCTTTCTGTGAGGATTTGAAACTACAAGAGCAACTCATTAATTATCTCTCATTAGCTAATGGTCACATGAGCATGATCAGATTTTTGTCTAAACGTGAAAACAATAACTAAATAAGACCAATTCAGCGTTTCAACTCGCTACATGATCCCGCGCCATACTTAATTTGTCACTCACTCCTCACTCTCGCATTCAACACTTCACTCAGTTTACTATCTCTGGCTACTATCTGCGTATATTACCTTTCCCAGAAAACTGCGATGGAAGGTTGCAGAAAGTCACCATTGAAGCCATGGAGAAAAGGCCCTACAAGAGGCAAAGGTGGCCCTCAAAACGCCATGTGCGAGTATCGAGGTGTTCGACAAAGAACTTGGGGAAAATGGGTAGCTGAAATAAGAGAGCCCAAGAAACGAACTAGACTTTGGTTGGGCTCTTTCTCCACTGCTGCAGAAGCTGCCATGGCCTATGACCAGGCTGCTAGGAGATTGTATGGCCCTGAAGCTTATCTGAACCTTCCTCATCTTCTACCTGACTCCAATTCTCTTCAGCACAAATCCCACAAGTTCAAATGGATTCCCTCGAACAACTTCATTTCCATGTTTCCTTCTTCAAGCACGTTGCTTAACGTACATGCACAACCGAGTGTCCATATTATTCATCAGAGGCTTCAAGAGCTCAAGAAAAATGGGGTTCTTGGACAATCCTCCAACAATGTTGCTTCCACGTCTGATCAATCAAAACTTGATCATGAACTAGATATTGAAATTTCTCACCACCAGAATCCTCAGATACCGAGGGAAAAAGATGTAGATATACTATTGCCACCTGAAGAAAAGACTAGCGTGGAGAAACCACAGATTGATCTGGATGAGTTTCTTCAACAGCTTGGCATCCTGAAAGGAGCTGAAAACCAACCCGAAGAAAAAAACGATATCTCAGAAAATGACTTTCCAGTAGCTGCTGAATCTTCATCGTTGTGTGGTAGTAATGAACTTGCAGCAATTGCGGAGAAGAGTTTCAACTGGGATTCGCTGATTGATATGCATGTGATTAATGGAGAAAATCATGTAGAACAGGCACATGATCATACCTTCCAAATTTATGACGTCGAAGAAGAGTTGCCGCCTTTCCCAAGTTCCATTTGGAACTTCTAGCTACGATGGGTCGCCAAAACGTTGTATTATTTACGGGATCTACTACAAGTTTCAAGGCTCCATAATGTCATTTATTTTGGATCGTTGGGACAACCTAGATTTCTCTTAGGAATTCAGAAAATGGTTTTGACCGCGATACACATAAACCCACACACACACACAGAGAAAGAGTACCAAAGAAAATGGTTAAGAATGCTCACAGGCTATACTCATGTGCTTTATGAAGAGTTCGTTTCCTAATAGTTTAGTTTCATTCTGTTTAGGTATGAAGCATGTTGCAACACTTTCCTCCATCAATGGACCTTGGACGCATGATAAGTGCACGCAAAGTTCTAATCATAAGAGTTTCGGAGCTCGTTTCTTTTCTTTTCCCTTTCTTCTTGTAACAATGTAATTTGAAGAGTAACTGATGCACTAGATTGGAATTGGTTTACTAGCTCTGAGTTCAAATCTTCATTGCAGTAGAGAGAAACCAAGAATGGAAAGCGTTATCCTCAGACCTCTATTGTATAACTCAACGTTGGTCCATTGAGACCTTTGCAGACATAAAAGAAAAAGAAAAAGAAAAAGAAAAAGAAAAAGAAAAGCAGCTACACAATGCACGGTTCAAACCCTCTAAATACAATGAAAATCGGTATACTACAGCTTTAGCAACAGATAAAAGTGTAACTATATGTATAATTACTATTATCTTTTTATTAAGGCAACAAAATTCATATTGTTACAAAAAATAGCGCTACTATAAGTATAAAGTAACAATTTTTTTTATTAGGCAACAAAATAAAAAATATTATTTTAAGTTTTGGCTAAGGCAACACATTAGTTTTAAACTATAGCAATAATGTGAAATAGATATTGCAATACTTTTAATTCTTTATAAGGCAACAAAGTGAATTTTTTTAGGCAACAATTTTGTAACAATAAAAGAAAAAGTTTACTTTTTCGTTACCAATATTATTTAACGTATAATAAAACTCTTGTTATTATGTAGGCAACATCTATATATACATTAAAAGAACTATAAAGATGTTAAAGTATGTCTTAATTGTGAATGTACTATCAAATATAAAGGATAAAAAGGCATTTGTATATGATATATAGTCCATACGGACTTGGAAAATTTAACCTTTTAACATATTAAAAATACAAAAACAAAAAAATCACTAGTTAAAATATTCATATATAATATCGTCCTCCATTTTATATGGAATGTAAATGAATTAATCTAAATATTAAACAAAACCAATATATACAGGCAATCCAAAATTCTTTTCAAAGTACCTCCTTGTCCACTCCTAATCATCACCATTCTAAAGAAAAGGACATAAGAAGTATATTAGAATTGTAAAACTACTATGCTAAAAAATAGATTGATATATTTAAAGAATGAAATATGAAAAATAGAATCTTCATTGGTTGCAATCACCATTCATTCTTGAAGATTACAATCACCAATTAAATTACCTTTATGTTTGATTTATGTTTAATTGATTATAAATTTATTCTATAACACTTAGTGATTAATGATATAAATGCTTAAGATATTCACTTTAGTTCGTATTTGGTTTTAGGTATAATTCGGATGAGAAAGAGCTAAAGTGAGTCGAAAGCACTAAATTTGAATCATCTTCTTGAGCTTCATAGTCATTTGTCTTCATAAAGCAAGAAGAAGAAGGATTAAAAGAAGAGGAGACAAGAAAAGAAAAATGAAGAGTGCATGTTGAAGAATAGTGGCTCACAGCCATGTATGAATTTGTAAATCTCTCACAGCCATGACAAATGTGTCAAGGGCGTGATACATGGGCTTAACACTCCTGGTCAAGCCTATGTAAAGGAGGCTCAAGGAGGCCATTCACAGTTGTGGGTTAACAATACTACAGTAAAAACATACAATTCGCGATGTTTTTTGAAAAAATGTTGTGAATTGTTGAGGCTTTTTCTGACGTTTTTTCAAACGTCACAAAAAGAGCCAATATTCCGTGACATTTTATGAAAACATCGTGGATTTGTCAAGTGTTTCGCGACGTGTTTTCAATGAAACGTCGCAAAACAGTGAGCGCAATGTTTTGTTAAAGAAAACATCGTGAAAGGCTTGGTTTGTAAAACTTCCACGAGTCCCCTTTGCCCCCACCAGAACGACGTTGTGTCCCCACCCCCCAAAATGATGTCGCTTTGATAACTTACCCTAGTCCCCTTCGCGCCACCAGAGCGACATCAAGTCCCCTGCCCAAAACGACGTCATTTTGGTTTTCCTAAAACTTACCCCATTCCCCTCTGCTCCCATCAGAACGACGTTGTGTCCTCGCTCCCTAAAATGACGTCGTTTTGGTTTTCTTAAAACTTACCCCCACTGCCCCAACAGAACGATGTCGTGTCCCCGTCCCCCAAAACTACTTCGTCTCATCTTCTGTGTAAATGAAAAATATCAAATTTTCCTCAGTCCCGTGTATGTGTGCCTGCTGTGCTTTCTCCTTCCCTCTCTTTCGAGCCACTTGTTGCCAGAGTGATTCTGTTGAGCCACTTTCTCCTTGTTGAGGTTTACGTCCCTCTGTCTTCTACAGTCGGAGTGCTTCTTCCTTTTTATAGAGGTAAGTTATTCAACATTTGTGTTCTGTGATGAATGTCATGTTAACTGTGTTGGTTTTTTACTCAGTTCTACTCGATGTTTTAATCTAGTTTTTAGAGTGTTTTTTCATTTATTTTGATTATCTTTTTCACAATGCATTTGGCTTTGCATTTTGTGACAGTATGTTAAGGAAGAAGAAATTATTTGTTTAGGTGATTTGGGATAACTCTGTCACGGCTTTGAAGTGTTCAACGAAAGTTCAGAGTAGTTTATGGATAGTTTTTGTAATTTTTAGTATTATACGCTTGAGTGAGAAATAATGATGAGTAGAAGTTAAGGAAGAAATATTGAAGACATGAACAAGTTGAATGGAAGAATTGTGATTGATAAGTTTACCCTGTTTATTTGCCGGATGGACTTTTAAAACTTGTTCATTGCATCGCTGATGTACATTAAACAAAAATGTTGTGTTAACCAAAGCGTTACATGTTCCCACCTATTTTTTATCTGTAAACAAACTTACTAATATAACCTTAATAACCTTTGGATTTTGTACTTCATATTGCATTTTATAGGACCTGAAGATTAGGAAAATACAAGCAGTTGGCAAGGTGATAGGAAGATTATACATCCTAGATAAGTGTTGATTTTATAAGGAAACTATCAAGCAATAGGCCTTATATAATCTTGGGATTGATTATGATTTTGTTAATTCAATGTCTATGTATACTTGATCTAGCATCGAAGATTAGGACATCCTTTTGCTTTTGCACTTCGACACATTGGTTGTATTTTTAATAAATCAGATGGTTTAGAAAATTTTTATGGTATATGTCATCTTGTTAAGCAGTATTGATAACCTTTTCCTTTTAGTTAAATATAGAAAATATATATTTTTCAATTGATGCATATAGATATATAGAGACCATGTAGCAAAGATCTTTATATAGTGGGCGTTATTTCATTACTTCAGTGGATGATTTAAGCAGAGCAATATGAATTTGATGCATCACAAAAGTGAAGTAGTTCATGCATTGTCATTTTGTTAGAATGATATTAAACCATTTTGAGAAGTTTGCTAAGACTATAAGGTCAGATTATAGAGTCAAATTTTTAAGCAATGATTGTTAAAGGTTATTTAGTGAGCTAAGAATTACATAAAAAATCTTGTGTATATACTGTACAACAAAATATTGCTGTAGAGAGAAAACATAAGCATTTGTTACAGATGGTTATACCGTTGATGTTTTAAACTTCATTATCTATGAAATTATAGGGAGAATCCATTCTTATAGCCACACACATAATTGATAGACTTCCTACTTGA
Source organism: Erythroxylum orinocense (assembly GCA_025531955.1). Lineage (NCBI taxonomy): Eukaryota > Viridiplantae > Streptophyta > Magnoliopsida > Malpighiales > Erythroxylaceae > Erythroxylum > Erythroxylum orinocense. The sequence continues at coordinate 3,577,623 of JANZLX010000007.1, read as the reverse complement.
GTCGTAAAGTGGATATCACCTTATGAAATCTTATATAGACATACACCGAACTATGAACCCTTTAAAACCTTTAGACGTATTTATTTTGCAACTAGTACTAACCCGTATAAAGATAAATTTGACAAAATAGCCTACAAATATATTTTTATTGGATACAATCAAGGTTAGAAAGCTTTCAAATTATTTGATCTTGACTCTTAAATTGTTCTTTATATCTAGATATATGGTTTTTTCATGAAACTTAATTTCCATACAAGTTTATCTTAACTTCTGAATGCAATATTGCTTTGTCAGCCATATTAGTTGATTTGGACAGACATTCAAATGTCTTCTTAACCTACACACCTACACCGAAAAACACTTATTCACCAACATATATATGAAGAACACATTATACTAAATATATTTGATTCTTCTTCACTTAATGAGTTTGATCACTTTCTACTTACACATGAAACTACTTTAACAAATTCTTACAATTCCTCTAATATTTCTTAATTAAAAAGAAGCAATATAGTGGTTCATAAACTTTCTTAAATGATTTTTCATAGGGTCTCTAATGATCGTCATTGTAGTGCCGGTATACAATATTTGTTTGAAGGGATTGTGTTATCTTATCATACACTTGTCACTTACCTTTACATTCATCGTACATATTTCACATCCACATATATGTCTTTTGTAGTAAAGTTGTCAAATATCCAAGAGCCATAGTCTTATAAATAGGAATAAACTAGTGCAAATTGGATGAAAGCTATACACAAAAGTTAAATGCTCTTAATGCTAATCAAATATGGGAATTGTTCAAATTATCAAAATGAAAAAGAGACATTAGTTCAAAATGGGTATATAAATTGAAATTGAGCTTGATGGAAGCATTGATATATTTAAATCCATTTAATAGCCAAAGGGTATAACAAATTTGAAGGAATAGATTATGTCGACAATTTTTTTTTTGTGGCCAAGACTGTTACTGCTAGACTTTTGTTGGATATGACATCTTCATATTCTCAACCTTTACATCAACTTGTCATAAATAATGCTTCTTTTACATAGATTTATAGATGAAGTGTACATGATTCCACTTGAGGGTTATTCAAAGGCCAAGGAAGGTAAAGTTTGTAAACTTAAAGGACTTTTGTATAAGCTTAAGCAAGCTTCCAGATATTGAAATTATAAATTTACCACTCTCTTGAATTCATTTGGTTTCATTCAACCCATCCATGTTCATTATCTCTTTGTAAATTCTTTAGATACTCCTTTTATAATTCTCATTGTATATCTTGTTAATGTTTTACTTACTGACACTTCAAAAGTTGAATTACTTGAAGTTAAAAATTCTCTCTATTAGTAATTCATTATTTAAAATCTTGGAAATGCTAATTACTTCCTTGGGATGGAGATAGTTAAATCCAAATTTGGAACTTTAGTGAATCAAAGAAAGTATATATTAGATATTGTTAAGGATGCATGACTTATCAATGTTAGACTTAATTTCTGCTATTCACATTTCCACCAACCATTGCACATATGTTCATGAAGCCCTTATCTATTCCATCCTTTTCTGATTTTCTGTCTAAGCTAGGCTTGTTTAACATTCACTAGGCTCTATTTTGAGAGTAAGGGGACGTAGAATGTATTAGTTTAATTTGTTATCACTTGTAAATAATTATTAGTTAATTAGTTAAAAGCAGTTATTTTAACACATTTTTAGTTTGTATAATGAGCTTAAGCTTTTAATTGTAATATAAGAAAATACTACAAAATTTTTCACTATTTTTCGTAATCCGTACAATTAAAAAATCTTAATTCAAAGAATATTTCTATCTTTAACTTTTTTACTTCTTTCTTTTGATTTGCATGTTTTTTAATTGGCTTCATTATTTTGGTGATTATCTCCTTTTACTAGTATATGATTTCTTCTTAAATATGCTCAAATTTAGTGATTTGTGATTGATCTCTTCACTATGAATGTGTTTGTTTTATAATATCCTTGCTTCATTTTCCTTATCATGGAGAAGTTGAAAAATAAATTAAGAGAAATGTAGCGCCCCCTTACCGCAGGGTACACAACGGGACGCCTGGAGGCTATTTCGGTACATATCCTATGAAAAGGGAGAGTTACTATCGATCACTACATTCACTTCACATGGCATCATATCTTTATTCACTTATAAAGCATCATAAGAAAATCACAATATTTTAAAACTAACTTTTTCCTCATTTCATTGCATAAGACCGAAAGCCTACATTGTGTCTTTCAACCTTTACTACATGTACATCATCAAAACCTAGTATAAAAGTACTACTTGAAAGAGGAAAATATATATAATCTATCTAAGCTGTCCAAAAACCTAGCTGACCGACCTTTGAGTCATGACTTCTTTTGCTAAATCACTATCTACACAGCTGGTAGAACCTCTCAGTAGCTAAAGTCATCTATCGGTCCTAAAAAGACAACATTGCAATTTTGGTGAGTTTTGCGAACTCAATGAGGTAACCATCATCGATGGTTCACTCAATTCATGCAACAAATCATTTCACATAACAAATATTTCACAAAATTGCACTTTACATCAGTATCACACTTTCACTTAAGCATAGGCAAATTTGGCATTTTAATCCAGCAAATGTACTTAACAAAATGCATATGAAATGCTTATGAGATACTTTTCTAATTATTAGGTTGTTGTGATCGAGTGCCAGAACTTTCTCGTATCCATTTAGGATATCGGACTCATTAATAAATGTCCTTTATTCAATGAAGATACAGGGCTCATTTTACATAGTGAACCTTAGGCTCTTTATCACTGTCCGAGCTAGAGGCTCTTTTCACACTTGAGCTTTAAACTCCGGTCGGTGGCTACTCTGATCACAACTCCCATTATCTGATCATGCATTCATATATGGAATGCATATCACATTTTAAATCAATCAATCATGAAACACATAGTTCTTCACATTCACTTTCAAGCAACACTTCAATATACATTCCACATTTCACAGTCATCGAACCTTTTGTCCGAAAATCAACTCAACCAAATACCATTCATTCATCATTGAAAACATAATTTTAAACAAACAATAATTGAGAGAAACCATCTAGGTTACTTTCTAGTTACTCCCAAAACTAATGCCTGGAAGTTCCAGCAACATCTAGAGATTGACATTCCAGTTGCTCCTCTATATCAAACAACACACACATACATCACAATTTTGCACAATCTTAAGTGTTTAATAATGCACATGAATGAAATGAAATATGTACAATGCATGTTCATAACAAATTCCAAGTATTTTACCATTAATTTCACCACAAAACCATTCCCATATCAACTCATCTAAGTATAAGTTATATTTAAGTTTATGGCTTACTAAAACCATTAAATTCACAATTCATTTCTCATTTACTCACTTCATATTTTACCAAGACACACTTTCGAGTCTACTAGTCATGTTCAATCAGAAAGTGTAACTGATGTAATTTGGTCATACTCTCTTCTAGAAAAGTATTCCTCTATGTCTTATGTTTCTATTGACACCAAAATCACTCAATTTGGTTCAGTAATTTGAAAGAGATACCTCAAACATTTTCGGCTGTTCTTATTCAAAAAGTAGTATATTATGCACAACTTCCATCCAAAAATTAAACATCTTAGAGACTGATTAAAAATTCGACTTCTTCAGATAATTTGTAAGCCTGTATCTTTATTTTACTCCAAATCAAAAATAATCTCATTTGGAATACTACAGGTCCAAATATAATATAAATACTGAAGGGTGTTCAGTAAGATATTCCTATTTTCACTGTTCCAACATATTCCACACTTTCATTTGATCAATCTTTTCCATTTCAACTTAGAATGCTACAAATTTTTATGGAGAGTTATAAACATGTGATAGGAATCTATTTCTTCAAGAATCAAGTCATTTGGATGTCTAGAGTCGAAGTTAAGGTCAAAAGAATTAAACAAGGTTTTGTCCTCAATCATATTGAACCTCTTTCAGGACAATAGACATAACTTTCTCTAGATATATCGGATTAAGGTCATATTTGAACGATTTCAAAGAGAATGTTAAGATCTACAACTTTCATGAAGACATCAAAGAGAGATTGTGTCATCTAGAGAGTCAAAACTGGATCAGACTATATAAGATGAACAGTATCCAAAAGAAGTTTATGAACTGTACACAGAAGATACAAGTCATTACCAGACGACACGTCATCACCAGACGATACAGTCTATACTCCTGAGTATCTTCCCTTATAAAGACCATAACTTTCGACTTCGATGTCCAAAAGCTTCATACTATATATCGTTGGAAAGATTAAAAAAAGATCTATAACTTTTATGAAGACAATTTTGTCAAAATCTGCCTAGATCAGTATAGTTTATTCATGGACATTTCAGATCAAAATTTTAACTTCTCTTTTTCATTCATTTTTCTTCTTCTTCTTCCACTAAATCCTACACCTCAATTTTTATTTTTACTTTTTCTGCTCCATTTACATTCAACTCACCTACGACAATTTCACAGTACCCTTAAATATGCAAGTTTACTAAAAAAAATCTCAAAATCATCAAAAACTAAATATCAGGTATACGCTCTTCATATTCGGCATTTTACATTCTCTACACATTTTTCTATCTCTTTATTCTCTACATTTTCTTAACTCTCTTCCTTTAACTATCATTTATAAAAATTTTCTCACCTCAGACTGTCATCTTACAACTATTTTTCCAACTCAAAAACCATTGTTTTGGTTATCTCTAAATAGTCACATACACAATGAAAACAGAGCCTTCACTTCTGTTTTCTTCAAATTGATTCCACACCTAACTAAATATGTTTTCTAAGATCATTCAACTCCAAGGAAATCATTTCTACATTATCTGATCACAAATAAACATCAAATACTAAATAACATTATATCTAGATCTTTCATCTCATCAGCATAGTGTTCATGAAGATATACACGTAAATGCCATGATTATGCAACTGACAATAAATCATCAAATTTATTTCATAAATCCCCAACTTTAAAGGATTTATTCACTACTTACTTGTTGAAAACTCTAAAATCTGCAATTATCTTCAAGCCCTAAACTTCATGCAAATCACGTGTTTCACTGTGTAAAATGACTAGCTTTTGATTTTTCTTAGGGTAGAAGATACAAATAGCAAAGTGGGTTTCATATAGGAAAAGGAAAAGCAAAGATATCTCTTAGAAAGTGTTTGAAGAAAAATTCTATGTATGGGAAGAAAATTTCAAGAAGGTGACGACGAAGAAGGAAACTTCGGAAAAATCACTTAGTCTTTTAACTCTCAGATATCAAAACTTACTTTTAACAAAAGTATAAAAGGAAACTTAACACTTTTCACTTTCCTAAGGTCTAAGCTCTAACCAAGTTTCTTTTAAACTAAGCTCTTTACCTCCCATATTTACAACCCAATTATCTCCAAATATCCCTTTTGATTCCTTATTCCCTATTTTTCATACAAATCCAAAATTTTTGAAAATAAATCCTAAATTCACCAAAATTCCAAAAATACAACAATTCCACTAATCAATAATATTTTCAATATAAATAAATTCAATTTCTCAAAATTTCCAAAAAATTCACAACTCAATCCAATTTTACTCAGAATTATTCATGAATGCATGTACAATTATTTTCATGTGCAGAAAAATTCACTATTCACGTATATGTGTACGTCATATTATGCATGAGCATGCACATGCATTTCTATGTTCTCATTAATTACTTATAGTAATATTCTAACCTTGTCATAGGTAATGGGATGTTACAATAAGCCTTGGTTATTTTATAAAACCATAGGCCAAAGTTAGGGTTCTAGAAAACCTAGTATCTAGAATTAATTTTATTAATATTGTTTTAAAAATAATGAGCCTAAAACTATTTCTAAACTTCTAATAAAATTTTCATTCAATATATAAAAAAAGGAATGGGCTAAGCTAAATTTAAGCTTCTGCTTTAATTTAGACTTACATTTTCTTCTAGTGGACTTGTTTCTTAAACTTTGAATAGAATAAATATAAGCATGACCCACTCTCCTATTTTTTAAAATTCCATTACTTGTTAGCGGATTTTATGGTCATGATTTTAACTAAATATAAATCGAACAAATAAAACAAAATTTTGGCCTATGCCTGTAAACACTAAAACTCCTCCCATGATTAGTAAATCAATATTAAACGAAAACTTCTTCAAAAGCCTTTTCCTTTTAGACATATTTAGAAATTAAGATAAATAGGAACTTGATTATGTTAATTTCATGTGTCAAGTAAACTTTAATCGAGTTAGCAATCACCCGAGATTATTAAATCTCCAACAATTTATTCCTCGTACAAAAAAATCAATCATATCACCTTTTTATAAAAAAAATTCTTGAACATAAATGATTACTCAAAACAAAGATGAGCCAAATACAAATTAAGCTAATCCATTGCAAAAAACATAAAAATGAAAAAAAAATATTTTTTTAAAATAACAAAATTATTGTCTAAACATTAATAAAAATGTTAAGTTGAAATTAGAAACTAATCATGATGAAGACCAATTAAATAGGCAAAACTAAATAATGACTTTAGACATGGATAAGTAGAAATAGTCAGTTAAAAAGAAAATTAATGAAAAGAAAGATTGTCGTGCCAAAAATCTCACTCTAATCAACTTCTGTGCGTGCTTGATGTGCCTTCTACTATCAAAAGCTAACTAACACTCTCAATAAAACATGGAAATCAATGTTTGTGTCAAAAAAAAGGGAAAGAAATGAGCTTAAACAAATAAATGAACAATTATAATGTTTTAAAGTAACAAGGCTCAAGATTAAAGCCCCAGACTATTAAAACACTACATTTGTAAAAAGAGCTACTATTGAGTAATTATAAAATGCTTATAAAAAATGTCATCATCTTATCTTGAATGAAATCAACTAATTAAACTTGGTTCAGCCTGATTCTGGCTGAACGGAACGTTGCCGTCTGGATTCATGGATTGCTTGCTGTCCTCGAATGCGATACCTGCAAGACAAACAAGGCACGTCGGGGGTGATGTCCCGATTAGCCCCTCCGATGTTCAAGTTAGGTTTTTGATCGAGATAAAACTGCTAAGCACCGAGAGAACTAGGTTTTGAATCACGTACCGTTATCACA
>JANZLX010000007.1:3497747-3509526 GCA_025531955.1 Erythroxylum orinocense | reverse complement strand
CTCATGTTGTATGTCTTGTATATAAACAAATGATCATCCTTTATTGTTATATTCTTTTTGTTGGTATAATTTAATAATATTTATATAAATGTACGTTATATATTTAATGCTCTACATTTTGAATTAATAAAATTTTTCTACTATTTAATTTTATAATAATTATTCAATAATTCACAATAAAAGATATTTCGATGTGTTATATAAAAAACATATTGTTCAATATCGTGGATTAAAAATATAACAAATAACATGTCGTGACATTATTAAAAACGTAGCAAATAAAATTTGACTAAGTTATAAAATGTAGTAAATAATATTTATCTATATTATGAAAAACGTAGCTAATACTATATAGCTATAAAGAAAAAAACGTATCCAATTATTTCCCACCAACACTCGATTTTCAGATACTTTTTTATTATTTTAGCTCAAAAATTTTGGTAGCTAATACTTTTTGTCTATGATTTCTAGAAACGTCACCTATAGTTTTCAACTAGAGAGAACTGTTGGCCTTTTATGCGCCAAAATAAAAACATCACAAATAATAATAGGCAACATTTTTTAAACAAATAGCGTTATTATTTTCATAGTCAATTGTCTACTTTGTTGTAGCGATGGTATGTACATCTTAGCTAATCATACTAATTCTCTAACAACTTTATTTTATCTTTTTAAGACTTGATTGTCCAAAATGTAAAGGTGTCCAAATTAAGTTATCAGTAAAAAGTGATATTTTATTATTAACAAAATTTATGTTAAATCCTCTCTAGTTCATCAAATACTATAAATTTCGTTATGTTTTGCTTATAAAACGATAATAATGAAATAATGATTAAAGAAATCATTTGTTGATTATTGAATTATATATAAGAATTCATATGGAAAAGTTTAAAGTGCACTAAATTTTTATCTCGAAAACAAGGTTACATGTAGCCTTAGAATAATTATTTTTATTTCATTATGAGATGAATAGAAATATGCACTCAAGAATAAATTGTACAGCAATATGAGTTTTTCAATTTGGTACCCAATTGTTTTCGCCGCACATATCCAATTGAATTGATTTGATATCCGCAACTCAGACATGGCTTTTCAAACTGACCTTTATCATGGACAAAAGCCTACGTCTCTCTTTCTCTCTCCCTCTCTCCATTGAAACAAATGGTATTTGCTATGCATGCCCACGCCCTCTTTCTTCCTTCCGAAGAAAGTAAAAGACAGCACCAGTATATATGCTACAACTTGGAGAATCTTGAAGCATCAAAGCATGGTCACTTTAGCATTGGAAAATAATGTATCAAAGCAGGCATATGTCACGGATAATGATCATATGAAAAAAGGAAAAGATATCTCTAGGTATAGTCCAAAAGAAGAATTTATGTACGTGAACTTAAATTATTTTTTTAAAAATCTTTTTTTCCTTTTCAAAGGGTAGGTGATAATGGGTCAACATTGGTTTTACCTTTTACCTTTTCCTTTAATTCACTGGGACCTCAAAGAACAAAGTTGTCTCATATACGCTGGGAGATTTGGCCAACCCTATCTTTTTCTCCTCACAGTCTGGTCCATAAAATTTTGAAGATGATAAACACTCATACATTTGTGGCATGGTTATGAATTTCCTCTTCATTCCAATGTATACATATTAAAGGAATGTCAGGGCCATGATTACAGTGCAAAATAAAAGCCTTTATAATCTTTTTTTCGTTGTTAAATTTGTGTGTTCAATAGCTTTTGTTGTAGTGACATGCATCAACTTTTATGTACCCCACTTGTGCAAAATTAGTGGGTTGTAAAGCACTTTATTTTCATAATTTCCATTTTATATTGTTTCCAAAAGGTTGAAACCCTTCTTTGTCATGAAAATTCGTCATCATCTCTTCCTATTAGCCTACTAATTACACGGTTTATATATTTTCTATATTATTTGGCATAAAAAAATTTGTTTTGACTTTTTACATAATTTAAATTTTTTTAATAAACCCTACAAAAAGGAATAAATGTATGTATTTTTTCTTTCGTTAGTCGACAGAAAAAGAATTAATAATTAGTTTATATGAATAACATTAAAAATAATTCATTCATAAAAAAAAGAAAAGGAGGAGGGGGTAAATAAAATATATTTTAATATAATAAAATAGAGTTAGCGATTTTAGGCAAGGAAGACAAAGCTGTATTGTGTTTTGGAATATGTATACAAAGTAGAGAATTAAAATGTCTACGGTCTCCTTGGCAACGGTCTATCCGACACTATTGTGTTATTGGAATTGTCAATGCGTATGTAGAAAGAAGTATATATATATATACACATCAGGAAAAAGGTCTTGGGATTGTAATCGAGGGAAAAGGTTGCTTAATGCAGAGAAAACAAAATCGTGTCTTCTATGCTTATGGCGTGTGAATCACAATCGGTCTCTTGTTTAAGTAAATCTCCCATGCAGGTCAATCTCTGTGTTTGCATCCATAAGACACAAATCTAGGTTTGGCTCCGTGGTCTCGTTGGGCAAGTCACTGATGTCTGCTACTTTAAAATGTACTTCTAATTCGATAATTTATTTACAAGTCAGTAAAATATTCCTCGGCAACTTAACCTGCTTTAGCACCTTTTACACCTTGTATATATGTTCTCTTGTTGAAGTCCGGCTGAATATGAACTAAAAATACAATATATTCATAGATTAACATAAGTTTTGAAGAAAGCAAAAGACCAGTTTTCCAATTTTAGGCGGCTGCGAGTTTTGTATTTATAAACACCCTTGATTGGACTACTCGAAATCGAAATATACGTGAAACAAATTGAATGGGAAAATTTGGCAGCCCCACCTGATTAGGCCATATATGCCAAGCTGACACCAGAAGCAACATTAAGTTGGGTTTGTCAAGTACACAAGTATTGAACGTGAAGAGAGACGGGGAAAGAGAAAGAGTGGCTGGACCGGTGGACGGTAAAATTGTGATGCGGTTTGGCCTTCCCTACAAAGTGTAGGATATTGATGGTCCATAAATGCAGTAGCTCTGGTTTCTTAGTGGTAAACTGTTTGGTATTGCAGAACACTGTAGAAAGTCCTTAGAAACCCCACATGCCCATCAACTGACAGTATTCACCAGCTTAACTTTCTTGTTCTTTCATGGCCGGCCATACCCTTTAAGGCTAACGATTACCTTAAATTGTGGGAAGCCATAAGAAAGGAAAATGGAAATATTAATATGTAATAATAAAGATAGGTGGGTAATTGGCTCATCGGACATAACGCTCCATCCAAGCATACATAATTAAATATGATGTGGAAAAAAGGGGAAATCCGAAAAAAAAAACCTAAGCGATTCTTTTTAATGACTTTATATTAAAGGTTTGTTTCATACGACAACGATTTGGAATCACTTGGCATTGAGATTTGAGAGTCCTTGAGCCATGTTCAGTATAGTGTATAAAATATAAATTGATTACAGCGAATGAATATTTGAATAGTGTCAGATAGGGAGAGAGAGAGAGAAATGGTCAAAGAGTCATCGATAAGTCGTTTCAATCTACAGTTGATCCATCAGTGTAGATGTGTACGCACTGTTGGAGGCATCAGTATATGTTGCCAATTTGTCCAACCACCAGAATTTGGGCTCCACACCATTTGTTTTAATTTGCCCGTACCAGTACCACTCCCTCTCAGTCACAGAAATACGCACTCACACACACACATGCACACAATTTAAAAGCTGCCAAGAAGATCCATTCCATCTCAATCCGAAAAAACTACTGATACTATCATATTACTGCTTTTACCTTTCCTTCCTTCAAACTCGTCTCCCTTTTTTTTTTTGGTTTTTGTTTTCCATTTACATAATATACACGTACATATACATATGCATATATTTTACCTTTGTAAAAGTTGATCATTTATTTTAGATTGTCCCCAACCCAACCAACAGTGAATCTCTCGATTGGTATATGTTCCATTCATCAATAAACACCTCCCTTATCTATCCAAAGCAAAAGGGCATCATATCATATCATGCCATCCCCCAAAACAGATGATGATTTTTGCTCCATGATACTGTCTATGTTTTGATCATGTTTAGTCATCAACGGATTATATTAGCTATTAGTTAATTCTATCAACGATTAGCTAATAGCTGGTTTGACTAGCAAATAATATTAATTATTTGTTAAAGGTATTTGGTAAGATTAGTTGTTTAGTATTAGTTATTTTAGTATTAATTGTTTAAGTGTAAAATAACTTATAAGAGTATGACTTAAACAAATTATAAGGCAATGATTAGATATTTAATTTTACAAAAATTAAGTTTTAACTCTAACAAAAAACGTAGAACATTTTTAAAAATTGTTACTGTATCATATTTTTTTATTTTGTAACCAAAAAATTTATTTTATTAGTAAAAAATACTCCCAAGTTTTTTTAACTAAAATACTTACTTCATTGTAATAATTTTTATCACTGTAAAATACTTTCATAATTTTTAGTTATGCATAATTTTTAGTTTATAATTATCCATAATATCACTATAGCATAATTAGTATAATTCAAAAATTATGAAATTATCATATCATACAAGTACAAGAAAGCCATAAATACTCCAGTAAACTAATTAGAAATATATAAGTAGTAGAGGAAGAAGTCAAGAATTGAAGTTGTTTAAGAATGGGTAGTTATCTTAATGATGAGCATTGAATTATTTTAGACTCCCAACGGTTTATGCTTAGTTTGGAGGGTATAATTAGTTTTCTGCCTATTAATTTTTGGCTGAATATTCCAAACACTTATCTTATGGAACTTTTCTAAAATTAGATGTTGGGGTTAAATAAGTCAACTAATTAGCTATTCACCAATCATGTTCGTTAGCTTTTTAAAATAGTTAAACAGCTAACTTGTTTCAATTAGATAAAAAATAGCTGATAAGTTATTTACCAAATGAGCCCTTTGAACCAAATATACTTCGATCTAATTTTTCCTTCATATTATGCAAGAATTAAACAAAAATCACTTACCTAAGATGGTTTTATTGTAAAGACTATAAATTGTTAGCTAATTAATGTCACTAAATAAGTTAAGCGAATACATATTTTTAAATCCTCAAGATACAAGCTACCCTGAAATGCATATGACAATCTTGGGACAAAGAGACACAATTGCATATCATCATCAACTACACAAACTAATACATTCAGGGGAAAAAAAAACTTGAAAAGGAAGAATGGAAACTTCGTTAACAGAAGTTCCGTCTTTAATTTACGTCTTATGCTCGCGATCACCTTATAATTCTCACCGAAGTGCCTCATCATTTATAATTGGGAAACCTATTTGTTTCCTCTTCATCAAATTAAGTAATAAAACTAGACAAACTTAAGTTTACTTTGTTCTTTCCAATGATTGCCTTTCCCATTCTTGCAGCACCTAGCAAATATTGGAGACATGATAGTAGAAAAGACCATCTTGAACAGAAGGCTAAATTAAAAAGGAAAAAAAAAAAAAGATTGATCTACCAAACAAGAGTCTGAGGCATATAAATATAAATATATAGAGATATATATAAAGTTTCTTGCTTTAAGTCCAAAAGCCATGGATATAGCATTGCCAATTTGAGCTCTCACATATTAGAATGAAGACTCATTTTTCATATTTTCACTGCATGCTTTCATTATCTTGTTCTACTTCTGATGCAGGTTCATCTTCTTCTTCGAACCCGTCAATTCCGTAGGCAGCATGGCCATTTCCAAAAGCTTTGATGTGGTCCTTAAGTGACCTCTTGTGCTTAAAATCTGATCCGCAAATACAATACCAAAGCTTACCGCAGTTTTTCTCATGAGTCCTCCAATCCCCTCTCACAGCGAAAGCCTTCCCACATTTTCTACACATGAAAGGCTTAACACCATGCTTCCTCTTGTAATGTGTTTGAAGAGTCCTGAAGTCTTTTAATGGCTTGGCTCTTGGATGATCTATGTTGTTCTTGCACCCTGGTGCACAGCAATAACAAGGCAGTCTGAGCATTCCAGTAGGTTGAGTTCCTCTTAAAGATTCAGGCCCTTTCCTGTACTGAGATCCATGCCCCCACATATGCATCTAGAACAAGTTTTAGTCACAAAATATGTACAATTAGTGAAAGGAAGCAAATTGAAAACACAAAAGTTCGAAATAACAAAAGTGATATCTGGTCACTGCAAAAAAATAAAAATAAAAACAAAAGAAGAAAAGTTGGAAGCATATCTTAAATTCTTGAAAAAGCAGTACTTTAGAGATAGCGTGGTATCATCAACTGCAAAACAGCTTCTGCAGGAAGCATTTTGTTATCTATTTATGAAATCAGGATCTTCAAGCAAGTATTCGCAATGATTCCTGTACCAGACTGGAATTCTATATTGGTTAGTAGAAACTGTTGGGGTATAAGATGAATGGGATTGATGAATTGGAACGTTGAAAGACTCTTCATCTTCTTGGGTGCGAGTAGTAGATGAGTGAAGACGCAAAGAAAAATATCATTATTTTGCAAATCTAAAGACAAAAGAAGGAAATTGAATCTTCTGAATTTGGAGATTTATGAGATAAGATAGGGGGTGGGCGGGGGTGGGGGGGAAAGCTGTTTTTAGCTGGGCGAAATCTGTATAGAACTTTCATGATTGTGTTTTGTCTTCCTGTTGGAGATAGAAATTTCATATCACTTTTTTTTTATAAAAAAAATTATGATCTCTGAGCCAACACTGAAAAACAGCTAAATGTTTCAGTTCATACCTTTCATCGACTAGAACACAAATTTCAAAGCACTCGAGGCATAAAGAACATTGCCCGAGTTGTTCAATCACATAAAGAAAGGTACTCATCTGATCTGACTCAGTTAAATCAGAATAAAGAAAACTTAAAATAGAACTCAAAGTAAAAAACCACGAGGAATGCTGCAAATTTACCTAAAAAGTCGTTGCGTTGCATATGTTTTCAACGAAAAGCAAAAAGTTCATGAAGAAATGGAGGAGGTAAATTTGTGAACAAGCTTCGGTCTAAGTTTGCTTCGAAATACATAGAAAGAACATTCGTTAGGTGACTGAAATCTGTGATGCGGGAAGGGAGTAAAATATATGAAAAGAATTATAACTGAATTCTTTTCTTCATCTCTTTTGAACTGACAGAAGAAAATGAAAAGAGAACCAAAAAGAAGAAAAATGATGAGAGGAAAATGTTTCTAAGGGTCATGAAAGAAAGGAAGAGACATACTTGCATGTTGTTGTATCGGTTGAAGGTTTTACAGCAAACAGGACATGAGAACTGTGTAGGTCCAATCAGAATCTGAGAAGGAGTGGGAATCCAATACTGACCCTTGTTGAGCCTACTAATTGGATACCCAGAATCATCACCATCTCCATCTTTATCAGTAACCTCTGAGGAAGAAGATAACACAGAGGCCATCTCTGCAGCACTAGGGCTTGGCAACCCTATGTGTAGAGCTACAGTAACAGCCTCTTCTTCGTCATTAGCACCACTATTTGAAACTAAACTTTCGTGATCTCTGGTTTTGATGATCTTGTCCACATCCATGGGAGTGCAACTTTGTTCTTGATATTCTTCTTCTTCGTCTTCATCATCATCGTCGTCGTCATCCTCTCCTTCTTCTTCCTGAGCTGGTTTTTCATGCCTTGTTGGACTTAATCTCAAGAGGGGTAGGGCTTCTCTCATAGGTGGAGAAGGAGGTAAGTCTTGATAGTGAAAATAAGGGTTGTTAAGGTTCAAGTTGAGGTTTGTATATAAGTTGGGACTACAAGGAAGATGTTGCGAAGGAGCTGAGGTTGAATTCTGGTCGTTGTTGAACTGGAACCAACCATTGAAGAAATTCGAGTAAGGGTCAGCCATGGGTGAAAAGTAGTGAGAAAAATAGTCTTGCCTGGTATATTGCTTTTGCTTTTATATACACGAAGGAGAGAGAGAGAGAGAGTACAAGATGACTGAAGTAAGTTTAGATGGCTGAGACTGGAGAGGGAGAGGGAGAGGGACAAACAGACAGAGCAAGAAATTACTACAAGTACTTAGTACTCAACAAATAATAAATTCACTCGGTGAACGTACATGAGAATAATTTCCTTTACTTTTCTTAGCATTTTCTTATGTGCTTTTCTATGTATAACTAAGAATATCTTTGTTTCGTATTACAAAGCCGAAAATCTTTATGGATGGATTTTAAATTAATAATTGAAAGGATTTCATTGATATTGTACCCTAAAAACTTTGGCTGCCACGATAATGAAATGCAATTGTTTTAACATTTGTCTTATTACACTTCTATTTTCGCTTGTTTTTTTCATGCAGCCAATACAAGCATATATCCCAATTGTGACCAAAGCTCCAAACGGATTGTTTAACTTTTGTTTGGGTTAAATTTGGTGTCCAATAATGTGAACTTCAACTAATGTTCATAAGAACAGAATTTCCAACGAAAAGGGTGCAAAATAGCCTTTCTAGGTTGCTCCGATCATATAGGTTCAAATTACAAAATCAGTCTCTTTGTAAAAATACAAAAAGAAACATGCGTATATTATGACCCTTTCTAAACGTCTACAAAATGGAGAACCTTATGCACTGAATATGTTGATTATAAAACAGAATTACACGTCAATTATTTATTTGATATAGGCAAAAGATTATGAACTATAGAAATTGAGTGCATTTTTAAATAAGTTTCTAGGTAAAGGAGACATTCAAGTTCTCCATTCAAATGCCTATGATTTGCTTTGAGAACTATACAAATTAAGACCTTTTGTTTACTTAATTTCTATTATATTTAGAACACAAGAAAATTTGCATTATCTTAACAATTTAATGTACATATTACTTACAACTTTAGTAACAAAACGTTTCCGTTTTCATTCATATGTATTTCGTAAAATATTAATTTTGACATATGCCCGCATTTATTTTCTAAAAAAAATAATATACTTTTCTATTTCGTTATTTCAAGCTATACTCTTAGTGGATGTTTTATATAGGGTTACTTTCATAACAGCAATCATGTAGATGTAGTAAGCTTTTCATCTTTCCTCCCGTTGATTTACAATTATTAATGTTTGCCTTTGTTCCATTGACCTAACTACCCCTCAGAGTCAGAGTGTTTCTTGTCGTTTCTCCCAGCAATCTATCTAATTTAGCGGCTTTTATTTTCTGCCACGTTTCAACCTTATGATCACAAAACTTCACATTACGCGAGCAATGTAAGAGGAAACACTTCACGTCATAGCTATAAATGAAAGTTATTTCAAATTAACATAAAAAATATAATTTTATGACGAGAAAATATATATGATATAATGTAATATTAAACAAGTAACAATTATGACTAATATAAACTGATTATTTGCGTTCTTCAAGATTTCATTTTAGTTGATCGAGCCTAAGGCTCAACTGAGCCTTGGGTCAATATTTGCCAAAAATTAAACGACATCGGTTTCCTAGATATAATTTGTAATTTGATAAAGCTAAAATAACATAGTTTTGTCCTAGGCGTAAGATGAAGTTGTTTTAGCCTTGACAAATTACAAAATATATCTAGGAAAACAACTTAGTTTAAGAGCAAGACGAAGTGGTTTTAGCCTTATTTTTTAAAAGTTTTATCTTATAGTAAAATAATATCATTTTACTCTAGATTAACTTGCAAAATTTTTCCCTCCCTCTTCGTATTGCTACCTTCTTCTTCCTAGCTTCCTCTTTCTTGGATCTTATATTTTAATCTTCTCCTAATCTCCTCTGTTTGAGTCTCTACCCCCCGCCGTTGATCTATGTTACCCTGCTGCCATGTTACCCTGTCTACGAAGATATCTATCTTCTTTGGATCGTTGTTTGCTTGTGTTTTCACAGTCATACAAGGGTGTATATGTGACTATGTAAATCACTGTGAAGTTTATAATTTAACTAACGTAAATAGAAACAATACATAGAAAAAAGTTCATTCAACTATATAATCTTAATTTTTAAAGTTAGTAATGTTAATTATGTACCTTTATAATCCTTTCAATTTCAAAATTTATCATCATGATCGTCATTATCAATTCATCATCATCATATATAGAAAGTAATATACTCTCACATGTGATTATGATTAACTGTACTTTGATTATTATACTTTATGTTAAATGCTCATTAAAGTATAC
Source organism: Erythroxylum orinocense (assembly GCA_025531955.1). NCBI lineage: Eukaryota > Viridiplantae > Streptophyta > Magnoliopsida > Malpighiales > Erythroxylaceae > Erythroxylum > Erythroxylum orinocense. The sequence continues at coordinate 3,499,388 of JANZLX010000007.1, read as the reverse complement.
ATATACTTATAAATGTCCAAAATAAGTTATATAATTGTATATGTTGATTGTTTCATATGGATGAACATATTCTTTTAGTAGATAGTTCTAATATGATACTAGAGAGCATACAAGTGAAAACTTATAATCTTGTACCTAGTGAAGATAAAAGTCCAGGTCCATTAAATAGTGATGTTTGGAGTCACATTAGCAAGACTAGAATAATAGATGAAGTAGAGAAGCCAGAATGTAAATATTGTCGCAAGCTGTTGGCTAATAGTTCAAAAGGTGGAATCTCTCATTTAAAGAGACATATGAATTCATGTAACAGAAAAAAGATCGAATTCATGTAACAGAAAGAAGATCGTATTAGGAGGTCAAAATTTTTTGACCCCTAACCTTATAAAAGGGAAGAATGAAATAACTATTACAACTTATGATAACAACAAATCAATGTTTTTGATTTCTTCTATCATAATTGGTGATGAACATCCACTATTTATAGTTGATAGTTGTAACACCCACATATCCCCTAGGAGGATATGCAGATGCCACATAAAACAGTATTGAAACAATCTAAAACATGCTAAAGCATGTCCAGAAACTCAAGTAACATACATTATTCAGAACATAACATACATATGGTACTTATCACATACAAGCCTTAAATCCAAATCCAACCTATATTAAGGTTATTACAAACCGTCAAACAAAATAGAAATTCCAATACGTCTCATTACATTAAAAACAACTAAAAAACAAACTGAACATTTCCAAAAAAAACATAATCTCCTTGATCACTGTGGTTGTCTTTGTCCCAGTCCTTAAACCTTCTTATCAGAACCTTCACGGAGGCAAAACTACCGTGCTAAGCATAAAGCTTAGTGGGGAAATAACCAAACAAGATATAAATTGGCAACTGTTTTTAACAATAGTCTAACTTTCACATATACAGAATCAGATCACATCCCAAGCAATCTTTTATTATTCATATTAAAATGCAATCCAAACAATATGTATCTTATAACAGAATATAACATATCAAAATAGGATATATTAGCTTCAGAGCAAAACTTACACGTATCAAAACATAATACCATAATATCAAAATACAACTTTAAAGTACCATAATAGAACTTGACTGTGTCAAAACAATATCTGACTATATCATAATAGAACTTAGATGTTTCAGAACAGAGCTTGATTATATTAGAATTGAACATGTAACAGAATACAAAACTAGTTAGCCTGCTAATCCTTTCTGTAGAAGTGGGTAACAAGACAAAAACAGAAGATACCCATGTTTTGTATCTGAAACAGAAGAGTCTTAAGTCTTTGAAACAGAAGACATAGAAGTGTCTAAAATCAAAAGACACCGGAGTGTCTGTCACATTTTAGATTAGTGTTTGTGTAACATCCCAACCCCGACGGGAAGGGTAGTATAGTAATTTGGCATAGGATGTGATTGATTGGGACTAATTAGGATTGTCCTTGTATACTGGTCTTTGTGAACAGCAGAATTTTGCACATGAAAAATATCTGTACATGCATACATGATATTCCCGGTAATTGGGCCGAAACGGAATTTTATTGTGATTAATGTGGAAATTGTGTTTGAAAAATTTATTGGAGTGATCCATTGTGTGTTTTATATTTTAAGGG
>JANZLX010000007.1:3469783-3486768 GCA_025531955.1 Erythroxylum orinocense | reverse complement strand
CTAGAGCTCGAAGGGAGATAATTCTCCCTAGACGCGTCTACTGAATTACTGCTCACTGCTTAAGCGCTCGGTCACAACACTGAAATAAAACTGGAAAAAGAGTCACATGTGCATTGCATACTGGACTGAATATTTGCAATGGTGTTTGCTCTACATGGCTGTATTCGTACTGTGATTGGTATGACTGTAACTGTGTGATGCTTACTGTGACTGTATTCTTACTGTGATTGACTGTATTATGAATGTGACTGTCTTATTCTTACTATCATTGTGACTATATGATGATTATTGAATCATGCTTATGTGATGCATGAATTGGGGGAACCATCGATGATGGTTTCTCATTGAGTTCGCAAACTCATCCAAAATTGCAATTTATTTTCAGGAGTGAGATTAGACTGATAGCTCCTTCAGGACTGTAGAGCCGTGTATTGTGGATTGACAAGAGAGGATATGGCTCAAAGGTCGGTCAGCTGGGCTTTTCTTTGAAGACTTTTAGTTAGAACTGTTAATTGTATCTTCCTGTCTAGTACATAGTGTATAGTGTTTTGAAAGATTGTACAGACAGATGTAACTGCTAGTGTATAAATGACTGAGTTTGAGTAAATGAAATGAAATGCAGTTTGGTTTTAAAAAGTTACCAATTTCTTATTACTGTTTTCTTATTGTGATGCCATGGGGAGTTTAGTGGTGGTTGCCAGTAGTGGTCTCTTATCGTAGGATACGTACCGGAATGACCTACGGGCATTCTGGTGGGTACTCTATTGTAAAGGGGTGCTACAATTATTTTGATCATCATGAAGCGACCTAGAGATGCTTGAAATGATGATTTGATGTTCTAGAAATTTGGGGAAATTATAGAAATTAATTTTGAATTAATTTTATTAGAGCAACAGATTTTTAGTAAGACTAGAAAAATTGGCATGTGTGACAAAATTGAAGTATTTAATTTTGGACATCAAATAATTTTTAAGGTAAATTAATTATAAATTAATTTCTCAAATTAGGAATTCATGTTAATTAGATTAATATTAATTCCAGATGAAATAACATACAATAGTCATTTTAGCCAAGTTAGTAAAATGAAGATAGTAAATCCAAGTGTTGGTTTGGGCCTTTCATATTAAGATCCATAAGATGTTATAACCAAAATGATGTGTTTACATATATGTATTAGAGAATGAATGATTAGGAGAATGTATGGGCTTACATGATTGATGGTTATGGGCTTAGGCCCAATGTGATTGGGTAGTTCATATCATGCCATGTAGTTATAGTAACTATATGTGTATATAGATATATATATATATGAGTTATATGTATAAGACCATCTAAGTTAAATGAGACCTTAGTCAAACCCCTCACTTAGAATATTAAAACTAACGTCTTCCTTTAATATGGTCAGAACCAGAGTCCATTTAAAATTAGGATTGTTAGGCAAACCTAAGCTTTCTTTACACATATATGTTTGGACCATATAAATAGAATTTTCGGATTAATGGGTTGGTTTTAACTAGAAGCGTTGGTTTATTGAGCAAACCCAAGATCAACACAGACATAGGCGAAGTTGGGTAGTGTACTTTAGATGTACACATATCAAGAGTTGATAGCCCAATGAGTGTGCACACATCAATAATTGATAGCATTTGATTCAATAGTTGCATTGGAGATGCAATTGGTATGATCGATACTTACCGATTGAACTACGGTGGCTTGTTGGGCAAACCCAAGGTCATTCTTAGGGATATTGGATATCCACCCATTAGGAGAATTTCTCTACGAGTTCTCTTGGATTTATATTGAGGTTATAAATTCATGAAAATAGTGGGAGCTATAATGCGTGTTATTAAAGTCCTTATAGACATGCATTTAAGTACATTCTAATTTTTATCTCTTTGACGAAAGGTTGCTATTGCCCGAGTTAACACCATAGTACTAGTGTGAATCTAAGATCATTGATGGAAGCTAACTAGTTGATTGGACTAAATATCCTTGATTAGCTTAGGAACTTGGGAATAGATCTCAAGTCCGAGAAGCTTGGTTATGTCTTGGAAGAACCACTTTTCGATCCCTCAACTACTAATGTCTTTGATGATGATCGAAGGGCATATAGGAAGCTTCTCAATGATAGTGAGATGGCTAGTTGTATTATGTTAGCCACTGTATCACCGGAGCTATAAAAGTAGCACGAGGATATGAATGTTCATACCACAGTCTATCATCTTAAGGAGATTTTTGATGAGCAAGCAAGGTCCAAAAGATTCGAGACTTCGTGATTGCTCTTCTACTCCAAAATGGTTGAGGGGACATCTTCAGTGTAGTATGCACTAAAGATGAATAGCTACATCGAGCGATTGGCCTCCTTCGATTTTGTTTTGGATTATGAATTAAGTATTGACTTAATTTTTATAGGTTTAACCGATAGTTACTCACAATTTGTGCTTAACTATCGAATAAACAATATATCCAGCACAATTCCTGAGCTAGTCAATATGCTCAAGGTAGTTGAGTCATCTGCCCGTAAGGACAAGGTTGTGATATTGGTGGACTCTTCTGGATCGAAGAAAAAGAGCCCAAAATAAGAAGAAGTCCGCAGAGCCTAAAGGAGGTGTCAAGAAATCAAAGAAGACTGCCTCGAAGGGAACTTGCTTCCACTATGGCAAGGATGGCCACTGGAAGAGAAACTATAAGACCTATCTAGAGTCCTTGAAGTAGAAGAAGGCATTTGCTGAATTTTAGACCTAATATATACGAATGTATGTGGTCTGATGTCCATACATGCCAAAGGTGGTTTCATATACTTCATTATCTTTATCAATGATCATTCTCGATATGGGTATGTTTATCTTAAGAGATACAAGTCTAAAGCCTTTGAAAGGTTCAAAGAATTCAGAAATGAAGTTAAGAAATAACTTAGGAGAAGTATTAAAAAACTTCGATCGGGTCGAGGTGGTGAATACTTAAGCCAAGAGTTTTTGGATTTTCTCAAGGATAATGGAATATTGTCCCAGTGTACTCCACCTTACCCGCCACAACATAATAGTGTGGCTAGGAGGAGAAACCAAACCATATAAGATATGGTGAGGTTTATGATGGGTTTAGTGAATTTACTAAAATCCTTTTAGGGGTATACACTTGAAACTTCTGTTTATGTATTAAACAGAGTCCCATCCAAGTCAGTTGATGTGACTCCATACGAGATATGGCCTAATAAGAAACCTTATCTTTCTCATATGAAAGTTTGGGGTTGTCCTGCTTATGCAAAGAGAATTTAGTCAGATAAGCTTAAAGCTAAATCTAACAAGTGTCTGTTTGTAGGATATCCTATGGAAACTATAGCATATTTGTTCTACCATGTTTCGGAACAAAAGGTGTTTGTTTCAAAACATGTTGTTTTTTTAGAGAGAGAGTTTGTTTTCTAAGAGAAGACAGTGAGAGCAAAATTAACTGTGGAAGTTCAAGAAGCTCAAACAGACACAGATTAACTACCTAGTCCTGAGAATATTGTTCATGAAGATGAAACAATAGTTTAAACTTCTGACACATAAGAAGTTCGTAGGTCAGTTAGGATACGTCATGTTCCCGAGAGATATGGATTTCTCATAAGTGAACTTAATGACATATTGCTTATAAAATGATGAGCCTACTACTTATGAAGAGGTTTTGAAGAGTTCAGAATCTGACAAATGGCTTTAAGCTATGAAATCCGAAATGGATTCCATATATGGAAACCAATTATGGACTTTAGTTGACCCACCAGAAGGGATAAAACCCATAGGGTGCAAATGGGTTTTTGAGAAGAAAACTGACATGGAGGGTAATGTAGTTACCCGTAAAGCTAGGCTTGTAGCTAAAGGTTATCGTCAAAGGCAAGGTGTTTACTATAATGAAACATTTAGCCCAGTAGCTATGCGTAAATCCATTAGGATACTCCTAGCCATTGTCACTCATTATGATTATGAGATACAGCAAATGGATGTGAAGATGACTTTCCTTAATGGAAACCTAACCAAGGACACGTAATGACATAACCTGATAGTTTCATATCCATTTGTGGATTGAACCAAGCATCCAAGAGCTGGAATATCTAATTTGATGAGACAATCAAAGCGTTTGGTTTCTCACAAAATCTAGATGATCTGTGAGTGTATAATAAGGTTAGTGGGAGTGAAATCATGTTCCTTATACTATATATAGATGACATATTGCTAATAGGAAACGATGTCTCTGCTTTGCAATCATTCAAACTTTGGTTAGCTAAGAACTTCTCTATGAAAGACTTTGGAGAAGCAACTTATATTTTGGGGATAAGGATCTATAGAGATAGATCTAAGAGGTTACTTGGTCCTTCTCAGCCTACATATATAGACGAGACGTTAAAGAAGTTTAGCATGGAGTATTCCAAGAGAGGTTATCTTCCCATGGTACATGGGATTACACTCTCTAAATCTATGCATCCAAGACACAAGATGAGACGACCCACATGAGTTTAATTCCTTATGCTTCGGTTATAGGATCAATCATGTACACTATGTTATGTACTAGACTAGATGTATCGTATGCTCTAAGTGTTACGAGTAGACACCAGTCGGACCCTGGTGAGGGTAATTGAGTGGCTGTCAAGAATATCCTTAAATACTTGAGAATAATTAAGGATGTATTCTTGGTATATGAAGAAGGTGATCTTGTGGTAAGCAGGTATACTAATGTTAGTTTCCAATCTGATAGGGATGACTCTAGATCTCAATCTAGATATGTATTCACATTGAATGGTGGTGCAATTAGCTGGAAAAGATCTAAAAAAAGGACAACTGCAGATTCGACGATAGAGGCGGAGTATGTTGCATCTTCAGAAGCGGCAAAGGAAGCGGTTTGGATCAAGAAGTTCATCATGGAACTTGGGGTGGTTCCGAGCATCGCTAACCCAGTGCAATTGTATTGTGACAACAACGGGGCTATAGCGTAGGTGAAGGAACCGAGGTCTCATCATAAGTCCAAACATGTACTCAGGCTCTACCATTTGATTAGTGAAATCATTGGTAAAATGATGTCAAGATAGAGAGAGTTCCCACCGATCATAATAAAACTGATCCATTGACTAAGCCTATTTTCCAAAAGAGTTTTGTGTCATATGTACTTGCCTGTGGTATTAGATATTAAGGCAATTGACTTTAGTGCAAGTGGGAGTTTATTAGAGAAGTGCTCCAAAGGCAATCACCTGTAGCACTTATTATACAAATCATTTTATGATTAATAAAGACATTTTTCATTATTTTGATGTTCATACATTTATGGATTTGATGTTGATCTTAAATTGATTTAATAAAATCCTTGATACAAAACACATTATGAAGGAAATCATGATGAGATCATGATAATGAGATTCCTATCATGTGTAATTCTGTTAGTATCTAAACTTTCCCTAATCATAGGATCAATGAGATAGGATATCATTAACTCGAATAAACTAGCACATATTATACTCCTTGATTGGATCAAGCAGTAGATCTCATGAACTGTAGACATGAGTTGTTTAGAGTTAACATGTGTATGCTTTCTAAGAGTAGTAAGTACACCGAATTGATCTACTATGAGACAATCATATAGATATTATATTTTATTGTCAATGATAGTCTCATCATAGCAGCAATGGTGTAAGTATCCTTTGACTTGAGGTGCTCAAGGATATCTTGGATACTGATTCTGTATTTTGACTCCACTTATCATTGCATTTCAAAGGTTACTCATAGGGTGGTGATTAGGTACTGTAACATCTCATTGCTTATGGGAAGGTTAAAATGGTAAATGTGAGTGATTAATGAGAGTTAGTAATGCATTTCCATGTTCATGCATAATATGTCATACATATGCATAGGAATAATGAAGTTGTTGCACATGAAAATAATTGTACATGCATTCATGAATAATTCCGGGTATAATTAGATTGAGTTGTGATTTTTAGGAGTTTTGAGAATTTGAATTTTGTTTATATTGGATATACTATTTGTTGGTAAGAATATGATATTTGTGAATTTTGGTGAATTTAGGAATAAGGTTTGGAAATTTTTGAAAATAGGAAAAAGAAATCAAAAGAAGATTAAGGGATAGTTGGATTGTAAAGATGAAAGTTTAAAGGAATTAGTTTGAAAAGAAACTAAGTTAGAGTTTGGGTATTAAGAAAGTGACCAGTGTCACTTAGGCTTTTTGTACTTTTGTTTCAAGTAGGTTACTGTTTTATGAGAGTTGATAGGTTAAGTCTTGTCTGAGTCCCTTCTTCATTATCATCTTCTTTAAGTTTTCTTCCCACACACAGAGTTTCTCAGCAGACACCTTCTATGAGATTTCTATGTTTTTCCTTTGCTTCACCTAAATCCACTTTGCTATTGTGCCTTCTACCCTAAGAAAAACTAGAGGCTGGTCATTGTACACAGTGAGATGCATAAATTGCATAGAGTTTAAGGCCCAAAGATAATTGAAGGTTTTGGTGCTTTCAGTTGGTAAGTAGTGAATAAATCCTTTAGAGTTGGGGAGTTTGTGTGTATGCTTTCAGTTGGTAAGTAGTGAATAAATGCTTTCAGTTGGTAGTCATATGCATGGAAAATGATGTTTGTGTGTATATTTTTATGAACATAGTGTAGATGGGATGGAATTTTGGGTTTAGTGTTAACTTGGTATTTGATGGATTGTTAGTGATTAAGTGAGGGGAACATAATTTTTGGAATTAGAAATAGTAATAAAATGGTGTATGAAGTGATTGTAGAAAAATCAAAGAATTAAAAAAATGGCTATATTGTTAATTAAGTTTTTGAAAGATTATTAACGATTAGGTGTCGTAAAAGTGTTGTTGGAGTTCAAATAGTAATGATTTCGATCAAAAACATCCGTAAAATTTTCAGACCAATCTGGATAGATTTTGATGAAATGGCCTTCATAAGAGTTATGATCTTTATAAGTGGAGACATTCTTGGAAGGAAACTAAGAGGGAAGGAAACTAAGACAGAAGAAAAGTAAGACGAAGCAAAAGTGAGACGAAGTGAAGTAAGATGAAGCGAAAATGAGACGTAGCGAAAGTAAGACAAAGAGAAAATGAGACGAAGTGAAAATGAGACAGAGCGAAAATAAGACGGAGCGAAATTAAGATGAAGCAAAAGTAAGACGAAGTGAAAATTAAAATGAGACGGAGCGAAAGTAAGACCGAGCAAAAGTAAGACGAAGCAAAAGTAAGTCGCCGCGAAAATGAGACGAAGCGAAAATGAGATGAAGTGAAGTAAGACGAAGCGAAAGTAAGACTAAGCGAAAGTGAGATTAAGCAAAGTGAGACGAAGTGAAAGTAAGAAGAAGCAATAGATTCCTAGCACGTTTGCGTATCTCTCCATGAAAATTTGTAGTAATTGGTGTTGAATTGAAAAAAAAAAGATGGATGAAATGAGTGTGGGAGTTTGTTGGAATAGGGTAAATATGATTCTTTTTACTGAGTATACTTCAATAATTCCCTGATATCTGGATTTATGGGATTCTGAATGAGATCGATTATGGGATGGAAATTACCTGGTGTTATCATGAATATGCATTGTACATAATTCATTTCATACATGTACATTATTGAATACCTATGATTGTGTAAATTGTGATATTGTGTATATTATTTCTTATAGAGGAGCAACTGGAACGTCAACCTCCAAACGTTGCCAGATCTTCCAGACATTAGCTTCAGGAGCAACTTATGAGTAACCTAGATTGTCTTACTTAATTACTTGTTTGCTTATAACTATGTTTTGATTATTGAATGAATGTGATTTGATTGTGGATTCCAGACAGGAGGTCCGATGATTGTGAAATGTGGACAGAAATATCGAAGTGCTGCTTGAATGTGAATGTGAAGACCTATGTGCTTTATAGTGTGATTGATTGTGGTACATGCATGCATTCCATTCATGAATGCATAATCAGATAATGACAGTTGTGACCAAAGTAGCCACCGATTAGAGCTTAAAGCTCAACGAATGAAATTGAGTCTCGAACTCAAAAGTGATTCAGAGCCTTAGGCTTAACATTTAATGAGCCTTATATGGGATAGTTCAGGCACTCGGTCACCACAATGTAATAATTTTAAAAGTATCTCATAAGCATTTTATATGCATCTTGTTAGGTATGTATGATTGATTGAAATGTAAAATTGGTTACGCTTAAATGAAAATGTGTAACTATTGTAAAATGCAAATTGTGAAATAAATGTGATATGATTTGATGTGTTGCAAGAACTGAGTGAACCCTCGATGATGGTTACCTAATTTAGTTCGTAAAACTCACCAAAATTACAACGTTGCCCTTTCAGGATCGAGAGACAACTCTAGCTACTGAGAGGCTCTGCTACCGTGTAGATTGTGTTTTGGGCAAAAGAAGTTATGTCTCAAAGGTCGGTTAGGTGGAATTTTTGGATGGCTTAGTTATATTGTAAATATTTTCTTCATTCATGTAGTACTATTGTATTAGGTTTTGATGTTGTACATTAGGGGAAATGTTGAAAGACACAATGTAGATCTTTGCTTTTATGAAAAGAAATGATGAAAAGTTGGTTTTAAAATATTGTGATTTTTCTAATAATACTTTATATAAGTGAATTCTGTTACCATGCCATATGAAGTGGATGTAGTGATTGATCATAGCTCGCCCTTATCGTAGGACATGTATCGGAATGACCACTAGGCATCCCGACGGGTACCCTGCGGTACGGGGATGCTACAACATTAAGTATAAGGAATTAATTCTTGAATTTTATACCACTTTTAATTTAGGCCACAAGATTTGACTGAACTTTGGTTACGATTGAGTGGTCAACCATATAATTTTAATTATGATGTTATGGAAAATTTTTTTGGATTTCCTAAGTTAAACATAATTGAAAAACATGATAATTTTCTTGCTAAGAGGTATTAGAAATGATTGGTTAGGTTGAATAGATTTATTTTTAGAAATGTCTATAGCAACGTCATTCTTAGTCCTGAACATTTGTTACTTCATAAGTTTATGTGTCATACAATTTTTGATAAATCAAAAAGTAAAAAGTGTTATGTTAAAGACTCATTCTTCCTATGATGCATGGATACTAATTTTCAAGTTTGTACAACTACGTATATTTTTAGTCTATAACTACTACTTTTAAAAATAAAAGTAGTCATCTTGGCATGTGAGTCGATCCTTTTTGTTCTTACCCTTAGAGGTCAAATCAAAAATATAATTCCAAGGATTGCAATATAGAATGCAACCTTAGGTCGTCTTACTTCATTGAAACCTAATGAAAAGGATCTAAGCTAACCTATATGTCATGAAATGCAAGCTAAATCAGTAAGGAAAGGGGGTTTTGATTTTTGGAAATCTTAACAAAATTAAATGAGTTATGAAAAATGTGTAAACTTTTTTTTGGGCTTTGGGAATAGAAATTAGAAAGATAAAGACAATAATTAAATGTGATAGAATCCTCTTGAAAATGAGCTTTGGCTATCATAGTTCGAAATAAATTTGGTAAGAGTGAAAATCACTAAGTTTCAAATGGTAAACCTTAAAGAACTCTTTAAATCCAAGGTCTTAATTAATGAACTCCATTCCTTAAGACCTTGTTTAATGCCCTTAGTGTGCGTACTGGGTAAATTAGTGCAACAAGTTACTTGGGATCTCAAAGCAACTCAATATCAAACATAACTATGCAAGATAAAAGAGATTCAACAAGATCACAAATAAACATATATGAGACTTCATATATTTAATGCTCAAAGTTCTACATCAACAAATCCCAACAACACGAAGAATATCTAATACTTGATTAAACTCTAATCAAGAAGGTTCATCTGTAAATTATAAATCATAAACCTAAAAATTTATAAATCATAGCTAAACATGGATTAAGTCACTCCCCTTTTAAGCCCATTGAACTCAAGCCATCACTTCATCTTCAAGAGGAGAGAGGTGCATAGCCATATATAACTCTAGGAGACTTCACAACCAAGAACCTACTAGAAGCATCCATGGTAGCAGTCGATAGTGAAAGGAGCAAAACAATGGTGTGGATGAGAGGAGATGAGGGTATGTGTAGAAAAGTTGTTTGGATGGTAGAGAGAGTGAGTGATTCGTCTCTCAGATGTTGTTGGCTTTCTTACTCTTAACATAAAATAGGTAGTTTTATAAGCTGGGTTGATGGATCGGGTTGTACAGTAGGTAAATTTTTGAAAATGGTTAGGGTATTTGAAGATTTGCCACGGCGGCAAGATATGTTTGTCATGATGAACTTTTCTCAAAAGTTTTCTTCAATAATCTACCGTGTTCGCCGCGGCGACAGAATTAATTCACATCGTGGAAAAATTAACCCAAAGAATCTCTGCGTGAATTGCGAACTTTCCTGTTGCCCATTGACTTTTTGACTTATAATTTTCAGCCTTCACTCTTTGCCTCTACTTCTTGAGTGTCCTATAATAAACAAATGATAGTTTGCAGTATTAATTGTTCTCAAAAAATTAATTTAGTGCAAATGATAATAATTTGTGATAATTTTACTCTCAAGCTACATAAAGTAAAGGCAAGCACTTAAGAGTCAAATTAAGCATAAAATATAAAAATAAGAGCCAAGAAGTATAATAAAAACCATGAAAATGTCACTAATTTATAAAAGAAACTTGGGTTCAATTAGCATGGGAAATATTGTTACTGCCCTTGCTGTTTACTATGGTGTCGATGTTGAGGGACTAATTATTTTTTCCTGAGTTCTTAAAGCACTCTCACTTAAGGTGAGTTGAGATCTTGGCAGTCCATCACTTGGAACTCTGAGATATCAGTTCCAAACCTTATGCAAAATACATAACAGGACAAGCTAACTCATGTTTTGCACCAGCTTAGTAGCAAACAAAGCTATTAACTTGCTAAGAAATAGAAAATAATGAAAAGGAAAGCTATGAGAAGGTCTTTAATTTGGTCTCCAATAACAACGAGCTTTAGAAGGGGACGACACCAGAACATCAACGATAGTGATGCAATATGAAAAAAAATTTTAGGTACTTCGTTGCTTAAAGAGCCAAATTCCTTCTCATACACCGTCACTGTTTATCTCCATAAGTGGTTTCGTGCTCTAAAATTTTCTTTTAGTTAATTTTTTTACTTTTATTTGTGTGTTTTTTGTTTTCTCACATTAAGGATAATGTGTTGTCTAAATGGTGAGTTTTGTGGCATCTCATATTTGAGTGAATTTTGCATAGCATATTATGATAGTATTTGAATTAGGTTGACATTGTGTGAACATTTTGTTGCATATGTATTCTTTGTGTGAAGGTGTCAACGACAAGAATTTAATGGAATTATTTTATCTTTGAACATGGTCATTTAATTTGTAAAGGAATAGTGACTTGTGAATTTTATGTTTAAAGTATCTTTGGATGAATATGCATGTTAATTAAAATATGGAACTTGTTCTTCACCTTAGGAATTTTGTTGTATACGTTTATAATTATAATTAAATTGAATTGGTTAGCATTACTAGGAACCTTTCATAAGAATAACTGACTAAAAATAAATGAGGTAAGCTATGTGAATAAAAAAATGTGTGTTAAATAAATAACTATTCTATTGGCCCTTTTAAAACAAATATTGGGTTAAAAATAAAGCTAGTAGCTAGTTAATAACGTGATATAGCTTAGTAATTGGGGGAATTTAAGAAAAAATGTTTGTCTTTGCATCAAAAGGCTATAATGACATACCAACCAAGATAAATAATTAAAAAACATGGTCTAGTTGAGTAACAGGGGGACATTCACGACAAAATGTTTACCTTTACATCAAAAGACTAGGTTAACTTTAAAGAAAAAATGGTGTTTCAATAAATAACACCTACTAATCTTTGAAAATAGCAAAAGATTTTCATGAAAGAATACTTAGTGATAGTCGCTTTTTTTATTGATAACTAATTATAAATGTATATGTGCAAGTGCCTTAAGGGTGTGACTTGGGTGTTTATATTTTGATTGATATGTATATTCAATTCAAAGCAATTAAACTTAAAGAAATAGGTTAGTATGTTGGCACAATTTGATTGATTGATATTTGTGGTTAAATTAATTCCATAAGATTCAAAGCCATTGTATCATTATTGTAGGTTGTATGAATGTGTGCTTATATATTCTTATTCTTACTTGAGTTTGTGTTTTTGGTCTTTGGTTAAGGACAAACAAAGGTTTAAGTGTAGAGATGTTGATAAGTTTAGTTCATACTATGTTTTTCTAGGTGTTTTAGAATGTTTTTACGCTTTGATTAGATGATATTTATATTTATAGGTTTAGAATTTTGTTTAGGTGAGTGTTTGTTTATATTCTCAATTTTTTTTCCCTGATTTACAGCATGTCTTCAATTTTAATTCTATGTTTCATGAGGTGTTTGATTTGTTTATTTGTAATGGAAATGAAATAATTGAGGAATAAGGAAGATGGAAGTTATTTTAAGGGTGTCATGATTGTGCGTTAGGAGTATGATCGGGACTGTCATGTATGGGGCCACATGGCCTCCACCATGATCATGCCTCACGAAGCACGATTATGACAGAGAGGAATTTTCCAAGAGCATAACTGTGAGGAATTTTCTGAAGTAAATCATACGTAAGTATAGGCTTTATATTTGATACACAAAATGCACAAGAAGGGGGATTGAATTGTGTATTCTTTTTTGTAAATACAATCCCCCTATATATTTTTTAAAACTTTCTTTCTCAAGTACTATTGAGTGAAAATATCACATTGTATTGTAGTTAACTTGTAAGTACTTGTATAAAAACAATAAGAATAATAGTTAAGAGTTTATAGAGAAGTTGACACAACAATTTATCCGGGTTCACCCCAAACTGTAGGCTACGTCCACTCCTTAGAATCCTTTATAAGATTTCACTATTTTTCTCAAAAATACAATTATTCTTTTCACCGAGCCTCTTTAGGTCTCTTACAGTAAGTATTCTTTTCTCACTCAGCCTCTTCAGGCTATCAACTTTCCTTCTTTATTACAGAAAGATGCTTGTGAGCTTTGTTACAGTGAAAAATAGCTCTCAATGTTTAGCACAATGAATACACTGTTTCTAGCTTTAAAATCTCTAGCTCTTTCAAAAATCACTAACTTCTACAGTCTTTGACTCCGACTTGCATTTATTGCCATTGTCTTCAACCGCTTCTTGATAACCACTTTTTTCTTCTTGTTTCTTGATCTTTGAAGAAAAAGATATTCAGTTGAGTTCTGTAACTAACTCAGACTGATTAACCATCCGACGTGGTATCGAGTCTTCATCTAGTTTCCACTTTGTCTTACTTTTGTTTCCGCGCTTCGTCTTACTTTTGTCTCTGCTCTTCGTCTTACTTTTGTCTTCGATTCGTCTTACTTTCTTCTTTGTATCGTCTTACTTTCTTCTCCACGTCGTCTTACTTTCTTCTCTGCATTGTCTTACTTTCTAATATTATTATTATTTGATTTTCATCAAAATTATTAATCGTAAAGTCCTTTTGACTTAACAATCGCCCCCTTTTTGATGATAACAAATTATCATAGTTTTTAGAAAGACAGTATTATTTATAAGATTATATATAGTATAAGACTATATACAATTAAAAAGAAATTATAAACAGTATCTTCTTCTTCTGTTCTTCTCTTCTCTTCTCTTTCCTTTCTGTCCCTCTCTTTTTCATTTTCTCATTTCTCTCCCTATTTGTTATTGATCAAAAAGATCATGACTGAAGATGTTTCATAACTTCATAAAACATTTCTCTCATTTCAGTGCGGAGTGACTTGAGGTCTTGTCGTATATACTCCACTTCCTTATGTAAGTCAATCACTGAAGTATACAGATCATCATCCTTATCTTCAATGTCTTTAACTAAGGGATCATCATGCTTATGTTGTACTACTTCAAGACCAACGGTCATAGTATATGCATCTGAAGATATGACATCTAGTCTAGTAATTGTAAAGGTAGGAGGTTTGAAGGATAAGTTTGGTTCTGGGAGATCAAGGTCATCAGGGCTGGGTAGTCTTGGGACTTGTCTTCCAAGTAGGTGTAGGACATCTCCAATTGAAGATACAGTATTTAAGGGTTTAATGTGCATAATTAGATGCACAAAAGTGTTTATGTTGTAACTGATATCTCCAATCCTAATGGATATGTACTGCCCTTTTGTGAGTCTTCCAACTACTTGAAAAGTTTTCTCAGTGGTTCGATGACCACAATTACTTCTTAATGCCTTTGAAATGTAATGGGAAACATAGCTTCCTTTGTGCTGGTTGCATAACATGCCTCATTTATGTTTCTCATTTCATCAGCAATCTGGTCTTCCGTATCATCCCTTCAGGATACATTTTCTTCTTCCCCTTTTCTTCATTTCAAATAATGTAAGGTCTTGGCTATATGTTAGGTATAATCGTGATAGTTCTTTTTGTAACTGGTAATATAGTGTACTTCTGCTTTGTCATTTGTGTGAGGTATGGTTTGGTTCTCTCATCTTGTAGAACATTATACAACCTTATCTCTCCATCATTCAATAGATGCATTGTACCACTATTTATGAAGATTGGTTGAAATTGTACCTTAGCTAACCTTTTCAGGGTTTCTCTAATGATTATAGAGTTGTTACTCCTAACAGATTGAACTTCTTCAATAATCTTGATTCTCAAATCCTCTTTTCTCAAAGGTTTAAAAGGATTGATCTATATTGGACTGTGTTTAATTGACTATTTCTTTGACTGAACAACAATAGGAGTGCTCTTATTCTTACTGGTTTTCTGCTTCTTATTTTCTCCAACCAGTCTAGGAGTCTATTGTTGAGATTGAGATTAAGACTTTTTCTTCTCAAATTCTCACTTCCTCTTAATCTCAGTCTCTTTAGCCACTCTTGCTGAATCTTCCTTCAAGATTGAGACTAAGGACCTGGTTAACTGTGGTGTTTTCTTCTTAGAGTCTCCACCATGAGTCAACTCTTTTCCTTTCTTTTTTTCTTATTGACGTAGGGTCTGTACTCTAGGTGACCTTTTTTCTTGCTTGGGTCTCTCCGAAAGGAGTGTTTCCCCCTTTCTCTTCAAGGTCACTAAGGTCTCTGGCTGTCGCTCCTGGCTATCTTTTTTTGAAAAATCATCTTATTTTTCCTTACATCATCTAATGATTTCTTCAATCCTTTTGTGGACATTCTTTCAGTGGATTGAGATTTTGAATTTCTTGTGGGATTTTCCTTTTTAGCACGCTCCCCCTCAATCCTTGCTATCATCTTAGAATCTATTTCTTTTTTGTCCAGATTCTTCAAGCCCATTCTGTTTATAGTTGAAGAATTGATGACGCTTTTGATATTCAGCTTCATCCTATTTCCCCTTTCTAGGAGAATTCTAGAATCTCTAAAGATTCTTGTCAGCATCATCCCATACGGTAAAGCGGTTGAGTCCTTCTTTAACTTTATCATGTAATGAAAAAACGGAAATGGTAAATCTATGGACTGGCGACTAAGTATATGAAATAGACACTGCTTATCTAACGTCGTCACCAGATTCGTCGATCCTATTCTTGGTAGAACATAGTGAAAAAGTAGTGAGTGTAGAACCCTAGCCTTCGGCACAAGGCTTGAGGCCTTCTTCTCCTTTGGGTTATTGCTTCCATAAAGTTGTCGATTAATCTGAAACTCCTTCACACTAGCTTGAGTCATCCATTTGGCCTTATGAGCAAGCTTCTCTCTAACACATTGACACTCAGTAGCCTTCTCAATTGATTTTAGTGTGATTATCACTGACAATCTATCCACTACTGATACTAGAGTATCTTCCATTACCTCCACATTCTTCCAAAAGTCATATACTTCGTTCATGTAAACTATTTCATGACCCTAGAAGAAGTTCCTCCATCTGGCTGCCACAGTCTCTAATTCAATATCCATATGGTCCTTCTTCAAGGATTCGAAATCAATAAGTCTTCCACTAGTCATTGATTGCTCCATTTGTTTCTGTAGTTAACAATGAATTGAATGCACAGATGTATTTCTCAAAAAGGTGAAGTTGGTTTCTAGAGTTGAGAGTGAGAACAATGGAAGGTTTGATGTCCAAACAGAGTAATGAGAGGTTTTGTTAAGAGTTCTTCAAAATTCGATGTCAGGGTATGTCAAGAGTGTTCTAGAGTAGGTGGTATTCTCAAGGCTTTGAGACGCTTTTCTCTCCAAAACTTTCTTATGACAGAAGTTACCAACTGTAACCACTGTTACTATTATCGTTAACTCTTATAACTTTTTATCTGGGTGTTGACGTGTCAGATGGTTGATCACTCAGCATAACCATGTTAAGGTTTCATCTTATTTCTTTTAATCTTTCTTCACTCAATGGCTTAGTGAAGATGTCCGCCCACTAATAGTTTGTCTCAACAAATTGAGGACTCACGATCTTCCTCTGAATGTAGTCTCATAGAAAATGGTTCTAACTTCGATGTGCTTGACTCTCGAGTGTTGTATAGGGTTCTTCGACAAGTTGATGGCACTTGTGTTGTCACAGTAGATTGGGATTTCATCTTCTTATATTGAGTAGTCTTCTAGCTGATACTTAATCCACAACGTTTGTGAACTGCAACTTGCGGCTGACATATACTCGGCTTCTACAGTTGATAGAGAAATTGAGCTTTGCCTCTTACTTGACCATGAAACTAGGTTGTGGTCAAGGAAGTGACATCCTCCACTTGTACTTTTTCTATCAATCCTATCTTCGGCATAATCTACATCACAGTAGCCAATTAACCTGAAATATT
Organism: Erythroxylum orinocense; assembly: GCA_025531955.1. NCBI lineage: Eukaryota > Viridiplantae > Streptophyta > Magnoliopsida > Malpighiales > Erythroxylaceae > Erythroxylum > Erythroxylum orinocense. The sequence continues at coordinate 3,469,985 of JANZLX010000007.1, read as the reverse complement.
TGCCTTTCTCATACATTAAGCAAAGATCATTAGTACCTTATAGATATCTTAAAATTATTTTAACAGCAATGTAATGAGACTCTTTAGGATTTGCCTGAAATCTTGCACACAAACAAACACTAAACAGAATGTCAGGTCTGCTTGCTGTAAGGTAAAGTAAAGAACCAATAATCCCTCTATACAGGGTTTGATCAACCTTCTT
>JANZLX010000007.1:3447160-3463221 GCA_025531955.1 Erythroxylum orinocense | reverse complement strand
TAAAGATTCTAGTCAATATCATTCCAAATGGCAGAGCTTTTGAGTCTTTCTTCTTCATATAGTGAAAGATAAGAAATGGTAGATCTATGGGTTGGTGATTGAGTAGATGAAATAAACACTATTCATCTAAAGTGGTCACCAGGTTCCTCGATCCTGTTCTTAGTAACACACAGTGAAAAAGTAGTACGTGTAGAACCTTAGCCTTTGGCACAAGGCTTGAGGCCTTCTTTTCCTTTGGGTTATTGCTTCCATAGAGTTGTCGGTTAATCTGAGATTCTTACATTCTAGCTTGAGTCATCCATTAATCTGAGATTCTTACTTTTGAATTTATACCTTGTTCGCACACCTTCTGAAGTCTCTCCTATAATCAACTCTTCTAGATGCGAACTCTTATATCTCCACTCTCTTTTCAATTCATGAGTCTCAGGAATATCTTCAACTTTGTCCAAAGGAGTATCTGACGGTGACACATTTTCACTATCAACCAAAGGTATTGATAGGGTTTCATTATCAGTATCATCTCTCTTAGTTGGTTGAGAACTATCATCAAACTTGACATATATAGTCTCCTCAACAGTCTTAGAGGTAAGGTTATAAACCCTATAAGCTTTCGAAGATAATGAATAGCCTAGAAAAATTCCCGAATAAATCTTAGAGTCGAATTTATCGAAAATTTCCTTTGTATTCAATATAGAGCACTTGCAACCAAATGGATGAAAGTAGGATATATTAGGTTTCCTTCCATTTCATAACTCATATGGAGTTTTCTTCAACAAAGGTCGCAGAAGTATTCTATTTTGAATATAACAAGCTGTATTCACAACTTCTGCCCAGAAGAAAGATCCATTTCATATAGCATAGTCCATACGATTTCCTGAATCGTCATATTCTTCCTTTCAACAACTCCATTTTGTTGTGGAGTTCTAGGAGCAGAGAAATTATGGAAAATTCAATTCTCCTCACAAAATATTTTTAACTTCTTATTTTCAAACTCACCACCATGATCATTTCTAATACTAGCAATAGACATTCCTTTTTCATTATGTAACCTTTTGGAAAGCACTTTTAAACACTTAAAAGAGTCTTCTTTATGTGATAAAAACAATATCCAACAAAATCTAGTGAAATCATCAACAATTACGAGACCATACTTCTTTCCGCCAAGATTCAATGTCCTAATTGGGCCAAATAAAATCATATGTAACAACTCTAGAGGTCTAGATGAAGTTACAACATTTTTACAAGAAAAGGTTGTTTTAACCTGTTTCCCTTTATGACAACTTTCACAAAAGAAATCCTTGCTAAAACTTATTTTTGATAATCCTCTTACCAAATCATGTTTAATCAAATTGCAAGTATGTTTAAAACTAACATGATCTAGCTTTTATAGACCAAATCAGTTTTTCTTCATCAGTTGATATAAAATAAGAAATATTTTGGCTTTGTAAATCTTCTAAGTTGATTTTGTAAAGATTGTTTCGTCTTTTGACAGAAAAGAATATGGAACCATCCTTGTTTTTTACTACATAAAAATTTTGATTGAAAGACACTTCAAAACCAGAATCACATAATTATCTGACACTAATTAAATTATGTTTCAAATAATCAATTAGTAGCACATTACCAATACATGCAAAGGAATCTTTACTAATTTTATCGATTCCAATTATTTTGCCCTGCTGGTTGTCTCCAAAAGTTACTGATCCTCCCTTCTTATACTGAAGATTTAAGAACATAGACCTTCTTCTCGTCATATGTCGCAAGCATCCACTGTCTAAATACCATTGGTGATGGTTGCTTCTTCCAAGGAAGGATATCTGCAGGAGATATTATATATCTTTTAGGTACCTAGATTTTCTTAGGTCCTTTAGGGTTAGTATTAACATGATCTATAGGATGATGATAATGAGAATGATGAAATTTCTTCTTATGAGGAACAAAATTCTTTTTATGTTGATTTTTGTTTTGGGCAAACCCTAATCCAGTTTTATCGTTAGGGTCCCTAGCATATCATTCATTTTTCTAGTACTCTCCGTGAATGTCGATAGATCAGCTAAAAGATTATTGATCCTTTTTTTCAGCTTACTGATCTCCTCAGATCTATCTATAACTACCTTTTTCTTTATCTCGACTACTTGTTTCTTCAGGCAGATGTTTTCCTACTCTAACACTTGCATGATTTTCAAGTTTTTTACGTACTTTTTCTTTAGCAACTTAAAGCAGTATTGCATGAGAATCTTCTAGTAAATCCGAATATGCATCTTATAGTTCATTGAATTTTGATGTTACCTCCTCGTCACTTTCTTTTTCGGCTACTAGGCAAACGTTGGCTTGTACCGATGCCTCTAAATCAATATCTAATTCAGATGAATCCAGATCTTCCCAGGTTGCCATAATGCTCCTCTTTTTTTCTGTATTCTTATTGGGTTTTCTTTTCAGCAATGGACATTCAGACTTATAGTGTCCCAGTTTATTGCATTTGTAGCAGATGATTGATATTTTCTCATTCTTTCCTTCATCTTTTCTATTCTTCTTAAAAGAAAACTCTTTGTATCCCTTTGCCTTCTTCTTCCACATGCGTCTTATTTTACTTGAGATAAAGGATAGTTCATCATCATCTTCGCTCGAATCTTGATCTGATTCACTAGAGTCGTCATTCTTGACTTCCTCGATCTTCAACGCTTTCGATGATGAACTCCTCTTCCTCGAAATCTTGTGGTTTTTCTGTCCAACCTTCAATGCTATAGATTTCTCCCTTCTGGGTTTATCTTCTGCATCGAGTTCTACTTCATGTATCTTTAAGGATCCAAATAATTCATCAAGCTTCAACATGCTCAAGTCCTTGGCTTCTTGTACACCGGTGACTTTTGGTCTCCATCTTTTCGGTAGACTTCTGAGGATCTTTCAAACATGATCTTTATTATTATAAGTTCTGCCGAGAGCTTTTAGTCCAATGATGATAGTTTGAAATTGTCCAAACATCTGATCGATAGATTCTTTGTCCTTCATCTTGAATAGTTCATATTGGTGTACAAGAATACTTATCTTGGATTCCTTTACTTGACTGGTGCCCCCGTGTGCGATGGATAGAGTATCCCACATTTCTTTTGCAGTGTCACATCCGTGAACTTTTTTGTATTCGCTTCGGCTTAGGGCACAACTTAGAAAGAATTTGGCTTTTGAATTTAACTGAAATCTTGCTTTTTGATCCGCTGTCCATCTAATTCGTGGAATAGCTTTTCCTTCATCATCTACTAGTGTATATGGTCCACTCTCTATAATCTCTCAAAGATCAATATGAGTAGATTCAAGGAAGAGCTGCATCCTGTCTTTCCAGTAATGGTAATCTTCACCATTAAATGCAGGTGGTCTAGTGACGGAAGCGCCTTCAGCTATATATAAGTGTGATTCTGTCATATATCTTTATCCCAACTTTGTAACGATGGTTCTTAGACACTGAGCTCTGATACCAATTGAAATAAATCACGCGTAAGTATAGGCTTTATATTTGATACACAAAATGCACAAGGAGGAGGAGGGTTTGAATTGTGTATTCTTTTTCGTAAATACAATCCCCTTATATATTTTTGAAAAACTTGCTTTCTTAAAAACTATTGAGTGAAAATAACACGTTGTATTGCAGTTAACTTCTAAGTACTTGTATAAAAACAATAAGAATAAGAGTTGAGAGTTTAGAGAGAAGTTGACACAACAATTTATCCTGGTTCACCCTAAACCATGGGCTACGTCCAGTCCTCATAATCCTTTATGAGATTTCACTATTCTTCTAAAAAATACAAGTATTCTTTTCACCAAGCATCTTCAGGTCTCTTACAGCAAGTATTCTTTTACCACTTAGCCTCTTCAGGCTATCAGCTTTCCTTCTTTCTTACAGAAAGATGTTCGTGAGCTTTGTTACAGTGAAAAATAGCTCTCAATGTTTATCACAATGAATACAGTGTTTCTAGCTTTAAAATCTCTAGTTCTTTCAAAAATCACTAACTTCTGCAGTCTTCGACTCTGACTCGTAATTATAGCCTTCGTCTTCAACCACTTCTTTCTTCTTGTTTCTTGATCTTTAAAGAAACAGTTATTCAGTTGAGTTCTGTAACCAACTCAGACTGATAAAACATCTGACGTGGCATTGGGTCTTCATCTTAGTTTCCACTTTGTCTTACTTTTGTTTTCACGTTTCATCTTACTTTTGTCTCTGCGCTTTGTCTTACTTTGTCTTCGCATCGTCTTACTTTCTTCTCTGCATCGTCTTACTTTCTAATATTATTATTATTTGATTTTCTTCAAAATTATTAGTCGTAAATTTATTTTGACTTAACATTTTCTAGGAGCACAATCGTGATAGACACTACCCAGGTGCAAGTTTTTTCATCTGTTTAGAGTTTGGGGGTATTTTTGCAACCAATCAAAGTGGGAAAACCCTAGTTACATCTCTAAGACCCTAATAAACTATTTAAGGACGTGAATGAAACAAACAGTGCAGTAGCCAACACTAAAGAGTGGATCAAATGTAGGAGATCAAGAAGAACAACCAAGAATTCTAGTTTTCTAGGTCAAGACCTAAATTAAGTTTCTTCTTTTCCTTTAGTTATTTCATTATTCTTAATGTGTAATCTGAATTCTAAGATGTTAAACATGTTCATGTAGTTCTAAATTTTAGATTAGGATTTATTCTTGATTTATTTTGTGACTTTGCTTTTTTATTTCAATAAATATTTTGGTGTTTGTAATAATTATGTATGCTTATACTTAACAACAAATCGAGAGAGTGAGTTAAAAAGTAATCAAATTAGATTTTACAACAAGGGTTGGCAGCTTAATAAACTCTCAATTATCAAATTAACAATCAATTGAAGAGATTTATTTTGAGAAATTAATTATCTATTAGATAACTTCAGATCTGATTGAATAAGTTAGGGAAAGTTTTATGAATCAAGAGGTTGCAAATATGGAATTTTATAATTCAATTAGGGTTAATCAATTAGGTCTTGAGAGAGTAATCAATACCTTAGGAAATCTAGGATCAAAAACGTAATTGATTCAACAATAGTTAAGGAAACAAAACAGGGAAAGAATAAGTCCTAAGTATTCAATCTTGATCACAACCTTAATTTTAATTGGCAGCCTATTGTCATTTGCTTTATTTGCTTTTTCATTATTTTATAATTTTGCTATTTATTATTCTAATCAAATTATAAATACCTTAGACAAAGTTAGGTTTAAATTGTAATCCTTGAATAATCCTCTTGGGAATGATAACCTTATATACTATAAGATACAATTCGTATATTTGTGATGTATTGAGGGTATTATTTGACATCAAACTTGCTCAAAAATGTTAGAGAATTTTAGGAAGTTTGTATGGTTAACTAGCAATTTCATATAGGGCACTTTAATATTTTAATGATTGCTAACTCTTCTTTTGACATATACTTGATGCTAGGTATTGTATAGGAACTATTTTACACTTTTCCTTTTGTAACTGGGAGGAGATATTTGAAAGAGTTGTCAAAGAACTCAAAATTAATCTTAACTATTGTAGTAGTTGTAAATTCAGTTCTAATCTCATGAGAACTAAATATCGATTTTCTAATTTCAATTTGCAAAATGAAAAGGGGGTATGATTAATTTAGTAATAACTAAATAAGAAATCAAAATTAATGAATTGAGTATAAAAGTACGAAATTAAACTTTGCCTAACTTTGTTTAAAGAGAATAATCTGATCTAGTTCTAACTATAATCATTATTTTGAAAAAAATAAATTTTCATAACTCAAGCGTTTAGCTGAAACCTACTAAGATAGCTATAATAAGTATCAATTTCCCCAAATTAACTAATTTATACTTAACATTCAATCAAAACTTACTTCTAACTGAATGGGCGTGATAACATTCCATATCAATTAAATGTTAAGAATAAGCATGATGAAAAAGACTAAACCTTAAATTAAATAATTGAGATAGTTGTAACTATTTAATTTAATTTTCTTATTTCTCATGATTTGGATATGCAAATACATAAATAGTTTACTTGCAACATGTAACAATTATTCATAAAAATTATAGATCACTAAATTTATGAATAGTAACAGAATAATTAACACTAAATTAATTTGCAAGATCAGAAAATAATAATTAATTATAAAATAGAAGAACAATAAACAAGAAATACTTTAATTAAAGTAAAATTTAGGTTTAAAACAAAACCTCTAGACATTTAAAATGGAGTTTTAATTCCTCTTGAATTAGAAAATTTAGATTTAAAAACTCATGGCTATCTTTCCATGCCAAAATAGAAGGAAAAAGATAAAAGAATTAAAAATAAACATATTCTTTCATCTCTAAAATAGTTGTCTATAAATATTCGAAAGATAATGATTGAAACAGATTAGAATACCTATATAATATGGATAAAAATAAAGCTTCTTTATAATAAAATTACTCTTAGGTGTGATCTCATATTATCAATTTTAACATCTACCATCTTTTGTTCCATCTTCATAGAGCTTGTGGCTTTGACCATTGATGGTAAAATTACATATTTCAAACCAAATTTAGTCCAATCTCCACCAGTCATCTCTTAAAACAAAATAAATATCAATTTTAACAATTAAATACCAAAAAACCAAAAAAGAAATAAGTCTAATTAATATGATGTAATCAAATCTTATCAATATATTATGATTTTAAATTAATTATCTTTTTTAGTTTGAAAATTTTTTATAATGAGATGTTTGGAAAATATGATCTAGTATAGGTAGGAGAATGAGCAACTTCAGTGCAAGAAGTTGAGTTTATAACTTCTACTTCAGAATCAATTACTCTTAAGGATCTCAAGCTTTCATGCCTACCTGCAGTAGATATCCAACCTTCTGTTCTACTTATAGAGTAGCCAACTCACCCTATTACTAACTTTGTGACTAAAGCTTAGATGAAGTGATAGAAGGCCCTGCATATAAAGAAATTTAAGGAATGTATAAATTAGGGTGCATAGAGAGAGTTGGACTCAAAGACTCAGTTGTTGAGGAAAATTAAGTTTGATAACTTGTTGCAGGTTTTTAACATTCAAGAGTCAACATATTAGGAGTTAATGTTGGTGTTTTTGTGTACTTTCCAAGTTGACTAAATCATCCAATTCCAGTTAGGGCTATACATCATCATTACATTTACAATCAATTTTGATTGTATGAATAGTTCTATACTAATGAGTACATGCTTACTATGCATCTTGATATGAATAAAACTAATTTGCACTACCTAGGGTTCCACTTGGTAGTGCAAATAGGTAGTGCAAGTTAATTATCCATTCCTTATGTGCTTAATGTGATAGTATAGGCGTAGTGACCCATCAAGACCTATTCTTTATATATTACGTATGTAATCGAGTTCAAATACATATAGGGCATGTTTTTATTTAACTTATTAAGGGTTACTTGTATAGATTAAACTTTATTGACACCACTGGCTAATTTGTAATCATCTGCAACCACTGGTAAATTAGTAATAATCCAATTGGTAAGGAGATTGGGAGTATTGGGTGATGAGCATGAGTAGACTCTTATTTAAAGTCTTACCCTACTCACTATGTAAATTTAAAGGATCATAAGGATAGTTGAACTTTAAGTTAGTGCATAGGATCAAAACTTTACATTGATTGATGCACCACCATAAGTAGTAAATGAAATCCTTATATAGAGACAAAAGGTTGAAGATGAGGAGCAAGAGAGAGCACCTACACCACATCAAGCTCTAAGACATTCATTAAAACCCATAAAACCCACTTTAGTATATATAGAGTAATATATATGTTAGATTAGAGGCACACTAGTAAGGATGGCATAACATATAGGCACAAAGATCCTACCACCACCAATCTAACCAATTAATCTCATATATGACAAACCTATGCTAGAGCTAGAGTGTCTAGGAGAGACCTGTTGTGTCTAAAATAAGGTCTATAGATACATAGGCTATCTTACTCGCGAGTATACAAGGTAGTTGTAATTGATTACCTAGGGTCGTCTCCCATAGAAGTGAAATTGGTCCACTCGAACTAATCTTGAATAAAAATAAAAAATTTCAATCCTAAACATTCTATCTAATTTGTTGAGTAAAGGCTTTAAAGAAAATTACACAACTCGACTAAAAAGTGAACTGATTGAACTAGAAGCGAAAATAGATTGATTAATTAACGTGGAAACTCTTGAGAAATAATTTAACTAATTTAATCTCCTATCTTGACTAAGGGGAAATGATTGGATAATTATCTTACTAAAATTACCAATTGAGTTATAAAATCAATTCAAATAACAAACTAATATAACTTTCGTATTTAAAAAGTTTATCATCCAAATTAATTATGGAAACTTGACTGATAATTACCACTTAAGTTAATATATTTCTAATTCTCAACCTAACCGGCTATAGTTTCTTGTTCCATATTTTTTCAATTTGTATAAATCACATTAGTTTTTGGCATTAATATTCAAGACCATGATATTAGTAAGGCTTAATATTTATTAGTCAAATCACCTTTTTTTAAATATTTTATTTTAATTTAAAGCAAATTTTCTTGATCTCATAGTTTTAGTTACATTATGGGTCTATGTTCTTTAGTGTATGACTAGAATTAGTATTGGGAAATAACTTTAACAAAATTTAAAAACTAAGTGGACATTATAAGAAGATAAGAGGGAAAAATATAAGTGTGAAAATGCAATTTCCATATATAACAGCACACGAAAATTGCATAAATGGGGATTTTGCTTGAACCTCATTAGTTGGGACAGAATCCAGCATTACTAGGCCAATGTTTAAAGGAAAAAATTTGAGATAAAACATAATATGAACTAAGAGATCCAGTAGTTGGTACATTTTGTTGGACTACCATATGTAGATCCTAATGCCTATAATGTTAACTTTCTAAAATTTTGTGACACCTTTAAATTAAATGGAGTGTTAGAAGATGCCATCAAATTGAGTGTGCTCGTTTTCACTTTAAGATAATACACTACATCATGGCTAAAGTTCCAACCTTTGTAATTTATGATTACATAAATTGGGCTAGTTGAGAAATTCTTAGTCAAATACTTTCCTCCTTTATGTACAACAGAGTTTAGGAATGAGATTTTATTCTTCTAAAAATTAGAAGGCCAGACTCTATACAATACTTGGGTAACTTAGAGGGGAATGTTAAGGAATTGGACACACCACAATCTTAATTTATGTATGTAGATGCAAACATTTCATAGTAGGTTTAGCTACTTGTCCAAGTACTTAATAGACACATATTCAGTGGGATCCATAATGTTGACATAGTTACAACATTGGAAGTAAAGTTGGAGGCTTTAAATAGGAAGATTAATAGAATTAGTGTGGTAGCTAAATCGATGCCAGTAATAAGTTATGACATCTATAGTGGGGGACATCCCAATCATGACTAACAAGCAACCTACACCAAGGGACACAGTTACAACATTGGAAGTAAAGTTGGAGGCTTTAAATAGGAAGATTAATAGTATGGGTGTGGTAGCTAAATCGATGCTAGCAATAAGTTATGACATCTATAGTGGGGGAGGTCCTAATCATGATTAACAAGCAACCTGCACCAAAGGATATTAATTGGAGCAAGCTAATTTTATTAAGATTTGATCTTAGAATAATCCCTATAATACATATACAATCTAAGTGTAGGAGCCATCCAAATTGATTATGGAGCAATTGAGGACATAAGAGATAAATGCCTCCACCTAGATTTTAAAAATAATAACAAGAAAGGAAGTTGAATCCCAAGTGTTTTTTGATGACATTTTTCAAGAAACTAAGATGACTTCTAAAAAACTAATTCAATGCCTCAAAATTAGCAAACCTTTATCCAAAATTTAGAAGTGCAAACTGGATAGCTTACTAAACTTATTTTTGAAAGGTAACAAGATGCTCTACCTAGTAATATTATGCCTAACACAAGAGAACAAGTGAATTCAATCATTATAAAGAGAATGGGAGAGTTAATAGTTGAAGAAGAGGAAAAGGAGAGAGGTATTATGGAAGAGAAGCAAGAGATGGAGAAAGAAGAAAAGGTGGAAGAAGGAGTTTATGAGGTGATCAAGTAAGTTGTTAGAGAATACAAACAACCAGTTCCATACCCAAACAAGTTAGAGAAAGATCAAAAGGAAGCCCAATTTGGTAACTTCTTATAGCTAATCATATAATTGTATAGTAATTTAACTTTGGTTAAAGCATTATTGTAGGTGTTGCAATATAAAGACTTCCTTTTGAATAGAGAGAAACTCAAACAAGTTTGACAATGACTCTAAATGGAGTCTTCTTTATTATCTCTTGAATAAGCTACAAAATATCCATGGAGTTTTACTATCCCTTGTAAAATTAGTGGCTTATCTATCACTAAGGCATCGATAGATTTTGGACCTTGAGTTAATTTTATGCCTTATTGTTTGTTTAAAATTAAGATTGGGTGACCATAACCTAACTAATAGGTGCCCAAAAATTTAATAATAAATCAATCAAATATCTAAGGGGTATAGTAGAGGATGTGTTTTCTATGTTTGGTAAATTTATATTTGTAGTAGAATTTATGATTTTAGGCATGGAGGAGAACACAGTTGTGCTCTTAGTCTTAGGATAAACCTTTCCAGCTACATTTAAGGTGTATCATAAAAGCATACAATATGATACACGATCTTGTATCAAACCATGTATGTCACTGAATTATAGCTTTTTGTAAGGTTATATAGTTTGGTACACAGGTGTGTATCAAAATTTGTAACACTACATGAGAATGTTCAAAAAGCATGTAACTATCTATAAATTTGTGCAACTTTAAAAATTTATGCTCAAACATGAAAATTTTGCAACTTATCATTATAACTCCTAACATGCATCCCAAAATGTCACAATTATACACAATTCTTTCCAGGATGCTTAATTAATTTTTTTATCCTAAAACTCTCCAAAAATTTTAATTAATTAAAACCTATGCTAATATGAAAGCTAAAACAAGATAATATCAAAACTAAAATAAAACTAAAACTAACTCGTTTGTTGCTTCCTATGTAGTGCTTCTTTACCATCGTTAGCTTGACGTAACTTATTTTTTGTTCAAGATGACTTATATAAATTGTGTTCTTGTAGCCTTGTCGTAGGTCCATAACCTACAGGTGGGGCTCCCATTTTACGTTTTTTGCCACATTTCTCCTTTGAGTTGTTCCCTTGAATTTGTAACAGTTCTGGTTGATCATGTATGTAGAGTCCTACAAAACACTTTGACAAAACTCGTTATCCTCAATAACATTAAAAAATTCAAGAGAATTCTTACTGGCATCAGAGACTATAAAGGTAACCTCTTTATCCACTACCCTTAAAGTTAACATACCTTCGTTAACATTTTTATTGGACTTGATAGTTACTAGGAAAGTTCATCTGAGGATTAAAGGTATTTCTGAATCCTCCTCTATATTAAGAATTATAAAATTGGTTAGGAATGTGAACTTATTGACCTTAAATGATAACTATTTTATTATTCCCCTAGTATGTTTTAATGTTTTATCATCCATTTGAACATATATCCTAGTCAGTTCAACTTCTCCTATTCCCATTTTCTCAAATAATGTGTAAGGCGTCATATTTACCCCTAGGTCAACTAGAGCCTTATCTACTTTTAAACTACCTATAGTACAAGGGATATAAAAGCTCCTTGGGTTAGCTTGCTTTCCCAATAGTTTTATCGCCTTAGTTAAGCACTCCTTACTCAACACTATAGTCTCTAACATCATTGATTCCTCCTTGTGTGATGATCTCTCTTTTAAAGATTCTTTGCTCTTTGGTTACTGCAAAAGAGATTCAACTCAAGGAAATTCATTCTTCAGTTTTTATACAAGTTCAAGGACTTTATCTAACTTTAACTCTAATGAATTTCTCTTTGCTCTAATAGGATATGGAATTACAGGTCAATACTCTTTGACTCTCTTCAAGTGTTGTGCACTTTTAACCTTCAAGGGACTCTCAATAGTCACTTCCTTCTCTTCTTGGATCCTTCTCTTAAAACTCTGGCTAATTGCCATTATTTTTTCTTTGGGATTTGTTTATGTTGTGCTAAACAAACTCCCCTTTGGTCTCTTTTCCACTGACTTTACAAGTTGGTATATTTAAACCTCCAAATTACGTATGGATGAGTCCATTTGTTGATTCTCTGTTCTTAATTCTTGAATGAATTCCATGATCAGATCATCCGTATGTACTATCCAGGCTATGATGCTTGTTGTTGAAATCCAACTGGAGGGTTGTTTTTTTACTTACCCCTAATTTCCTCACGAAAATTTGAGGTGGTTCCCTTATCCAGGATCGTAAGTACTAATATAGGGATTACTTTAGGGTCTTGTAGCATTCCCCAATTAATCCAAGTGCTCAAGCTAAAGTGATTGACATTCTTGTCTTTAGTGATTAAGCCCATGCGATTCACAACGTGCCACCCTTCCTTGTGGAGCCGTAGTCAATTTATCCATCTTCTTACTTAGGGCTTTCACTTAGATTGCCAATTGCATCATCGCATTTACTTCGTAAGCTTCCACTGGCCTATTGGTTCTTAGTCTAGCTAAGCACCACTGGTAGTTATTCATGGCCTTATCTTCTATCAACCCTTGGGCTAATTTAGGTGTTTTGTTAGTTAACGTCCCTCCAGCTACTGTATTTGTGGACTACCTTGCGCTCTGGGTTAACCCATTATAAAAGATTTGGATTTGCATTCACAGGGGTATTTTGTGATATAGACATCATCTAAGCATCTCATTGAATCTCTCCTATATGTCATATAATGATTCACCTTCAACTTATGAGTATAAGAGATGTCATTCCTTAAATTTTCACTTTTTATCAAGGGAAAGTACTTCAATAAAAAAATTTTGACCATTTATTCCCATGTAGTTAGTAACGAACATGGTATGGAATTTAGCCACTATTTAGAGAGAATGGAAATAGAAGCAATGTGATGGCGTTATTATTAGCACAATCTGTTTTCATCATATATCTCTAGAAAGTTAGATATGTGCAAGTTAGGGTCTTCGTCTTAGATTCCATTATACTGGATTAATTGTTGCACCATCTAAATGATGCTGGGTTTGATCTCGAAGTTGTTTACATGAACAGTCGATCTCATTATACTTGAATATGCACCAATCAAGTCTGACCTAGCGTAGTCGAACATGGTAGGAGGTTGGTCTACCACATTGTATGATTCTTTTGTTCTACATGACCTTCCAAGACTTATATTCGATGGTCTAGTTCAAACTCCCACAGTTAGTTCTTCTGCATTATTCTTTCAATTTTTAAATCCATTTCTATTATGCTTCTAGATATACTCTTGGTCATAAACTGCCCAGGAGTCTAATTCTAAAAATAAAGAAAATAAAAGAAAGAAGATAATGTAAAATAAAATTAAGTTTTTTCTAATATTAATTTCCCCGACAACAACACTAAAAACTTAATTGGTTTATTTCTATGCCAATATTAATTTATCCGTAAGTATAAAATGTAGTTGTAGTTAGTACTAGCAAGTACGGGTTGAATCCTATAAAGACAATGAATAAATTGCCACTATCTTATTATCTAGTCGACAAATTTTGTTTTGGCTTTTAATAAAGAAAAAAATTAAACATTTAAAATAAAAAGGAAACAATATTAAGCAAAAATAAAGAAATCAATTAAAAATAATCAATAACAAGAATCAGTGTCTACGTTATGAAACCCCCTAAAACCCTTAAATCGTTAACCTTTTATTGTACAATTATTTATTGACTATTAGACTATGGAAATTCCAATCTATGCTAATAGATCGCTTGAGACTATGATTGAACCCAATTTTCCTATATCAATTGGTGATAATTTCATGGTTTTTATTAAACTTTTTGGCTGTTATTGATGGATATTGTGCTTAATTTAGCTCATGAGTGCTTGTTTTGAATTAATGTAGTTTGAAGGTAAAATTGTCACAAATAATTAGTAATTGCACTAAATTAATTTTTAGAACAATTGATGTTGCAAACTATTATTTTTCATTGTAGGACATTTAAGAAGTAAAACCAAGGAGTGAAGACCAAGAACACAAGTCAATAGGCAAAGTACACCGCGACGAGGATGATGTTTCGCTGTAGCAAAATTAGAAAATCTTTAAAGAACCTATCAGGCAAGGTTCGCCATGGCGAGGATAATGTTTTCGCTGTGGCAAAATCTGCAGATTATTGAAGAAATCTTTCGGGAAAAGTTCACCACGGTGAACTCATCCTTTCGCCGTGGTGAAGCAGTCGAATCAGTACCAGGCCCGAACCAATTTTGAAAAATTCACTAACTGTACACACCTGACTCGGTAACCTATTTTGGAGAAAACATATTTTGGGATAAGTTACAAATCACAAAAGAGGAGAGCCGACATTATTATCATCAGATCATCCACACCCTATTATCCACGTTTCTTTCACCTTTCTCTCATTTTTCCTACATTTTCATCGTCCAATTCGACCAAGGGTAGCATGGATTCTCGCCTAGTTGTGAAGCCTCTGAGACCTATACATGGCTAGGCATTTTCCTTTCCACTTAAAGATGTAGCAATGGCTAGAGTTCTATGGGCTTAAGAGGGGAGTAGTTTAATCCATGTTTTAGCTATAATTTATGAATTCCTAGGTTTAGGTTTTGTAATTTGTAATTTGTGATTAAACTATTTGATTATAGTTTAATCAAATGTTGGCTATTCATTGTGTGATTTGGATTGGTCGATGTAGAGCTTTGAGCTTAAATATATGAAGTCTCATATATGTCTACTTATGATCTTGTTGATTCCCTATTATCTTGTATGGTTCTATTTGATATTGAGTTGATATTAGATTTCATTTGACCTATTGGATTGGTAAATCCCACCACACATACTAAGAGCACTTAACGGGATCTTGAGAAATGGAGTCCCATTGATTAAGATCTTGGACTTAAAGAGTCGTTTAAGGTTTTCATTTTTAGGGCATAGTGATTTCTACTCTACAAAAATCAATTTCAAACTATAATGGCCAAATTTCATTTTCAAGAGGATTTTATCACTTGTTTACTCGTTTTAATCCTTTCATTTTTCTATTCCCAAAAATCCAAAAATACATTCTTACATACTTTTTACAATTCAATTTAGTGTAGTTAATGTTTTCAAAGGTCAAACCCCCCCCCCTTTCCCCAATTAGTTTGCATAGCATGACATATAGGTTAACTTAGGTCCATTCATTTAGGTTCCAATTAAGTGAAATGACCCGAGGTTGCACCCTATATTGCAATTTTTGGATTATTTTTTATTTGACCTCCAAGGGTAAGAACAAAGGTCCTAATCAAATGGCGCCATTTCCGAGGAACCAATAAATTGGTTCAATATGTTAGGTTTTGTCATTTTTCTGCTAAGTGAGGTTAGGAGTCTTTTCTTTAGATTGCATTATAGATAGTTTAGCTTCGTACTTGTCAATAGTATAGGATTTCATTTTTTTCCGCATAGCTTCAAAATTTTGAAAATACAAATAAAAGGATACTGAAATTTCTACACTTTTCATACTTAGCATTTTCGCACCCACATAGTTTTGAACATTTCTCTTAATTGCTTTTTGATCCTTGCATATATACTTGCATACATATTTTTATACATACTTTCACAAACCTACACTTTTGCATCCATCACATCTTATCTTTTTATTTGGCTTTGTGTGCTTGCAAGCCAATTTTGTTATCTTGTATTCTTGTTTGAATTTTTCCCTTACATGCCCCGTAAAACCAAACTTCTATCATTCCGCCCTAAAATTGAGAGACATTTGAGAAAAATCAGAAAGGGGAGGAGAGAAAAAGAGAAAAGAAAAGTAGTTGTTGAAGAGGAGAGTATCTCAGTGGAGTGTAATCAGCCAAGTAGTGAGATTGCATCATTAGAATGAGTGATAATGGCTGAAAACCCAACTTTTCTACAAAACCCTAACCTTAATGCTAACCAACCTAGGAATGGTGATAATGGAGGTAAT
>JANZLX010000007.1:3405687-3430012 GCA_025531955.1 Erythroxylum orinocense | reverse complement strand
TGATTAAGTGTATTGAAATGTGAAATAATATGAAATATGAAATAGAATGAAGTGTGTGAATTATGTGTTATGTGACTGAGTGAGCTATTGATGATGGTCACTCACTGAGTTCGTAAAACTCACTCAAAATTTGTAAATATTTTTCAGGACTCAGAAAAATACCCCGTTAGGCAAACGGGAGTACAATTTCTGCATGCAAGGGAAGGATAGAGGTCGGGATCAGTTCGCGTCTGCATTGTGTCTCTTTATTTTCGTACTGAATTGTATTCTCCGCAAATTATTGTATTTTGTACATTTGAATATAATTGTTGTGTATAACCTTCAAATTGGAAAATGTTTTGCAAAAAAGATTGATCAAAATGTAATATGTTTTGTTTTGGAATGTGCCCTAGTGACTAACGAAATTCTGATATTTGAAAAATGTTAGTAACTCTTGTAAATGAAAATGTTTCTGAATAAAAGTGGGCCCAAATTTTCAATTACTGAATTTCACGTACACTGGAAAAAAAATTTATACTGAGCTTTTGACTGACTAAGTGATCTAGCACGCCACCCTCGCGGGGCACGGACTCGGATATCACCCATCGTTGTTGGGTTCGAGTCTGGTGGGAGTGAGGTGTTACATCCTTTTAGGTTTAATAATTTTCTTATTAATATGGGAAGATTTCAAGATGCTATTGATAAGGGATTGGAAGTAGTTGCTTCTGGTACAAAATAGTATATATGTATGTAAAAGCTCAAAATTATAAAACAGGAATTAAAGTTATCGAATGCTAGTAAAAGTCAAACCACAAAAATAGATATTGATGAGGCTAGGAATAGACTCTCCACTATCCAAAACTCACTAGTAATCAATCCTAGTGATTGGAATCTGGTAAATGAGGAGAGAAAAGCTCTTAATAACAACCTATAGGCAATAGACAATCACAACTGCTTGATACAATATAGAGCTAGAATTAACTAGATAAAGGATAGGAATAAATGTAAAAAAAATTCTTTAATGTTGTCTTTGCAAGAAGAAACACTAATAGAATTTGCTATTTAAAAGCTAAATTTGATGAAATGATCTATAGATAAGAGGAGAAAAGAAAGGAAATTGTGAATTTTTGTCAAAATTTGTTTGCGAGTTGAAGGGAACTCGAGAACATTTATGGAGGATCTAAAACTATTTATCTCTTCCAAAATTCTTGAGGGAGAAGCTAATAATCTGATCAGACAATCACTAATCATGAAATGGAGGTTGTAGTTTTCAACATGAATGGATATAAGGCTCATGGACCAGATTGACATAATGGGAAATTCTACCAAAAAACTTAGGATAAGATAGGAAAAATTATCAAGGAAGTTATGCATGAATTCTTTAAGAAAGGGGTATCACTAAAAGATATTAATAAAACCTTCTTATTCCTAATCCCTAAAGTTCCTAATCCTTTTTTCCTTAAGTGAATGAAGACCTATTTTGTGCACTAATTTCATTTACAAGATCATTGCTAAGGTGTTAGAAAAGAGGTTAAAAATAGTCTTGAAATTTATAATTAGCAAGAACCAAAAAGCATTCTTAAGAAATAGACATATTAAAGACAATATTCTAATTATATAGGAGTTTACAAAAGGCTACACAAAGAGAAATTCCCCATATAACTGTGCTATCAAGGTGGATCTCGATAAACAATTCAATAGTGTCAATTGGAATTTCATTTTATAGGCACTTGAAGTCTTGAAGTTTCCATAAATGTTCATAAACTAGATCAGAGTCTTCATCACCACTACTTCCTTTGGCATTTTGGTTAATAGGAATCCTATTAAAATTTTCAAGGATCTAAAGGACTTTTGCAAGGGGGTCCCCTCTCCCCCTACTTATTCATAATCTGTATGGAGATTCTCACACTCTTATTGAAACATAATGTCTATACAACCCCAAATTTCAAATATCACTACAAATGTAAATTGGTAACTCTAACAAACGTATTTTCTACATATGGTCTTATATTGCTAAAAAAATATGATGTAAACTCAATATCTATATTGATGAGTACCTTACAAAGATTTAAGGAGATCTTTGGTCTAAATATTAATCTCCAAAAGAGCTTCTTCATCTTGTCAGAAAGTTTTATACAACTCTCAAATGAAATGTCTCCAACAACTAGTATGGCTAAACAAAACCCTCCTCTACTATAATTGGGACATCCAATCTCATCAAGAAGGCCTAGATATAGAGAATATTTTCCTCTAATAGAAAAAAATTAGAAAAGACTAGATTCATAGATACATATAGGACATTTTCATATGGCGGGATACTCTAACTTGCTGAAGTTTGTCATCCTTTCTATGCAAACATACTAGTGCTCTCATATTTGCTTATCAAAGGTCTTTGATGGGTGTCAAACCAGACAAAAATAATTTACCTACTTAGAATATTAACATAGCACAGTGGAGTAGGGTCATCTTCTCGGGGAATGGTGGTTTATCTCTTTTAAATAAATAAGTAAAAAAGGATTTGGAAATTATGTTAAAATGCAATATTAAAAATAACAAAAAATGAACTGATTTGAAATTCAATAAAACAAACTTTTAGTTAAAGGGATTTATTTCCACATTGATTTATGCAATTGATCATTGATGCAAAAGTAATTTAATACATTCATGAATAAATTAGTTCTAGTTATTAAGAACATAACTATAATAACCAATCTTTCCTTACCTTATATAATAATCACGAACAGATTGAATAATTACTCCCTAATTGAAATACAAACCTAAAAGTAGCTTGTAGGATTTAGTGTTTCGATAGCCTTAAGATCTAAAAAGACCCAATTCTAACCAACAAACTCAATGGATGGTTTATTGTAATAAGCTTAATTAATTCTATGACATACATAAAACTTCTTGACGAGGAAATAAAATTGTCAATTGCCACTTATTAAAACCAACAAACAATTACGAATTTGTCGTTTTAATTAGCAATAGATTATTACATATATGCCTCTACTTAATAAATCCTAAAACCATCATTAAACCAGTGAATTCAAGAAATTATTAAATACTTATGCAAGACTGAATTCAATAAAACTTTTTAGATCTCAAAATAGATTTTGAATTAAGTCTTCAGTATAATCTTCTAACTAGAATTAATAAATTAGTTACAAGCCACAGAGAAGAAAGAAAACATGAAAATTATTGAAAAGTAAAGTATCCTTACTAAAGAAGTTGAGAGGAAGAACAACTAGAGAGCTTCTAGGTGAAAAACTCCCCAGAACAACATACATACGTACTATGCTAAAAAATGTTTTTTTCCATCTCCGCTTTCCTACTTTTTAGTTATTTTTACTTCTCATCCAAATCTTCTAAATAATAGGAAAAATAACCTAATAGACTCCTAATTGGAATAAAACTTCCTAATAACAAGGATTTTCTAATGTTGAATGGTAAATATTGTCTCCAAAAAGATAACTAAGGAAATAATTCTTCTACAAAGTACAAATCTAGTGAGTTTCAAAATTTGATAGCAAAGGGGATTTTCAGTTTCATTATCCACATGCCCATGTGGTCTTAATCACTCTTGGCTGCCCTGTCATTATGGCTTCCTAAATTCCTTATATAATTCTTCTTCAATTTAGCCAATTTTAGCTTCTTAACAACTCCAAATCTTTTAACCCCTAAAAACAATTTAAAACCACAATTAGAATAATATCCATCCAATATGCTCCAAAAATATTTGAAAATGATATTTCAATTAATAACCTATCAATCTTACTAAACTTCACTCTACAAGTTCTCTAGCAAAGCTAAAGTGAAGGAGATGATAGAGAATGGAAATTGGTCTCTCTCTCTAGAGTTGATGAGGAACTTGTCGATTCCCTAATGTATAAACACTGATGATGAAGATGTTTATCTTTGGCATGAATTACCTGTGATAGAATTAATAAACAAGAAATCTAAATAGGCTTAGCAAAATGGACAAATTAAGTTCCTATCCATCCCTAAAGTTTGTGTTCTATGCAATCTAGAGAATGAAAGTAGGATCGTTTGTTTTTCAATTGTAATATCTCTAATTTTATATGGCAGTGTATCTCTTTACTATGGTAGTATAATTTCAACCAAAGTAGGCCAGTAGACATTATCCACAGGATACTACATATGCCAATGAGTTCTATTTAAGGAAACTAGGGTAGAGTTATGAGCTAATGAGTTGTCTTCTTACTAATTATGTTATATTATATTTTCCACATGGAGATGCCACGTAAGTTAACATAACATATGGTATTACACATCTTAGACACTATTTATTTGAAAAGGATTTTATAATAGTTTAAGTGAATTTAAATAGTTCATAAATTTTAATGATACAAATTGAAATTTATATAAAACAGATAAAATATACATAATTTATGTTTTTTAAAATTATTAAAATATATAAGTGGATTTAGATTATGTAATATCATGTTTAAAACAAGGTTTTAAACCACCAGAAGTACAGTGTTAATTAAAATCTTTTTTTTTAGCCACTCAATGGACATATAGCTGTTAGAGGGTCCTTAATAATTTCTCATATCATAAGGAGTATATATAAGTTCTCGAAATATAAAAATTAGGTTCATAATATATGGCTCATATAGAGAAGTTTAGGCCTTCAAATGGTGAAATTGATAGTTTGATTTGTAACTAAATGTTGTAGACTTTGTTAAAGAAAGCAAAAACATTAACAGTCTTTTCGTGGTCAAATCAGAGACACTAAGATTATAAACTAACTTTTGGGTCGAGTGTCTATTGGAACGAAATAAAGGCTAGCGACAAACATGTTGACGTAAAGTTCACCAGCCAAAAAGAAGATAAAATATTACCATCACAGCTCTTTGTATTGTAGGCAGAATGAGACGTTCGACTTTTCGTATGATGTGGACCAAACTTGCCAATTGGATTTGTGAAGATGGTGGCAAAGGGAAAGTGGCTGTTGAAGTTAGGCTGGACATATTGATATGTTGAATTAGTGCTTCTCTCTGCAATTTGTCGCCATACGAAAGAAATGGTTGCCCCTTAAATTTAGGCTTTTACCAATTTATTTGGTTCACTTGTTACCTTGGATGTTGATCTCACATGAAAGCCAAGAATATACTATTCACTTTTCTTTTCTTAAAGCTAAGTGTCGCTATGCCCTTTTATAATTAATGTGTGCATGTTCAGTGTCGAATTAGAGTATGTAAAACTTCGATAAAGCATGCCCCGCCAATAAAACTCGACATTATGTTGCAAAAATTCAAGTTTTATGTTTGAATATATATGTATATTTATTAGATACATCATCAAAGAAATTAATATTAGTTAAGTGTTTTTGCTCAATCTTTATGTTAAGACTTTTAGCCACCAATGATACTCTGTGTGGTCTTATATTGTTTGATTTTACTTTTATTTAATTATTAAAAATGCTAACTCTAAATTTTTTTATATTTTTAGTATATAGCTTAACTTGTACTATACTAATAAATTAAGTAATAATCATTAGTTTTATTTATTTTAGTAAAATTATTAGTAATTAATTTTATATCATATAATTATTAATTGAAGATAATATTTATTTATTAAAACTTTGTAAAATTTATAATTTCAAAACAATTTTTTATTAAAAAATACGTGTTTATTTTTTAGAAAGCCTTGTATTTTTAGATAATTTCTTTTGAGTTTCGATATATTTTATTTGTA
This sequence comes from Erythroxylum orinocense, assembly GCA_025531955.1. Classification (NCBI taxonomy): domain Eukaryota; kingdom Viridiplantae; phylum Streptophyta; class Magnoliopsida; order Malpighiales; family Erythroxylaceae; genus Erythroxylum; species Erythroxylum orinocense. The sequence goes on along the minus strand of JANZLX010000007.1, from coordinate 3,424,315 downwards.
AAATAAAATTTCATTTCATAGTTTTATAAATTATGAAATGAGCAAGAAACTAAACACAAAAGTTGAAAATATAAAATCTACCAAACATTTTTAATTCTATTTTTAAATCAGAGCCAAAATTCAGAAATTACGAAGTCATAAAAATCCTTGGTTTTTGCTCTTCAAGAAAAATATCTCTAAGGTACATTATTTCAAATATTTGTAGAGGGAGTTACCACAGGAAGATCCTCTAAGATCAACACATTTAAGTAGATAAAACCAATTTCCATGAATTTATTTTAAAATAGTAAATATAACATTTGGAGTTAGGGGTGAAGTTCTCAGCATGTTAACTTTTAGGGTTATTGTAGGTGCCATAATTTGCATAATAGTTCACCCCAGCTAGTAGTAGAGCTTTGGCTTCTAGCATCCCTATTTTCAGCACTAGCCATCTAAAAAACTTCAAACCAGGTTCAACGATTGTAGCATAACTATACGAATGCCTCCACTGTTTTGGGAATATGGAAAGCAAATTCAACATAGAAGCATGAAATCAGTACAGCAGACCATGGAGTGGGGAAAGCACATCATGTATCTGAATTCCGGTATTATATAATAACCCCGGCAGGATATATCACAGATCCCGGTACTACGTGAACCTGATCTTTATATGTATTAATGGTATTATGATATATTATCAACAACCACACTAGTAGGCAAGTGTACTCAAATCTGGTTATATTTCCAAGACAGCACGAGTGAGCTTTTAGATGTTACTTACAGACATCACTTCGGTTTCTTCACTGTCTTGTACTCAGATTTCCAAACACTGTGTGTCCTGCCAGTCCAAATCCCCAGAAGCTAGCCAGGTCATTTATCTATTATAAGAATAATATTTTGTGCTTTATTGTGTCCCTATAAGCTGCCTGTGCTGATTAGACTTTGCTCAACAAAGGACCAGAAGCTTCGGAGCTATAGTTCGGATTCCAATAACAACGTTGGTAGAGACTATATTAATTGTTTTCTTCTTTTACTTTTACTTATTTATATAGCTTGTCATTTAATTCTGGATTACATTTTTAAATGTTGATTTTTCACTTTTATTTTTAATTTGTATATCTTGATTCTGTGTTTACTATATATTATATATCATTATTATTATTAAAAGAAATTATTTGTTTCAAATCACTCAATTCAAAATTAGTAATTAAATTTGAAATAAAAATTACGATGTATACATTATCTTATACTTTGTAGCGTCTCCATTTTAACTATAAATTATATTTTTATAAATATTTACTTTTAGGTTTCTTTACATACAACTTAGTAGCTGTACAAAGAAGATGAAAAAGAGTATTTATATACATATATATTTGTAAATAAGTAAATAACCAATTAAGTTGGGAGAAGCAAAATTAAAGGTGTCCGTAGACAAAGCTGCATTTCTTGACCTAATCCAGTGGGGCCATTGTAGAGGAATTGGGTTTTCAAGAGGAAAATGGTTTGCAAGTAGGCATCATGAAACGATTGGTATAAGATCAGCAGTCGTGGCACAGGGAGACTGGGGACCATATTGAAGAATATTGCCAGAAGGGAATAATTTGCAGGCACTATTCGCATAAAGATATGACATGAACAAAGTACTGATCCTCTCCAGTATGTAACAATATATTTGTGTATACTTCAAAAGCTGATTAAAGGTGGAGATAATGCAGGGGGACATCGTGGTCCATTGACATCGACTATCTGATACTGAAACTACAGCTTCTAACTGTTGGTGGCCTATCAATTTCAGTCTAAAGCCCATGAACTAGGGGCAAGCAAAGGGGCTGGGGTCCAAAGATGGCAGCAGAAGCCGCAGGTCCTCCAAGTGATCATGTTTTACTTGTTTCTTTAAATTAACCGAAAACATGTTATATAAATTATTTCCAACTATTTTTTGTGTTTCTATTCGTGATCAGTTGATTATTAGAGAGTATTTTAGTAAGTAACTATGGAAAAGGCCAATCAATGTGTTTATTGACATTGGTGTCTTCTAAAGCAGGTGAGTAAGGAAATTGTATTAAAAAGGTTGAGCCCTAGTTTTGGGGGTGTATTGGGCACTAGAAAAGGTTCAACACAAAATTATAGGCAATCTTGAACACATATTTCTACAAATGTGGAAATTAAAACACTATGGCGGGTTGGTTTCTAGACATGCAAGTGAAGAGATGGTGTGGTCCAAAATAAATTCAGATTCAAGCGGGTCATGGAGTGCTCAACATACAGTGGCTTTTGTGATGAACTTGATATAGTCTTATGTCATAGAGAACTGTTTAAAATAGGAGTGCTCAAGATGCTGATTTCTAATGCAAAAGCTGTCATTAAATTTGTGACAGATGGGCGTTGGTGTGAGCAGGTAGTGTTGATGAGTTGAGAAGATGACAAAATAAAGGTAGCTCATATATATTGACAGTACCTCTCCAAGATTCAACAAACCTCTTCTTGTATTGAAGGAAACAGGAACAGTAGGTACAGTTTTAATCTAATAGAGTTTATTTTTTAAATAGAAGAATTATCCAACAAAAGATAAAACTCATATATTTAAAATAACACAAAATATATATTTATATGCACGAGAGTAGGCAGAAGATAACATGAAAATGAAGATAAGATATATCTATGATTTTACTAAATCTAGACTAACGTTAAAAAGATAAACTACAGATTTATAATATTAAGGTAGAATTTGAATAAACTTTAAACACAATAAATATAAACTAAATTTAAAATAAGTAGCACGCGAATTTATCTAAATAAGATAGACTTTTGATTTAATATAACAATTTCACAACAATCCCCCGCTTATATATATATGTGTGCGCGTGTGTGTATATCGAGAGAGAAAGAGAGAGAGAGAGAGAGAATAATTAATTACTATTGGATTTAAATTAGGGCGTAAAAGTTTGAATATGATGTCATATGGACGATGAACTAGAAACTAGACTTAATAAGTTACAAATTACAAAACTACTAGTGAAACTTTAATTAAGTTTCTATTAAATAACAACTTATATTGTATACTATATTTCTTATTAGTCATATTATGCCCCACCATATCTACTATTTATCATGTATTTATGCTAAAAGGCCATATACGTGTTTGATTATTCATGAATGCTCAACATATTAGTCAAATTCTCATAGGAATGACCCATTCCACACCCATATAGGTGATTCGATCATTGTATACCACAATCAAATACACCACCCAAAAGGGATGTGGAATTCATTAAAAGCTTAGCTCATCCTCACTTAAGTTATAGTTTAGCACTAATCACACATCATAGGTGGGAAATAAATATTTGATAGTGCCTTTCAAAATCAATTAGTGACTTTATTATTATCCATATGAACCTAATTCATAGGATCGCAATTAACTTATGTTAAGTTACCATCATTTTTTATAACTAGTATTGGCTTTAGTCCCAGTCTCCTTGATGCTTTAAATATTTGTTTCTTTCCTAATAATCTAGTTAGAAAATCAGCCAAATTAACTTTTAACTTTACATAATCAACGGGTATGATTCCATCTTTAAACAGCTACTTTAACACTTCATGTCTCAAATGAAAGTGTCTATTTTTTCTATTAAAATTTTATTTTTTTTCATTAGCTATTGCAACCTTGAAATCACAATGCATAGACATGAAATTCTTTGATTTTAGTCTTAAAGGAATATTGTTTTAGAAGTTTCTTAACCATTTAACCTCATTTTTGACCAACTTTAGGACCACAAATTCTTTTGAATTGTCGATCTAGCAATAATAGTTTGTTTTACTAACTTCCAAGTTATTACAGCTCCATCAATAGTAAATACATATCCACTAGTAGATTTTATCTCATCTGAATCAAAGATCTAGTTAGCATCATTGTGCCCTTCCAATACAACGAGAAACCTACCATACAAAACACCATAATTTATGGTACCTCTAAAATATTTCATTAGCTTACCTAAAGCAACCAAATGATCAAGATTAGGATTATCAGTATACCTACTCAATCAACACACATCATAAACTATATCAGATCGTGTAAAGTTTATTAAATGCACCAGAATCCCCATAATCTAAGCATACTTAGACTGAGTCATAAGATCACATTTATTTTTAACCAAATGAGTGATATCATCATAAGGAGTACAAACTAGTATACTAGTTTCACATCAAAATAATTGAACTTCTTAAGAAGTTTCTAAGTATAATATTCTTATGATAACATTATACTAGATTTATTTTGTATGATTTTAACACCCAAAATAACACTTGCTTCCCTTGTATGATTCATATTAAAATGGAAAGTTGAGAAGTTTTTGCTACTACAAACAACAATAATACTCATACCAAAAATAGGTATGTCATCCATATATAAACTAATGATCAAACGGTCTCCATCAATAACTTTAGTATATGCAAATTTATCCAATTCAATACAAGAGAAGCCAATCAAAATTTTCATGTTACGACTTAAGAGCTTGTTTAAGATCATACAAAGATATTCACAATCTACAAAGTTTATTTTTAACCCAGGCAAAACGTAACTTTTAGGTTATACCTTATAAATTTATTCATTTAAATCACTATTCAAAAATACAATTTTGGCATCCATTTGATAAATAAATAAATTATGGATATAAGCTAAAGCATTCAAAGTAAGAATTGATTCTAATTGTAGGTGTATAGGTATCAAAATAATCAATATTAAGTTTTTGAATAAAACCTTTAGCAACCAAATGAACTTTATATTTATCAATGGAACCATTAGGTTTAAATTTATCTTTTAAAAACCCATTTGCAATCAATAAGTTTATCACCTATGGTAAATCTATCAAATCCCAAGATTTATTTTTAAAAATAAATTCAATATCATTTAGAATGTCTTCTTTCCAAAACAATGCATCAAAAGAAGAAATTGTATCGAAAAATTATAAAGGGTCATTTTTGATAAGATAGGTGTAAAAATCAATTCCAAATCATAATCCTTTTCTTGATCTTTTTCTCCTTCTCGACAACTTATCAGAGTTTCTATAATCAATATAAACAATAGCAACACAAGAAGTTTTCTTAGAAGGTGGGAAAATATGTTCAAAAAATTTTGCATTCTTTGTCTCAATGATAATGTTACTATCAAGGATATCACTTTTTAAACAAAAAATCTATAAATAATACTATTATTTGCATAAACAATAAACATACAATAAGAAGTTTTTATTTTCCTTTTCTTGTGATTAGGCAACATTACATTAGCATGACACCTCATACTTTTAAATATTTCAAATTAGGAGGGTAACCTCTCTATAATTCATATGGCGTCCACTAGTTCTCTTATAAGGAATTCTATTTGTAAATGCGATAAAGATAAAATAGCTTCACCCCATAAATTATTAAGGGCAAAACAACTAACAAATAAAGTATTCATCATTTCTTTTAAAGTTCTACTTTTCCTTTCTGTTACACCTTTTGACTAAGGGGAATAAGGGGGTGTAATTCCATGGATTATTCCCTTTTTTTTTCATAATAGTCATCAAACGAAATATATTCAACCCCTTTATCTAATTGAACACTTTTCATTTTTCTATTTAATTGGTTTTCTACATTATCTTTATACATAAAAATCATATTAAAAGCCTCATTTTTATTTCTTAACAAATACAATTTAGTATATCTAGAAAAATCATCTATAAATTTTATGCATGTAATATTTCTTATCATCTCTAGATAAAGTTTGTTTTAAATCATCAAGATCAGCATGAATTAAACTTAATAATTCAAATTCTATATTAACATATGATCGAGATTTCTTAGTTATTTTTGTTTAAGCACATATACCACATTTATCTTTACATGCATTACCCTTAGCAGAAATAAGGCCAAGAGATCGTATATCCTTAAGATAAGAAAAATTAACATGACCTAATCTAGCAGGCCAAAAATCAAAAGAATTAATCAAGTAAGCAAAAGAATATGCATTATTTTCATTGACAAGCTCATAAACACTCCAAATAATCCTTAATTACGATAACCTTTCCTTACAAATTTATCATTTTTTGTCATAACAATCTTATCCAATTTAATTGACAATCTAACCCCTAACTATTCACAGCAAGGCTATAGAAATTAGATTAACTCTAATAGTTACTACATGAAGTACTTCATTCAATTTATTTTTAATAGATATACATATACATAAGGATGAAATTATTTGGAGCTTAGTGGTGCACTGTGCCCTCTAAAATTTAAAAAAATTAAACATTTGAGCCCTCCAATCTTAAATTCCTGACTCCGTCACTGTTCAATGCCAAGGTCTTGTGAGTTTTAGAAGGACTTTGCCTTTACTAAAAACTGTTGCAGTTCGAGAGTCTCTAAGATAAAACGTTTCTTCTCCTTCCTTTAATAGAGTATAGGTGGTGAAAGCATTTTTACTTGTATATCAGTATATGTGTGCCTTGTAGCACCAGATTCTACCACCCAATCATTCATATTATCTATAATATTAATTTGAGAAATAACAGTAGCTATAATTTCTTTATCCTCTACTTCAACCAAATTTGTATTTAGTTTAATAGGATTGTCATTTTGCACTCATTTCCTACATTGAGGTGTATGATGACTTGGCTTTCCATAAACAAACAAAGAGGCTTTCCTTTTGAAGCTAGGATTATTCAGTTTATGTTTGAAGCGTGTACTTAACAATTAATGAATCCGGCCCACATATCTTCAACCATGTACTTAACAATTAATGAATCCCATATCTCCTTTGCTTCTTTGTAAGGACAATAAACATCAAATAATTCACCAGATAAGGTAATCACAATTATGTGTCGGCATACCTTATTGGCATGAATCCAATACTCAACTTTTTCCAATCTGTCAAGGCAAATGCTATCCTATACACATCCCAAATTGAGAAAATCCTCTCCTACCATCTTTTAAAATTATTCTCCTAAAATATTTCAATTTTTGAAATATTAGAAAATGGTCTTGTAAAGGGAATAGCTATCGCTGCAAGAGAATTTGCATTTTTGGTTAGTGGCAACGTCTGGATTAGAACTTGTATCACCTACATTTAAACTTCTAGCAGCTCGAATAGCTTCTGCGGTTGTTGTGTTCTGGCATTATGGGTAATATCCATGTCCAACCAGAACTTCAAATGAACCCTATAAATCAAGAAACACGTGGTGATACCCTCCTCTTCTACACCGAGTTTTGGTTGCTCCTTTATTACCTTAAGAGGCCAGTGGGCAATACAGTTTAATTATTTGAAAATATTAAACGTCTAAGGCTGACTCTGGCAGCACCACCGATAGCGACCTACAAACCTCAGTAGTAATAAGTGGAGTAGAAAATTGGTTGTTAGGGAGGAGCAAAGCGCTGGCGAAGAAGATCAAGGCGACACGGAAGTGATGAGACAAAGGATAAGACGACAATGAGGACTATGAATAGGAAGAGTATCACAACAACAAGGGTAAACACCTTCTTGCAAGATAACAAGCTTGTTTTCAATTCTTCTTAGAATTAATAAAGAAACGTAACAATGATCTACTCAACGTAGTCATGCAAAGTACCTGTTATAAGGTAAGCACCATCCCACAGAAAAATAAATGACATGCAGACAATATCAAAAATTTAGGTAGGATGTGTCATTTTTTCTCAAAGGTATCTCACTTTAAATACATTGTACATCGTTTAGGGTTTTCTCCAATGTGAACCCATCAACATTCCATATCTTCACAGTATAATCAGATGATACAGTAGACAGATACCTAACAAGTAAAAGAGGCGTGGGGTTCAGAACATAATCACCATGAGCTTGCAGCTTGTGCAGTGGCTCGAAGTTAGTCATACTCCGGAAGAAACGGAATTGCGGAAGCAGACAGTGCGGTCAAATTTCAAACCCGAGTATTGTCAGTATCTATTTGAGAGTTACCAGGGTCCCACGGAGTAAACGCCTAACATAGCATGGCATGTTCCATAATTATCTGCAGTAACTACTGAGCTCCCATTCCACGTAACTGTTGAAGATCTACACAGCTGTATCCACCTCTGGTACTTGACTCTACACTAAATATGCCAGATACACATGCAGAATTTGCAACATCAGTACTACAAGTCATAAATTGAGGTCAAATCTCTACACACGAATATTGCCATTTTGGTCACCAGGTATGAGCTCAGTCTGCAAAGGCTCATCAGATTGAAAAGCTTTGTTACGTGAAATGCTAAATTTGGTGATTGTTACTTAAAATGAATACAAATGGCACGTTTAAAAGAAAAAGATATTGATAAGCTTGAGTGTTATATGCGTAATGGAATAGTTAAAATGTCTTTTGGTTATGATTTTTGAGAATTTTTTTCTAATTACATTTAATTTTACCACTACAAGAAAATTGTCTAATAGCAACAGAAATATACCGACGGAATTGTATTCGTATGGAAATAGCGACGGAAATTTCGATACCATCGGTATGTTACACGAAAATTGCGACGGAAAAGATTTCCGTTGCCATATTTGGAGGGAAATATTCACGAAAAATAGTAGCAACAGAACTATACCGATGCATGGAATTCCTTCTGTAAATTGGGATGGAATTTATTTTTGATCGATAAAGTTGTCGGGGTAAGGAATTGTTTGGCAACGGAAAAATTCCGTCGATATTGTTAAAAAATTCGTCGTGAAATTATGTTCAGAAGCATTTTTAATTTAACCAAAACGACGTTGTTTTGGTTAAATTAAAACCGACCTCGTCCCTCTCTTCTCTTCCTCTCGCGCGCGCCTATCCTTCCTTCGGTCTCCGATAGCAGCATTGTCCTCTCCTCTCCTCTAGCTTCCTCCTCCGTTACTGTCCGTGCTCCGACCATCCGCTACGTCTCCGGCAACCCTTCCTCCCCCTCTTCTCCGGCGACAACCATCTTTCATCTCTCCTCTACCACTGCTGAAGGTAATCCGTGGGTTGAATAATTTTTTCATGTTGTTTGGATTGATTTAATTGCATTTGTTTATTTATTTGGGTTTGATTGTTTTTGTGTTAGTGTTTTGTATGTAAATAATGGGAAGATTTATACCATTTGTGTGTAGATAGGGTTGAAAAGTTTTTGCCCTGAAGGTGTTCGATGGAATGCTTAACATGTTTATCTTTAACATTCTCAAATGGGTTCATGTATATTTTTCTCTTGTGAATGACTAACTTCTGAATATCATATAGTTTTGAGATCTTGAATATTTTGTGTATGTAGATTTAGGGTTTGATTTACATTGGTAAGAATATCCTAACTCATTTAGCATATCAAATCATTCTTAAATCTAATAGACTCAAATCATTCACATTTCTTCTAAAATGTTTGAGATATATTCCCTCTTTTACTTTGAACGAAAAAAATCACAAATGATAAAATAAATAAATAAACAATAAAAGGAAAAGTAGCATTTGATTTTAAGAGCCAAATAATGTGAACTTTAGTATGAAAATAATGTGAACTTTGGTATGAAAATAACCTAAAACTTGGAAAATAAGAAATTAAAAAACCTTAAGTTCGTCTTCAAATCTAATATGTAAAGTAGATTTTAACCACACCTATTAATTACCAAAGATAAAATATTTTAATCACAAAAAGTTACATTGATAAGATCATATTAACTTTTTCTCAATGAACCAAGAGAGAATTCTCACAAAAAGTAAAGAAAACTCTTAATTTAATTTCTATATTGATGATATAGGAATTACTTCAATAAGACAAACCTTTTATAAGCATTAAATACTTAATGGCTAGAATCTTAAAAATAATAGAAAAATAGAGTCCTAAAGGAACATTCCTTATCAAGTGTGACAAGGATTCAAAACATTAACTACTAATACTACTTTAACTAGGATTAAAAGAATCCTATTTTAGTTCATATCCTTAATGTCATAACCATATTTACGTGTCCTCATGTCATTATACCTTTTGCTATGATACATTAATTTATGTAGGCCTTGGAAAATCTAATAGAGAACAAGTTCATTTGTGATCTTGCGAAGGATCCTCTGCGAACTGTTAAATCCTATCTAGTGTATTTCGTGAATAGATACAAATATCATACAGAATCTCATGCACATAGCATGTCAACAATAAACAGTGGAGTGTCAATACAGGGAGAATTGATGGATTACTATAGTAAAATTATTGAAATACTAGAAGTTGAGTACCCTGCTTTGCCAGTTAAGCGATGTGTGATATTTAAATGTGACTGGTATAACTCGACACCAAATGTTGAAACAAAAGTGCATAGCCGATACAATCTAGTTGACATCAACGCTCGAAGAAGATTGCGACAATTTGAACCTTTCATTTTAGCTATGCAAGCGAAACAAGTTTGATATGTTCCTTTTCTAAGCTTACGACGAGATAAGACAGATTGGGTGACGGTTTGCAAAGTAAAACCTCGAGGTGTTTTTGAATCACATAGAAAAGGAGAGAAAAGTCCTAAAAGTGGGGCGTTTCAGGAAGATGTCACTTTAATCAATGCATTTGTCACTTATGACGATAATGAACCTTTGAGCGATCCATCTAACGAATATGTCGATATTTCTTCTGGAGAGGATGACGAGGGTTATAGATTCAACGAGGAGTCGAAGTTTGAATCTTATTCTTCCGATGAAGAAGCTGATTGTAATTTACAATTAAGTTTTGATAGCGATTAATTTATGTTTTTAATTGAATATTGTTATCATAATATTACCATAATTTGCATTTCAATATATTTAGTATAAAGTCTTTCATTGAATTTCTTATTCAAGGACTATCGATATGGCGACTAGTTCCGGATGGTAGTAATTCTTTTCGTTGGGAGGAATGTGGGAAAATTATCCCAACCCAAGGAATCAAAACTGCAAGAAATATTGTTGCATCATACACTAATAAACGGTTGCCTTCCATGGCTGATCTGTTACTTGAAGGTGTAAACTATGATTCTTGTTTCGACGTCTCATTCAATTGTTATGTACATCTCATTTCCTTTGCTGAAGTTATTATACATATTCTCATTTAATTGTCTATCGTACATGTTTAAGCTTCCTTTAAACTCGAAGAAGACATTAATGTCGATAAAGGAATAGGAACATCGGTTCTTGTCGAAAAGTCTGCAACTGAACAAATCTCATCTGGACAATCATGTATGCATTTATATCCAGTTTCTATTTGTTGAATGGTTTTGTAAAATCATAGTTTCAAAACCTTTTACCTAATTATGTATTAGGTAAATATGTTCCCATACCAAGTTCATTTGGAGAATTAGTCTTCCATAACTATAGCAGCAACTCATTCACCGTTTCCTCAATAGATATGGATATAGCCTTAAAACTATTGGAAGAAGGTGTTTAAAACCTACACTTGGTGGCAGAAGTATCACTATTCCGATTGGTGCGTTTGAACATGCCAGGAAGCTTCTCAGGAATCTAGATATTGGGGATTCATTTACCTTCACCGACTCCCATGTAACATGGAATCAACCAAATTAATTTTTTTTATCGATGCAATACATTATTACACTAACCTTTGAAGTTGATTTATTGTTATATCTGTAAGACTTTGTTAAACAATGTATATTTTATCATTGTTTAAGTTGATTTATTGTTGTTAACTATTTCTTAACCTTCATTAACATTGCTTTATATTCTTCTCCATATATTGTGCACAATATTGATATCAATTACGAATTATATTTGTAGAGAATATGTCAAAATTGAATTTCAGGAAAACAAATGAGACCAAAACGACAGCGTGAGGTTATGCGACCTCAGTTTAGAGCCATGTTCGGTGCAACTTACTGTGAAGGTGGTTCATCACAGTCTGCTGCTCGAACTGACTCACCTCCTCCGCCTCCAAGACCGACAGTTCTAGATGAAGCATCACTTACTGTTCCTCTTGCTACTCCATCCCCATCCCTAATTCATATATCATCCAATACTAGTGTATCGGATAGAGGAGACGTCGGTTGGGCTCCAATTGAGGGACCGGATGGAAGAAAGTTAATAACAATTGTCAATGAACAATATGTGAAATTACATTACCCACGGTTTCCTTTCAATTTTCTTAGGTTTATCAGTTACTTCACAGTATAAAAAAATTTATTTTATTAGGTTGGTTCCATCTGGTCCGAGTTTTAGAAATACGACTTCCACATTTAAGCAAAGGATTGAACCTGAGGGTTATTCGTAGAAAAATATATCGGCCTCCACAAAGCAATTTTACTTTCAGGAGTTTGTGGTACATAAAAGATTTACTTTCTTTCTATATTGACTTATAAACACAAGTGACATAAATATTATTACATTATATAATTTGTTACCTTCTTATTTTAGAAAATATTTTACTGGGATTCTTGTTTCGACACCAGCATGTATAAAGTATGGGAGAAGAAAGCACGTACACGTTATCGTGACTTCATTAATGCGATACGCAAGACTGGTGCACGACCGTGTCATATTTCAGAGGATATTTGGAGTCGTTGGACCGAGTATTGGATATCATCTGCACCAATGTTCATATCAGAGCGTAACTTAGCCGTAGAGGCCCCAGGGGGTTAGAGTCTTCCTGTACATATGGGAGGATTAATAACCCATAACGAGCATGCACATAGACTTGTAAGTATCTAAACTTAACACTTATTTTTTATATATTTTGCTATGTTGTTTTCTACATAATGATTATGATATTAAAGTCTGGTGCCATATATGGCTGTGTTATGTTATTTGATTTATTCAACAGGGGGAAAATATTATAAAAATAGAGGAAATTCTACCGAAATTTTTATAAATTGTAGTTCACATCTGACAATTTGGGTTATACATGTAGGAAACGTCATTGGGGATGAACCCTACACCTATCCAGTTGTTTTTGCACACCCACACGAAGAAACATGACTGTGTAACATTCATCAACACCTAATGTAGAGAGCTAAATGTATGTCAAATTAATACATTTTTATATTTTCTTTTTCAATAATCCCTTACTCATGTCAACATTGCCTCCTAATAGGACCAAAAACAACAAATCATTCTGCGACAGGCTTAAGAGGAACAACCTGTAGATGAGACTCAGACGTATCTGGATGTTGTGGGTGGTAGGGACCATCATGAGAGGATATTCGGGTTAGGTTCATATGTGAACACATGTTATTCGCGTTCTTTCCTGTCCAGTACAGCAGTATCGACTAGGCTAGTGAACAGCAATGAAGTAACTGAGCTTCGGGCCACAGTGGAGACATTGAAGAAGCAGATAGCTTACATCACAGAAGCTAACGTTAATGAACGGATGCAGCACATGGAGCAGATAGCTAAGATGAGACGAGAGATGGAGGCTAAGAACATCTAGCAGGTGATAAGGATAAGAGAGGAGATGGGGCAAGTGACAAGGATAAGAGAGGAGATGGAGTAGGTGACAAAGATAAGAGAGGAGATGGAGCAGATGGAGCGGATGACTAAGATGATAGTAGAGATGGAGCAAATGGCTAAGATGAGAGCAGAGATGGAGCAAATGACTAAAATGAGATAGCAGATGGAGCAGATGACTCAGCTTAGATAGGAGATGGAACAGTTGAAGGAGAGGCTTGGCAGTTCAGATCACCCACGATTACCACGACATTAGCTTGTATTTCTCATTTGTTTTCAATTACAAACATAAGTTTTGCACATTGCACTGCTTTTATTATCAATTCAAACAATTTTCACGTTATATTATAAATTAATTTTTTGATTAATTAAAAATTTTTATATATACAAATTAATTTATAATGCACACATTATTGGTAACTCTTAACATTTTGCATTTATCACAGCATTATGAAATTGAAAAATGTTTTTAAAAAATTCCTTATCTCCTAATACCGACGAAAAAAAGCATACTGTCGAAAATTAAATTTTCATTACCATCGAAATTACTATTTCCATCGGTGTATTACAAGCAGTTCATTTACATTCCCTTCAACTTATCGACAGATTTAAACTGTTGCTAAATATTACCGACGGTAAGTCGTTAACTTTTGTCCGTCGGTAATATTATTTCCAACGTTATTTATACCGTTGTTAACATGTTTTCGGCCATTGGTAAATTACAAACGGAAATATACCGTCGATAAATTTAACTACGGTACTTTCACCGACGATTTTAACTTTCTATTTTTTCCATCAGTAATTACTTCTACCGACGGAATATCATAATTTTCTGATGAAAATGTCCGTCGGTAAACTACTGTTTTCTAGTGACTTATCTCCATGCTGAGAATTTTCTTGGTTTCATTAAGATCCTTCTCAAACTCCTGATTCAACTGAATCTTCAATCTTTAAATTTCTCTTTAATTCTTTGAAGTTATCAACATATCATCAACATATAGGAGAAGATAGATGTAAGATCCATCTTATAACTTGCGAAAATATAAACAGTGATCATATTTAAAAGATTATTTTTTAATGTTAAAAAATTTAGCTGTATGATATTCAATACTAGTGGATACTGATGGTGCGGTATTGTACATAGGCACGAGTTATACAACTTTAAGAATGACTGTCATTCCGCACTTGGGAACAATGGTGGGATTTTTAATTTGGTACATCCATTTGATGAATTTAAATAATACTCCCTCCGATTCATAATAAGTGTCGTTTTAGAGGAATGCACACTTATTTAAAAAATTAATGAAATGTCTGATATACCCTTATTAATTACATGTTAAAGTGCTTTGAAAATATAATATGTGTAATCTGTGTAATTAAGATGTGAGAGAAATTAAAGGTTAATTTTGGAAATAAAATTATAAACATGCATACAAAGTTAAGAATGACATTTATTTTGAATAATTAAAATGTATCTAAAACGACATTTATTATGAATCAGATGAAGTAATAAAAAAGGCATCATCCATAGTGTAAATCTTGACTTTTCCTGTTATCTTGCCAAGAGTACAGGGAAAGTAAAATTTAATAGCCTTTTCAATGTTACCAACTACTAACCTCAGCCTTGAGGGCCCTTCATTAAATATGAAGTTTTCTGCATACTCTGATGAGTCCGATCAGCATTTATAAGCTGGAGGCATTGTCATCGTCTCTTCACACAAAACCTGTTAGTTTCAACTTGCAAGTGCTCTCTTCTTCCATGGCGCTACGAGTGGTTGCGTTTCTTCTCTCTGCTTTGGCTCTTTCTGGCATCGAGTTCTCAACATGCCAAGTTGTGAAAGGCAAGGTCTCTTGCCTCGACTGCCCTGGAAACTACAACTTCTTAGGTCAGTTGATTTTGAAAAACACTTGTTGAAAACAAGTAAAAAGTTTCTGCCAGAAATTTGAAACCTGTTATTCCTGGACTTCTTTGATGTGTGTTGTTTCAGGTGTTAAGGTTGAACTCAGGTGTGATAACGTGGACAAGTCGGTCACAACAGGGAGAGATGGATCCTTTGACATTGAATTTCCTGTACAGGCCTCGCCAGAAACTCCTAAGAACTGTGTAGTCAAGCTTCTTGGTGGTCCAACCAAGCTCTATGCTTCGAGGCAAAGCATGGTTTCAAAGATTGTGAGGTCTCGTAATTCCAACTCCTACACAATTTCCACCCCACTTGCTTTTTCTACCACTTGCCCGTCCTCCTCAGGAAAATGTGGTGGTGGAAGGGACATTGGCTCGTCCAAGACAATCGATCTTCCTCTGCCAAGGGAATGGGGATTGGCACCATCTAGCTACTATATTCCCTTCTTTCCTATTATCGGTATTCCTTAGTCATTTCTTTGGATTTGTAATGCTTTTGTGGGTAGTATGCGATGCATAAGAAACATAAAAGGGTATGTCTTATGTGTATCTTGTTTGAAGTGCGTTGAAATTTAGTATTATGGAAAGGATGCTAGGTGCTTAGATGTGCATCAATAAAGGTTGCCAATTTCATGTATATATTATTGGACTTATTAGGTTTGTTCCCTATGTCCCAACTCTCTCGTACGTTTTTACTCGTACCATTTTCGTCCATGTCACATAATCTCACACAAGCTTTTGTAATACTTTCAGTTTTTGCTTTGATTGCATCCAAATCAGTTAAGAGATGTTGGTACAATTGTAAATGTGGAAGAATTCCAAGTACACAGGAAAGGTAGCTACACCCAGTGCCGGCCCTGGGGCCCAGGGCCCACCACTAGAAGGGGCCCTCAAAATTTTGACTCCCACCCGCACATCACTTCCAGACAAATGCCTTGATAGTATGATTATTGCATATCACAAATCCTCGCCTGTCCTGCGCTATTGCCCATTCCCAGGGCAAAATGAGAAAGTCTTAGTAAGCCTCTCTAAGGCTTAAACGTTAATGATTTTAGTGTTAGTGTAGTTGATATTTCGAAGAATTAAATTTTAAATGTTAGTTCAGGGTAAGTTGTAAGAGTGATTTAACGTAATAACGTTATAATTTAACTTTAGGGACGGTGGATCTTGTAGTTAAGTTAACATGTTATTTTACAAATAGTCTTGAAATATTTAAGTGTACTTTTATCTTCTAATTTTTTTATTTTCATTAATATCTATATTTAAAGTACTTCAACTCAAAAATGAGTAGCAAAAAATTTTACGATTTTGTCTTCTAAATTCTGAGTATAATTTAAAGATAAAGTTTCTAATTTTTTAATGTATTTTTGCTCTTTATTTTTTATTTTTAATATTAGATATTAAATTTTGCTATTTATTTTTTTCCTCTACCACAAATATAATATCATTTATATATCTTTGTGATATATTGTGAAACTATTAGAGTTTAGTTGTGCCTGCATACTTCTTCCAGTTCCATACAAATACTTTTGTTCTTTTTTAATCCAACCGTGTTATAATTGGTTTATATTATGTTGCTTAAAAAGCATTTGTCTAGAAGTAAAAAAAAGGGGAAAAAAAGAAAACAAGTAGCACAGTTGATAAAATCCCAAAAAGGAGCAATTAATAAATTTATTAAAAAAAGTAGTTCCTCTAGTGAGAGTCCTGAGGAATTAGGGGAAGATAAAAGAAAACAAGTAGCAAAGTTGATAGAATCCCAAAAAGGAGCGATTAATAAATTTATTAAAAAAAGTAGTTCCTCTAGTGAGAGTCCTGAGGAATTAGGGGAAGATGGTTTTGAACAACATAAAAAAAACTTAAGTAATGAGATTCATATTCACGAGGATGTTTGAAATCTGAGTGAGGATGATCCTGTACCAAATGCATCCACTTCAGAAAATTTAAAGGCAGATGAGCAAGTAAGCCCCAAATTGGACATTTATAATCCTATGAATTGGGATAATCTTGATAATAAAGCAAGAGATATTTTAGTTGAAAAAGGGCATGCAAGATAGTTGAATCTTATGTTTCTTTTACACAGTACCTCCGTTATTTTTCATATTCTTATTATTATAGAAATTTGAGTAATGAAGAGATTAGCGATAGAAAATGGTTTAGCTATGTTATGTATTGAGAAGGATATATTGGACAATATTGATCTTGATAATATTATTAATGATTTTACATCTAGAAATGCACGAAGAATTGTTTTTCATAAATCATGATCCTTAGTATATTTGTTAGTGTTATGACCATTTAATATTTAATTGATTATGTAAACTTATAAATTGAGTCATTTATGTTTCATATATATATGTAAACTTAAGTATATTGTCGATTTATTAGGGCTCTTTTCTTTTATTTCGCCCAGGGCCTATAAAACGATAGGAACGGCCCTGGCTACACCAAATTAGAAACTCGTCATGTTTGGACAAATTTTCAAATAAGTTTGAATTTAATTTAAATTTTGATAAAATTTATTTTTAAATTTTAAACTTTTCAAACTTTTACTTTTTTAACTCTAATTTTATCCATTGCAATGTCAAATCAAAATGACAACTTTATGATAAATTACTGCTTATATATCTGGTATTGGCCATAATTTACATGAACATTCTGTAGTCTTAGTAAGAGGGGGAAGAGTTAAGGATTTACCCGGTGTGAGATATCACATTGTAAATCAATAGAAATATATGAATTACGAAAGAAAAATATGAAAAATGAACTAGAATATGCAGGCATCTCACACAAAAATATTTACGTAAGGATCACTACAAGAGTTAAGACATTTAGTGATAATTTTTTGTGACTAACTATTATTTCGTCACAAATATGAGGTTTTTTGTGACAAGGCAATCGATTGACACTACTGTTTAGATTAATTGTGGTGATTTATTTTTTTGTCACTAATATAATAGTAATTGTGACAATTTAGTATCTTTTATAATTAAGTTGTCACTATTAATATATTAATAGTGACAACTTTTCTTTTATCACAAAGTTTTGTCATTAAAAGCCTATGCAATTTGGCGCCAAATAATTTTGACGGGAATAAATTGTATTGTGACAAAACATATATTAGTAACTCATATTTTCTATTTATTGTGACAAAACATAGTTTGGTCACTAATAGTGTAGCGCCCCCTTATCGCAAAGTACGAACCGGGACGTCCGAAGGTCATTTCGGCACATATCCTACGATAAAGGAGCACTACAGTTAAACACTACGCTTGTTGGATCAATGGTGGTTGACAAATTAATCCTACTTATGTTTTGATAATAATAAAATATCTAGAATTAGTTAAGA
>JANZLX010000007.1:3380545-3394782 GCA_025531955.1 Erythroxylum orinocense | reverse complement strand
ATGCATGACAACAAAATGGTCCAAAATCAAGAGTGCTCAAGTTGTCCCGTGAATGTCCGTTTAACGGACACACATGTTCGTTTAACGGACATTGATCGACCAATGAATACCAAGTTTCCCATGCATGTCCGTTTAACGGACTTACATGTCCGTTTAACAGACATTGATCGGCCAAGGGTACCAATTCTCCCGAGAAGGTCCGTTAAACGGACCTCCATGTCGGTTTAACGGACACATGCTGTCCAAACACTCCTTCAAGCCTCTTCCAAAATTCTTACACTCATTCTAACATTTTGCTCTTTCAGCTCATTCATACTAAATTTTAAGGTTCCTACCCTTAGTAGAAGAAACAGGATGTTACACTTGTGCTATTGATCTTACATATATTTCTATGAAGACCTAGTAAAAGATCCCATATTTCAACCTGCATAACAAAAACATGTTGTTTTTCAAGAACCTAATCGGCCTTTTCAATTTGTTTCACTAGACTAATTGATGTGGATGAGTTTATCATGGTCATAGAGATTCACTTTTTGTAATGTATATAAATATGGTGATTTTTTTCTATTTTCTAATTCCACTTTATTGTTTATATTTTCTTTTGCTAACTGATAAGTAGGTGGACTTATTATAGTTGATGAATTGAATGTAAAGTTCCTGCAGTTTGTTGTCAAAGCAAGAGTCAATTCTGGATATTTATTGATTAAAGAGTGAATGAGTGGCCATTTATTCATAGCCTAAAAATTATGAACAAATTTTGAACGGTTTTCACAGGTATTTGAAATACAAAAGCACAAAGTTAACAGTTGAAGGAATTGAATTGGTTCTACTTTAACTACATTAGATTGTAGGCAATCTCTAAGAAGGCAGTACAAATAACTCTTTCAGGACAGATCCTAGTTTAACTTTTATGATATATGGCCTAAACTTTTGATTAACTAGTGTAGGTCCCTCTTTCCATTTCATAGCTTTGCATATATGTGACTTAAAGGAAATGTAGATGAACAGATTCTGTTTCCCAACTGAGATGGACAGTATCAAATTTTTTTCATTCAGCCTTCCACCCTTTTTCATATTTTTAGTTACCTCAAGATGAAAACCTAATCAATAAATTAGCATCTACACACAATTTTTATTGAGATATCAGCTCCTTATAATCATTTATTATGCTTTACTCTTAGAGGTGACAAAATTTTGTTGCAAGTCTCATCAGATCACAAGTCTCTAGTATTGTTGGAGGTTCAAAGTGCTTTAACAGTTGCAATTATTGGTTTTTTGGGATTGAAATTACTTACTGCTTTGCTAATGAATCTTATGCAAGTATCTTTAAAGTGAATAACTTAGCATAAACTAAACAACAAACAACTTGTTTATATTCTGACTACCTACTTGCAGAAGGCATACTACAATTTCACAAACATATAAGAATGTTTCAACTACAAACCACTTCAAAAACTTTCATCATCAAACTACATACTTACAAACCCGACTTTATGCTGGACAGAAAACTCAACAGTATGTTGCATGATTTTAATATCATGCAATAAGACAATGATCATTCAAACATTCTAATTATTATTCTTAAAAAATGCAAATGCTTCACTTTCATCATTCAGGTTTGTATACACAACATACACAAATGATATTTGAATATCAAGGTAAGATAAAGGACTTACCACTTTGAGAAGAAGTCCTCAAATATCAACTTTCTGAATGTAAGAAGATTGATGTAGAACTAATGCAAGTAGCACACCCTGTAAGTGTAAATTTCAGCCATTGATTCATTGATTCAAGTGGAATATAAATGGAAACTCATAAGCCCATGAACATTAGTTCAATTGCCTACAACTATCTATAGCTAAGATTAACATAATTAACAATGTTGTTGCTGTTTCTGTAAAAGCAGAGAAGAGGTTATAAAGTTCAACATGGCCTTTCACCGAATTTGGTTTTGTTGATGAAAAAACCACAAAACAGAACCTCATGCCTCACCCAATGCATACCCATCAACAAATCCGAATCCCTACCCCTTCCACACCCATCAATAACACACAAACATAACTCCAAACACAAACACCCATTCGAAACCCATTACCCATATAGAAAAACAAAACCGATGGATAAAAGAGTCTTACCCAGAAGAGAGAACAGAAAGTCGAACGATGGGTTTGCTTCAAGGGAGAGTGACATTTTTGGAGAAGACGATCTGGAGGAACAGAAACTGAAAAATAAGAAAGTTATCGCAAGGTGCTCTCGTGCGCAGGGGAAAAAACAATTTACCTTTCACGACGGAGACGTGGCAAAGTGAAGAAGGAAAGTTGCGAGGGAGGGTAGTTTCAGAGGGTAATTAACTACAAACAAAACAAGGAGGGAGGGTATTTCGGTGGTTCACTACGGAGAGGAAACAGAGACAGACGAAGGAGAGGTGGTTTGGTTTGGACATATAAGAGGGTATGTTGGTCATTTCCAATTCTTATCCTACGGACAAGAATTTCTGTACCTTAGTTTTGAGAGGAACAAAAATTTCTTTCCTTGTCCTTTGAGGACGGAACAAAAATTGGTGAGGACGGTAAGCAAACAGGCCGGAGGACAGAACTTTTGTGTCCTCGTCATCCATCCTCACCCTCGAGGACGGTAACTAAACGCAGGGTAAGAGTGGGAAGGGTTACGTCATATGCATTATATGTTTTTATTTTAGTGTGATTTTTTCATATTATATGTTAGTTTTGTTTAGGTTTATATAATCTGACTTGTGTGAATGTGTTATTGGGTAGAACTTCACGGAATCAATTTAGCTTTGAGCATAGTCTTTTAGGTTGTTAAGATTTATTAGCTGGTGAAATTAGCAGCCTAGGTTTCTTTGATTAAATATACATGTTAATTAGGACATGATGTTAGTTTGTTCACCCCAGGAATTTGACACAATCATTTATAATTTTAGGTTAATCGAAGAAGTAGCATCATTAGTATCTTTTCATGAGAATGATTAGCTAAAGAAATAAGGTAGGCAAGAAAATATATTTAAAAATTATGCATTTTTGTTTAATGAATAACTATTATGATAACCCTGTTTGAAACAAATCGAGTTATAAATAAAGTTAGTAGCTAGTTGAGAATGTGATATAGCTAAGTAACCGGGAAACATTCATCACAAATATTTGCCTTCGCATCACAAGGCACTATAATAACATTCCAACCAAGTCACTTAATAAAAACATGACTTAGTTGAATAACTAGGGGACATTCAACATAAATGTTTGCCTTCACGTCAAAAAGCTAGGTTCATGTTAATGAAAATTAACAAAAATAGTACATTGTTTAATAAATCCTACTGATCTTCATAAATAGCATGACTTCTCATAAACAGCAACTTAAAGATAGTTACAATTTTGATTGACTAACTAGTTATCAACGTGTGTGTGAGAGTAATAGGAGTAAATGAATTTGACATTAAGTCTTAATTAGTATGTATATTTAGTCCAAAGTATTTAAACACAAATTTCTTAAGTTAATAAGTTATAACAACTTGAAGGATTGTGTTTGTAGTTAAATTTGTTTTAAGAAGTTCAATGCCATTGTACCATTATTGCATATGTGTGTGTTATTGTTTGGTGTGTTTGTGCTTTGTTTGTTTTGTTTTTGTTTGAGGATGAGCAAACATTCAAGTGAGGGGATGTTGATAGTTATAGGTTGCATAATGTTTTAGTAGGCATTTTAGTAAGTTTTTAGTTGTTAATTAATTGATTTATCATGTTTTGGTTTAGAATTGTGTTAGTTGGTTAGATAGTTGTGTTTTAAGTATTATGTGAGTTAAAGCATGCTATTGAGCTTTAATTTTATGTGTTTAAGATGCTTTGATGTGTTTGTTAGTGTTTGAGATCAAATGTCGAAGAATGGAGAAGATTTGGAGGAAGCCTGGCGGAGGATCCAGGGCCACGATCTTGCCCTGGGGGGTCACGATAATGGCTTGCGCGAGGACAGACACGGACTGGCTTCTCAAACTTAATTTCTCCCTGGTTATTTCGGATTTTTGGACATGAGTACCGATACAATATCATATCTAAACCAGCTTTGCTATTAATCTTAATACAATATTCATATCATTACTCTCAACCTCTTAGTTCTTTGTCTCCTCTTTTCCTTCTTCCCGTTTCCGACAGCAGGAACCTCATGGGCCTCATATCTAAGGCTTTAATATTTTGAATTCAATATTATGAACTTTTATTACACCTAGAGTATATATGTTACATAAAGATTGGCCAAGGTCGCGGGCTAGGTTCAAAGTGTTTTTCTATTTTGAAAACAATTAATTCTAATCCCATATTTTTGGGCAATAATATCAGTTAACAGCTCATGCCAACACATCTTAATGGAACAGCTGTGTTGAAGATGAATTAAACGTGAGACATTCATGTTCACTGTACTCAATTCAACCTTAATTTATCCATCTCATTATATGAAAATTGCAGGTAGGATTTTGTTAACATTTGCAGAGAAGTAAGAGGTTGAATGGGTAAACACCAAACACGTGTAGCAGCACTACTCGATTGCTTGATTCTTAAAGCAGCCAAGTCCAAAGCAACTACGCAAGAGGTCCCATGACCACACGTAAGCTTAGATTCTTGTGGACCCCTTTCGTTAATAACTCTGTACGCAATAGTTAATTCATATTAACGTACATGTCGGAAAACTTTTCCGAGGCGTTCTCGAACTACATCCATTTCCTTCCGCAAGTCACACCACATGGAGCCTCTGTCCCCAGCTTTGGATGTCTCCCCAATCTTTCCCACTAAGCCCTTCAAACCCTCTTCGTTACCGCCCTTCCCATTGCCATTTTCAGGCTCAAGACTGCGGACGGCAACTTATGCGAGACATAAATCCAGTTTGTCTGTCACTGTGTCCTCGGTGGCTAAAACAGAGTCCCAGGAGCAGCCAGACCACTACCGTTTTATCAAGTCACTCGGTAAAGGGATTGTCGGTTTTGCAGCTACTGCCGCTGCTCTGGCGTCGGTTTGTTGCGACTCTCCAGCCTTTGCGGAGTCCCTAACGGTCGCTTTTCCCGTTTCCCGCGTTCGAGAGGTGACCAGGTTTTATTGATTTTTTCTTTTTAGTGATTTTGTTTGGTGAATGGTTGATTAGTTGTTCTGAGTGAGTATAATGTTTCTTTGTTAGGTGAATACAGTTCAAAGAACGCTCGTTGAAGCTTGGGGTTTGATTAGAGAAACATTTATTGACCCAACCTTTAATCATCAAGGTATTCGTTTAATAAACGTTCTTCCTTGCCCATTTCTGGTTTATTTACTTCCCTTTAAGTTAACCTTTGTTCCACTTAGTGATTAACCATTTGCGTAGAAAAGAAATAGGCATAAAATTTAAGTATAGTATTACAATTGCATGGTAATTTGCTATTTTGGACATTTAACTTTTGGTAAGCTAGAACTCAGTAATAGATATACCAAGAAAGAAAAAAAGAAGATAAAATTATGTTTTTCTTTTCACTTTTGCCGTATAACATAGTCTTGTACTTTGCCTACCAGTACTTGATCTTCTTGTTAGAGCGACTTAGTTGTCTGTCTTTTTCTTGTTCCTTTTTTCTTGAGTTCCTTAATTTTGCATTGCAGATTGGGATTTAAAGTTGCAGCAAACGATGGTTGAAATGTTTCCCTTAAATTCAGCAGAAGCAGCGTACACAAAAGTCAGTGGCATGCTTTCAACTCTCGGGGACCCCTTTACTCGCATTATTAGTCCTAAGGTATTTCTATAACCATGTTTATTTTAGATTAAGTATTCTTGATGTTGGTAAAAAAACAAACAAATGCATATTACTCTGGCCAGGAATCAATACTATTAATACGTGAAAAGAAAAGCCTGCTTAAGATGCAATAATTAACCGACCATGGTTTATTTTCACTTTCTTGGTTGTAATGAATTTTTTGGTTTCAGGACATAATATTACTTTTTGAGTAATTTACTTGGGAGTTCAATGTGATCATTGTGCAATTTTTAACATATTGGCTTTAATTTACAGGAATATCAAAGTTTCAGAATTGGAAATGATGGGAATTTACAAGGAGTTGGCATTTTCATAAATATGGAACCAAAAACAGGGCATTTGGTTAGTCAAATGAATAAAAGATTTCTTTGGTTTCTTAAAGTTCTTACATTGTTCATTCAAGTCATGCTTTGGTTACTGAACATGCTTGCAGAATTGTGCGTCCATCTCTTATATTTTTGTAATTCCAATTAGGGTCAAAAATCACCACAAACAGATTCATCCTTTGACTTGTTAATTTCAACAGTTCCAAGTTGTGGACTCTTTGGCTTGCGTTGCATTTTGTTATCCTTTTATTTTTTCATTTCTCCATTTCTTTCTTTTGGTACTTCAAAAAGCATAAATGAATACAATAATTTTGAGCACTATTGGCGGAGAAAGTTTTAACACAGTTACTTTATTCATATAGTTATACATTCTTGTTTTTCTCTTGTAATGTCCTAATATAGGGCAGTTTCATGGCCAAAGATGAACAGATTTATGTTGTTATTACGTTAGTCAAATGCTATTTTTGTTGTCTCCAGGTTGTTTTGTCTTGTTTGGATGGTAGTCCTGCTGCTCGTGCTGGCATACACGAGGGAGATGAATTAGTTGAGATTAATGGTATATCTTTAGCATTTGCTTGACATATTTTTCTTTCTTGAATTGATATTCTGATTTGATCAAGCATGGTGAAATCATGAACCTCTAGATCATACCTATGGAACTGCTACTTATGTTTATCCCAAGGTTACTCTGCACTTGCTGATTGATATTATAGTCCATGGAACCAAAATTGCTAATGGTCCTTAGATTATTGCATTTTCTCGTCACCTTATCGCTTTTTCCTTGTCTTGTAGTGGTTATTATGATAGGAGAACCTAATACCTTGTTGGGAGATGATGCATGCAGCCATGAAACGTGTTACAGTTCAAATAGTTTGAACCACTTAACTGTGGAAGTAGTGGATATGCATATCATAAATTCATACAACCGGTTATATCTTTTCGAATAATGAGCTGATTGGTTCTAGAGATTTAGTTGAATGGTAACCCTGTTGCTCTCTTTCAGTTCATTCCATATTTTAATGCCAAGTCCAATCTGATGCTCTTAAAAGGAAATCAATGACATCCATTCTATTAACTTCATTAATCAATGTAATTTACTTCTGTAAATGTACTTTTCTATTAGAGGCCGACATCAACTTTCTTCAGTCTTTATCATGGTAGGTCTGGCAGTGAAAAGACTTGTAAAGGAAATACTCAAATGGAATAATTCAACTTGGATAAGGACAGAATATTTAATTTTCCAGAGAAAGTACTTAGCATTTATAGAACATATAATCACAATCCGATCATGAGTAAACAAGGCATGGGAGTATACATGGTCATCTGATTCTTAAATATGTCTTAAATTTCTGAGTCTTATATTGATGAATGCTAAGGAGTTCTGCAATTTTGATCTCAGCTAAGGTTAAACCTCAGAAAGTCTATTCTGTATGACATAATTGTCAAGTCAAGTGAGCTAAAGTAAACAATATATGACATACAATTAAGCACCATTGATCATGATCCAATCATTGTGAAAGTAAAAGGAACCTTATCGAGGTCTCATAGAAGATATCTGTTATTTTATTGCAATAATGACAATCGTATTTAGGGAAAGATATTTTGAGGTCACATGGATTTAAGTGGACTTGACCTCATATTATATGATCTGCTTATAAATATTTTTAGGCAGAATCTCTGATTCTTAAGGTCAAAATGTGTGGTTCACGGATAGTCTTTGCTTCTGTTCTTGTTTCATGGGACTTGCAGATAATATCAGTGTATTTAGTTTTGCTGCATATTGACCTGCTATATCTCAGTTTTTTGATGTCGATCCTTCTCTCTTATTAACATATATAGCAAGTGTCTGTGAAAAGTCAGTTTTATACCTCTGGAGTGTCTCTGATGACCAATCCAGCAGTCTTTTTCTTATTTTATGTACTTTGGTATTCCATTCTAGTACAGAACTAACTCTGAACACTTCAACCATGTGATATCAGGTGAAAGACTCGATGGTGTTGATAGTGAAAGTGCTGCACAGAAGCTTAGAGGTCGTGTTGGAACCTCCGTTACTGTCAAATTCCACAGTGTAACTATCAAAATTTTCCTCCTCTTGGTAGTATTTGGAAATATGACTGATATGTTCTATTGATTTATCATTGTGGGGAATGGCCATGCAGACATTACCATTTGTCATCTCATCCAGTCATCGCAATTTCATCATATATCTACATTAACAAGTAATCTAAATATGCTGATTTTAACTGATTTTGTTTCTACAGTTCTTAATAAGAATTTTTTGCATGCAAATTTGGGACCTTAATCATATTTGTTCAACATGATGAACTGCAGCTGAAACTATTTGTGAGAAAAATATGGAAGGAGAGTGAGGCATGACGACAAGGGACTGGAAGCATTTGGGAGGAAGAGAATTTTAAAGTTGAGAATATGAAGGAATTAGGTGTAAATAGAATCGTAGCCTATTAAATATACAAAATAAAGTAAGGTGTATAGGTCATTTCAAGAAGCACATGAAAGGAAAACATATCTTTTACTTTTGCAAACATTCTGAGTCATAAGTTAAACATGAAGCAAAAGTTATATCCAATTTCCATACTAATTTTTTACCGTCTTATGTTTCTCCTTCTCTTCCTCCCTCTCAAGCAGGAGAGAGCTATTTCAATTATGTATTCCTATGTATTAGATTCTCCTGTTTCCCTCCATTCAGAAGCATTTAACTTTTGTAGTATTAGTCGAGACTTTGCATCTGGTTTGTCTTGTCTACTACATGCTCTTTACAGAGCTTTGGTAATCTAGAAATTAGTTATCTCTGGTTTTGTCAGAAAAAGATACTGTTGAATTTTTATCGTTAAAAGTTCCTTCAGAAAAAATAGTTCAAATTAACATGTTTCGAAATTGTTTATGTACCTGGTTTCAATGGTTAAGAAAATGATTTTAATGTAAAATAGATGTTTCTCTTTATTTTTTAAGATGATAAAATTCATTTTGATTTGGCAGTGCATTGGACAAGATTTAATGTTTATGAACATTGCATATATTGAGGAGAGCTAACATTTGTGATTTTGTTTAGGGCAACGATCGAGGAAGTGACTCAAGTATCAGAGAGGTATTAGTCTTATGCATTTCATAATGCTTGGGTTACTATTAATTGTGCGATGCATGTGTTTGTTCCTTAATCATAGAAAGGCCTAATAATTTTCATGTTTAGTTTGATTGAGGAGCTTCATTCTCAGCTCAGTGCACTTGATAACTTCAAAGTATTTCTGCGAATTGGTATAAGCATATCTTCCATCTTCATGTAGGTCAACTTACCTCGTGAGTACATTAGGATTTCCCCAATATCAAGTGCCATCATTCCTCATAGAACTCCAAATGGGCAAATGGCTAAGACAGGCTACGTGAAGTTGTCAACCTTCTCTCAGGTAATGATCAGAGAACATTTAGGTCAAACAAGTATTTGAGCATAATTCCTTGGCAATTTATTTATCTTGTTAATGAATGGCAATTTTCTTCCCTTGGTTGCATCATTAAGAAAGTCCTTTCCTTTTGGCAGAGTGCTGCTGCTGATATGGCAAATGCGATAAATGACATGGAAACAAAGGGTGTAGAGTCTTATATATTGGATCTGCGAAACAACCCTGTGAGCCCCTAATTTATTCATCTTTGCACCAGTGGAGACCAGTGACTACTGTGGCAGTATCTAACAAACACTTCTTCTGTTATTAATATTTATATGGGAAAATTCATAGTTTGGCATTCAAGTTTTAGTTTTCTGATGGCTCAGTTCTTTTTTGGTCTGAAGGGGGGACTGGTAAAAGTGGGACTGGATGTTGCGCAAATATGGCTGGATGGTGATGAGACTTTGGTGAACACTATTGATAGGGACGGGCAGTTGCTACCTGTTAACATGATGAATGGTCATGCCATCACACATGACCCCCTTGTTGTGCTTGTAAGAATAGCCTGTCTACACTTGAGCCCCTTTTTTATGCCCTTTTTAGGGTAACATCATGGTAATTCTTCTTAATAGCTGCTGAAAGGAAAGTCAGTTTTGGCAGACTAGTTACCTTCCTGTGCTCACCAAAAGGGTTGGTGATTTCTTGGTACATCATCTGTCTTGAGCAATAGATTTAGATAGGAGGCTATGTAGATTGATCCATCTAATTTCATGGGCTGCACCAGTTGAAAGGGGAGAAAATTAGGTTAGGTGGTAGTATTAGATTTCTATTCTTTTCAACTAATCCCATGGACAATTTCTGATAAACTACACAATTTCCTCGTGATGTATCTGGTTCTCATGCTCTCACCTATTTTGAACACGAGATGTCCATAACCACCTTAATCAAGATCGCCTGCTTTTCATACCTCCTCACCATAAAATATTTCTTCTTGATGGTGAACTATTTTAAAACTTCTCATAGCTTAACCTTGAAGAAGTACATAGTTCTACATTTGCTCTTGTAGTTCCCAAATGTTTGATTCTGGGACATCATAGTAAATGATTTCTGATCCTTTTTCATTTTTTTTTTCAATATTGAACAGGTTAATGAGGGAAGTGCAAGTGCAAGTGAGATTTTAGCAGGTGCTCTGCATGATAATGGCCGTGCCATTCTTGTTGGGCACAAAACATTTGGCAAAGGAAAAATTCAGGTTTTTATTTTCCTGTTAATTCATTTTCTTTATGAGATCAAGTAAAAGACTGAAGAAGAGTCAAAAGTAGGAGGAGGCTATTTCTTTAACTTAGTGTAGGATAAAGCTTAATCTTGGTTGGACATTGCACTTAGGTCACTAGTTGTAGCTTGAAACACTCAACTTCGAAATGTTCCATTTGTGCAGAGTGTTACAGAGTTGCAGGATGGATCAGCCTTATTTGTCACAGTAGCAAAGTATCTATCGCCTGCACTCCACGATATAGATCAGGTAGGCATAAATCCTGATGTACAGTGCACAACAGACATGTTGAAATTGCCCAAGGAAGCATTGCTGAAGAACAAAAGCTCAGTCTCATCTCTAGAAGCAGATTCCTGTATCATGGTTGCTGAGCATGAGTTGGACATACAAGGGTCCAGCGGGAGTGCTTCCTAATGCTGGGTTTTAACATTTTTATGCCCAGCAAATGAATTTATTGATGCTGGGAAGCACCTTGTGGGTATAGTATCCATGTTGTATACTGTTGTAATATTAGTCTACCTATTTCTCTCCGCGATGAGACTATTCTCACGCCTTTTTTCCTCCTCCTTTTTCCCTTTATACCATTCAGCATCATATCATGTACTATACAATAGCTGCTGCCGAGCCATTCCACGTTTGAAGCTCGACATTCATGTAACTTGCAAGCACTGAACCGAAGTCGCTTTGAAATAGTTCCAGACGATCAAAATAGCAAGGCTTAGATAAGTATTTTCATTTTTATTTACATGAAAAAACATAATTATTCATTACTTGTTTGTATAAATTATTGACAATCATGTTTCCTATATCAAAAGGTGAATAAAGAAATATCTTATATGTTGGGTCTTTTGAATAACCATATTCGGTCAAATCCTTCAATTTAATATGATAAGAAGGATAAGGATCTTCCGAGAGATTGAAAATTCAAGCAGAGTCATCCTACATAACAAACAATTGGTGATGTTCAACAAGGATTAACTACTAGATCTTATTCTGGGGACTTATCTCATATTTCTTTTATTTCTCAGATGAAGCCTAAAACCATATAAGAAGGCCTTAGAGACGAGTTTTTTTTCTTCTTCTTTTTATCAATGACAGGTTACTAATTTAAGAGGAATAATGTGTTGACTTTAGTACCTACACTTGAAGTCTATAAAATTATAAGTATCAAGTGCACCTTCAAAAATAAACTAAATGAATTAGGTACCATATTGAAAAATAAAAGCTAGAATGGTAGTCAAGGGGTACAATCCAAAAGAGGATATATATTTAGAGAAACTTTTACATTGCTAGCTAGATTAGAGGACGCCAAATTTTTTTATTTTATTTATTTATTTCTTTGTTTGTTTTACTTTATTTTCTTAGAATTTAGTCACAAATTTAGCAAGCATAAGTAGTAATTAGAGTTTAAAATAGAAATGTTAGAATTAAAGTGGTAAGAGTGTACAAGGGTAAATTTTGGCAGGTCACTTAAGTTTAAAAATTATAAATCATTAAAAGAAGGAAAAATTAGACTTTTTACTTTTATTAAGAGTAAAATTGGAAGGAGAGAAAGTGGTCTTGCTCTTAGAGAAGGAAGAATCGTGAATGAGGGAGAGAAGAAGAGAGAATAATGAAAAGAAGAGAGAAAAGAAGGAAGTTTGAATTAGGTTTCATCTTTTCTTAACTTTTAAGAGAGATTTAGAGGCTGCTCAATAAGGGAAAAAGAAAGAGGAACGCTGTTCAATAAGGGAAAAAGAAAGAGGAAGAAAGAGCTTCCATTTGAGTTAATAATCTTTTTATTTGGTGAAAATTCATGGTAAGTTCATTTATAATCTTTTGGATTTTTTAAAAGATTTTGGTTCATGAAGCTTAGGAAATGCATGGGTTTAAGTATTCTAGAATTAATTTTAGTGAATGTGATTTATGGGACTCTCAATTTGTATTCCTATTGAATGAGAATTTTTTTCAATATTAAAGGGAATCAAGAAGGGCAAGCCGAGCAAGAGAAGCAAGAGAAGAGGCACCTTTAAGCAAGTTTATAAGCAAGGAATTCAAGCTGGGTTACGTGTTTATAGTTTAATAATGAGCCATAAATGTTCTTCCAAATTAATAGAGTTAAGTGATTTTAAATTATTTCATAAATGTTGCATTTATTGCTCCTTAAATTCTTTAAGAATTGTTATATGTTTGGTACATGAATTTTATTGATGAATTATAAAATGATGAGAATAGTTTTTTGAAATATATCATGCTTATGGAAATTAAATTTCTGAAATATGCCTTTTTGGGAAATATGTTTGCAAGTCATAAAATTCATGTTTGTGTGGATTAGTGGTGATCCATTCTATTATGTCAAGTGTACGTTGACCATGTTAAAGGCTTCTCCTACCTGCCCACTAGTAGTATGAAGCTCCTTCACGGACTTCCTCATGTCTATGAACTACGCAAATCCATTTTATAGGTTTGTGATAGTCTATTTTGTTATTACTGGAGATTCGCAAGAACTCTTTAATGGACCTACCTAAACCATTCTAATATTATATTTGATTAGACAATTATGCATTTCACTTTAAAATGTACTCAATATACATTAGAATCTAATATAGATACTATAAGCTTCGGTTTTTTAGAAAATAAATATCATATTCATACAACATCCACACTAATATATAGAATTCGCATAATTGTGTGCAAATTTGCCTACATATCATTCTAAACTTCAATTAAAACGTAAAACAACAACACTCAGACAAAAATCTGCTGAAATGCAAGATTTGAGGAGATCCATTAATACGCAACCTTTCTCTTAAATGATAGATAGGGTATTTTCGATACAATTAAAACTTATGAACTAAAAATTTAAATTAGAAGATTTTAAACTAAATTCAGAAAATTATATATAAGATTTTAAAAAAAGTGCAAAAAATATGTAAATAAAACATGATAAATTTATAAAATATTATGTAGATAAATAAAAAAAAATGAAGGGACAAAAATATACATAACTACTAAAAAGCGTACGTAAACTAATAAAGCGAGTACTAGATTTTGAGTTGACTAAAATACTGTCAACATGATTATTTCTTGTTTTGAAATGAATATGTTTTGTATAATTAAAGTTAGTTATATGATAAAAATTCCTAAAATAACATTCACACTAACATATATATTTAAATTATTATTTACATATTAATTACAAACCTTATTATTCTTGAGTTTTTTATAATTCAAGATAAAATTACAACAAACCAGGAAGTAGGCTTATTAGATTAATTTAATCTTGATATTTAAAAGAACCTTCTTCTTTTTTAACTAAATAACAAAGTTTGTTCTCATTAATAGTCAAAATACAGTAAAACCTCTATAAATGAATATTTTTGGGACCTGAAAAATTATTATCTTATACGAGGTTATTAATTTATCAATAAATGAATATTTTATTAATTTATCGATAAATTAATATTTATTAATTTATAGAATAATTT
>JANZLX010000007.1:3350995-3361983 GCA_025531955.1 Erythroxylum orinocense | reverse complement strand
AATAAAAGAATCTTTCGAGGTCGTGTCCATGCTCACGATTTTATGCTTCGCAATCGGATTGGGCTCCGGAAGCGGGGTCCAACAATTTGCATGAGACTGATGTGCATGAGCTCGATTGGTATAGTATGGGTGGGAATCAGCATGATGCACTTGCTTGTTTATCCTTTCCCCGTTCTTCTAATTTTTGTGCATGCGAGGGTGATGTAACATGTGTCTATTGTTTACAGATAGATAGCTAGCATTCCACTCTGCAAAATTTTGACGCATCCTTTTGTTTTAATATTACTATTGATTCTGCACTTAATAGCCTTGAGGAAGTTGTGTTTCTTGATTTTGCAGGAACTATTGATAAAGGAGCTACTATGCGAGCTACAAATGTAGTTTCTCTTTCAAGTGGTGCTGGAATATTAGAAGAGGATAGTAATAATCCTACTACTGCTCTAACCCCTTCTAATACCCCTTTCACTTCTGATTTACCTTCTTTTTCTATTTATCAAATTGACCCTAATTTTGTTGTTTCCAGGTCATCTGATGGTGGAATTGAGCTGGGAGGTGGAGGACATATATGCCACAATAAGCTTATATCCTCTTCCCCAAGCCACATGGACGCACCACTCCTACTAAATGCATTTGATATACTAAGGTTGGTTCCTTCTATTATGCAACCCCCTGATTTAGAACTGAAACCCCTTCCCCCTCACTTGAAATATGTCTTTCTTGCTGATGATTGCAAATTTCCTGTTATTATTTCCAGTTCTTTGAGTAGTTCTGAAGAAGAGAGATTAGTTTCTGTGTTGAAAAGATATAAGAGGGTTATAGGTTGGTCTTTAGGGAACATACCAGGAATTGATCCCTTGGTTTGCACACACAAGGTCCTTTTGGCTAACGGGTCCAAGCCAGTTAAGTAGCCACTAAAGAGGTCAAATCCTCTAATTCATGATGTGGTTAAAAAGGAGCTACCTAAGTTATTGAGTACAGGGATCATATATGCTATATTAGACAATGAGTGGGTGAGCCCGGAACAGGTAGTACTGAAAAAGGGCGGTATCACAGTTGTGAGAAATAAGAGTGATGAACTTATTCCATCAAGAGTTCAAAATGCTTGGAAATAGACTTTAGGAACTTGAACGAAGCAACTAGTTTCCATTACCTTTCATTGATCAAAGGTTGGAAAGAATATCTGGAAAATCTCACTATTGTTTCTTAGATGGCTTTTCAGGTTACTTCCAGGTACCGATTACACCTGCGGACCAAGACAAGACTACTTTTACATGCCCTTTTAGTACCTACACTTATCAAAGGATGCCATTTGGGTTGTGTAATGCTCCAGGCACCTTTCAAAGGTGTATAATGGCAATCTTCTATGATTTATTGGAGCGAAATATGCTGGTTTTTATGGATGACTTTACCATTTATGGTGGTAGCTTTGATGATTGTGTATTTAGCCTTGAACGTGTTATTGGTAGATGTATTAAAAAAAATTGGTTTTAAATTATGAGAAATGTCATTTATGGTAGATAGTGGCATAGCGTTAGGTCATCACATCTCCCAAAAGGGGATTGAGGTTGATAGACCCAAGATTGAAATCATTTCTTCACTTCCTTACCCTACTTGTCTAAAAGAATTGAGATCTTTCTTAGGGCATGCGGGGTTTTATCGGCGCTTTGTAAAATATTTTAGTACAATTGCTTTGCCCCTTTCTACATTGTTGAAAAAAGATATTGATTTTCACTTTGATGATACATGTAAACATACCTTTAACACTTTGAAATCTTTGCTTATTTCACCTCCTATTTTGATTGCACCTAACTGGAGTTTGCCCTTTGAGCTGTCTTGTGATGCTTCTAACTTTGCAATTGGTTCTGTGCTTGGTCAGAGGAAAGAAAAGCCATCTAGAGTGATAGCCTATGCCTCTAAAACACTTGACTCTGCTCAAATGAACTATACCACTATCGAGAAAGAACTTTTTGCTATAATATTTGCTTTAGATAAGTTTAGACAGTATCTGATAAAGCCCCAATCTAAACCAAGACTGCTGAGATGAGCTTGTTGCTATAGGAGTTTGATACTAAAATTAGAGACAAAGCCAAAGCAAAGAATCATGTGGTTGACCATCTTAGTCGGTTACCTGAAGGCACTGAGGGAGTTGACTCTTCTGATCTTCCTGTTGATTCTTTTCCTGATTTTGCACTTTTTGTTTTGGCGGTTCAGGAGCCTTGGTACTCTAACATTGTTAATTACATTGTCGCTGATTTTGTGCCTCCTTTTATGTCTAAGTTTTAGGTTGATAAGCTAAAGAGGGAGGCAAGATACTATACATGGGATGCTCTAATTCTTTGGAAGCAATGTAGTGATCAGATCATCAGACAATGTGTTCCTAACAATAAGATCCACTCTATCCTTACCTTCACACATTCTTTATCTTGCGAGGGGCATTTTAGTGATAATAGGACTACTAGGAAGGTTTTAGAGTGTAGGTTTTACTAGCCTACCTTATTCAATGATGCTTATGCTTTTTGCAAGTCTTGTGATAAGTGCTAGAGGTTTGCGAGTCTAAGTAAAAGGCATGAAATGGCTCTAAGACCTATGCATTTTTGTGAAATTTTTATGTTTAGGGCATGGATTTTATGGGTCCCTTTCCTCTGTCATTTGGGTTTTCATATATATTACTTGCAATAGATTATGTGTCTAGGTAAGGAGAGGCGATGCTAACTAGGAAAGATGATGCTTCTACTGTTGCCAAGTTTTTACGTGCTCATATCTTTTGCAGGTACGACATCCTAAGAGTCATTGTCAGTGACCAAGGAACACATTTCTGCAATAGGACTATCAAGTCTTTACTTGCTAAGTATGGAGTTAATCACAAGCTGGTCACGCCTTACCACCCTCAGGCAAATGGGTTGGCTGAAGTCTCCAATCGGGAAGTGAAGCGTATACTAGAAAAGATTGTGAAGCCATCCTAAAAAGACTAGAGTGAAAGGCTTGAGGAGGCATTATGGGCTTACAAGACTGCCTACAAGACCCCTATAGGCATGTCTACCCTTAGGTTACTCTGTAGCAAGTCTTGCCATCTACCTATGGAGATTGAGCACAAATCTTATTGGGCGATCAAGGCATGTAATGCAGACCTTAAATCTTTACTTGAAAACTGGACTATGCAACTCTAAGAGCTTGAAGAGATGAGACTTGAGTCTTATGATAACGCTAGAATCTACAAAGACAAGTTGAAAATGATTCATGGCAAACAAATTTTGAGGAAAGAATTCCATGAAGGTGACAAAGTTCTAAAGTTCAAGACTTGGTTAAAGTTGATGTCTGGGAAGTTCGTCACCAGGTGGGAGGGCCCTTTAAAAGTTACCAAGGTGCATTCGTTAGTAGAGGTAGTAGATGAAGCAACTGATTATGTTTCACAAGTCAATGGTCATCTGCTTAAGCACTACTATAAGGATCAAAGACCCCCTAATCCCACGATTGTTCCCTTCCACCTTTCTCCTTTATTCTCTATTATATTAATGGTGATATCTGTATGCTAAGATAGATCGAAATAAGTGTGGGGGACGGGAACCTTTTCTGGTAAGAAGTAGTTGTAGTTGTCTATTTCGTTTAATTATTGTTAGTTAGTTTCCCTTTGCTCTTGCCATTTCGCTTATACTTGTTTTTCTTATATTGAGGCCAATGTATTGACTAAGTATGGGGGAGGGATTGCTTTTGCTGAATTGTTTGTCACTACTTGGATTGCCATTTTATTGACTTTTCATTAGGCACTGTTGGTGGTTGAGCTAAATTGATTGAGTTTTTCTCTTGAGAACGACTTGCTATGATTCCCACCTTCTCACTTGACTTTTGCAATCCTTGGATTTTGTTTTATAATCCTTATTGCTTATGCATGTGAACATTGACATGTCAAAGTTTGAATGCATTTTGATTTGAGTAATATTTATTCTTATTTTATTAGCATAGTGGAATGCCTTTGGTGCAATGTTACTGACCTTGTTGTATAGCTTGATTTTAGGGAGGAAATATCTTAGAGAAAGCCTTGTTGGAAGGATATTTTTAGCCTTATTTTTCTTTCTCATCTTGTGTGATTTCTACCTAGCTTGGTTAGCCTCTCGAACTTATCTAGATTCTTTTTGAAAGCTACTTTAAAACCTAAAATTGTGAGCATGATAGGGAGCACTCATTTCTAAACCCCTTTACCCAAACACAAGCCATTTCAATTGACCTTTGCTTACCCCTTTGAGTGTCCATTGAGCCTGCTCTAAACAATCCACCTTTTGC
The DNA here is from genome assembly GCA_025531955.1 of Erythroxylum orinocense. NCBI lineage: Eukaryota > Viridiplantae > Streptophyta > Magnoliopsida > Malpighiales > Erythroxylaceae > Erythroxylum > Erythroxylum orinocense. The sequence continues at coordinate 3,357,705 of JANZLX010000007.1, read as the reverse complement.
TGGATTGTGCTCTACTCTGAGTAAAGATTCACCCATTAGGGTATGCCAAATTTGTTAAAAAAACAAAAAACAAAAAACAAAAAGAAAAAATGAGAAAAATGAGAAAATAGTTTGACCAAAAAAATAAAGTTTGAAATAAGGCATCTTTTGGCGGATTGAAGATTAAAGATTGGGTCTTTAAAGTTGATAATTGCGTATTGGTGTTCATTTGATGGTTGCACTTTAACCCATTTTAAGTTGTTTTTTGACACTCGTGCAATGCATTTGTTATTTTTTTTCCCATTCATCTATTCATTAGCATTTCATTAACACTACGACCCTACAAAGCCCCCTGATCATGAATCTATGGTATGTTACTGGTGGAGATAGTAGAATCTTTACAAGCTTATGGTAAGTGCTAATCTAGGTGGATTGAGTGAAAAATTCCCTATTTGAGATATGAGCGAAACACTTGTACCTTATGAGAGATCTATTATGTTTCTTTTCCCTTTATCTTGCTATGTCTCTTGTGCTAGTTTCTTTGCACCGAAGCATTCCATGACTGTTGGTTGATTAAGGATAGAGATTGTTTGAATTGATTGCATATTCTTTCCTTGTCAGTTTTATGTTGCTTGTATTGAGTTTAACTGTTGGATTTCTCTCTACTGATAATTTGCCGAGGAGTGCAAAAAGCTAAGTGTGGGGGAGTTGACAAACTCATTTTTTTTACATATATTTTCATATCAATTGGATGTGTTTTTGTCACTACAATTGGTCTTTAGGGAATTATTTGATTATTAGTTGAATTATTGTGCCTTACATTGAATTTGTGTTTAACTGTGATAAATTGACTTTGAAAAATTGATGCTACTTTAATTGTAATTTTTATTGTAGGGTACTTGGAAAAATTAGAGCTCAAAAAGATTAAGAAGTAGTGATCCAAGGCATTAAAACATTGAAAAGGAGACTAAAAATGACAACGTGGAAGTGGGCTAGTGAGAGTGGGGTGTGTGGCTGGGAAAAGGACAAAAATGACAGCAGTCTAGAAAAAGAAGAAAGAAAAATGATGCAATAGTATGGACAAATGAGAAATGACATTGTAAGAACGATGGAGACTTAAGAGGGTTTTGATGAACAGAAAGTGGACTAAGAACAAAGCAATTACATCGTCACATCATCTACAGAAGGAGGCGTGGGCTGTGGTGCTGTGTGGGTGCATGTTATGTGGAGACCAGGAGGCATGGGCTGCGTGGTCTATAAAGAGAGAAAAAAGCCAGGTGCTTGCTAGCTGGAAAACGATGAGTTAGTTAGTCACATTGCGCTATAATAGCTGGCAGTAGAAGCTGGGTTCGTGAAGGTCTGGGTGGTGTGCGACGTCTAGGAAAAAGTGAGGTGTGTGACCAGGGAACCTGAGGAGAAGTGGCGTGGTCTGGTCTGAGTAACGCAAGGAAAAATCTAAACCCTCATCTCCCACAAAATCCAAAACCATCATTTTTCACATTCCATGGCTGACCATCGAAGCTCACCGTTGACAGCGTCTTCAATGGTTTTTCATGGCTAGTTCATCCTAATCCTAGGTCTTATATAATTATTTAATTATTTGGAGTTATGTATGAATTATATCTTTAAATTGGAATAATTATGTGGCTGGATTATTATTTAGCAACTGATATTCTTCTAACTTGGGTTTAATTTTATTACTTTGTTTTGGGTTAAGACTTGGTATTGAGATTTTAGTGAATTTGGTGATTATTAAAGATGGCTTAAATTATTGGATTGTTATATATGTTGCTACATTAATTCTGTTTTCTCAATTATTGAGTGAAAATTGAACAATATTGGGGTTTTGGAAAATATTTTTGTGACAATTAGAGGTGGCTCGGTTGTTGGATTAAAAGCTCGATTATAACTCTTGGTTCATTTGTTTTAACTCCAATATCTGTTTAAGTGATGAATGTTTATGCTATTGAATTGGAAGGTCGCGTTTATCATTATTAATTTCTTATGTTTTTGTTTTTTTCACATTCACTCATCACCATTTTATATCACTCATTTTAAATTTAAAATACCAAAAACAAGTCCTTTACATTTATTCTAATTCATTGAAATTTTAGTGGTAATTAATCAAATCACACCCCATTCTATAGTTTAGGTTGTGTTGCATTTAGTTACTTAGGAATTTAATTTCATATTTTTGGTTCCTCAGAGAGAACGACCGGAGTTGCACTATATGTAATACTTGGTTAAATTTTGAAGTAACCTTAAGGCGACATCATAATTCAGGTTATTTCACACCCCTTTTAATTTTATACATCATAAGCAGCATCTAGTAAAATACATTATAATTACTTAAATGATATAGATGATAAGTATTATATACAAATCACAATCCCGAAGCAAAATTGCCCATTTCAATTTTCTTGTCTCATAATATCCTGAATAAATGCAAGATTGGAATATGTCATTCCTGCCAATTTAGTCCTTCTTGATTTCCAAAGTAAATCGTAAATATGATTAACACCTAAACCATATTGCATGCATACAACATTACTTTATCAAAGGCCCATAGATATCATCACTCATATCTTATATAGGGACAGTGGTATTCTTAATGAATATTTATCCTCTATACAAGTTACGCATACTGTGGCATTATCTATATAGCTACCTATTACAGTTAGTGTTGAACAATTCCAACAAATACACATTTCTCATATAAGGAAATGAACATCTCATACGTTAGAATTCACGACACCTATGAAACATTAATGACATAAACATAATTCTAATAATGTTTCATTTAAGGCCTATCAAATACCATAATCTCCATTATGTATCTGTGCGACTGATAACTCCTTATCGAATGGCTTGTAGAACATCACCATCATTTAATCCACACACTAATCTTTTAGTGGTCAATTAATATTCCATGTTAATTAACAAGATTAGCGATATTTCAGAGCAATCATTATTTTCATTACAGAGTTATACAATCTGAGTCCTCAACTCGAATAATCCATAAATAATGAAAACTCATGGAACAAAATGATATAAACCATCCAATTTATGAACATATTATTAGAATACAACCACCTAATCATTGGCTTCTAGATCATAACACTAACAAGGACTACCGTGGAAGGATTTTCGCCTTAGATTCATTTGCAAATACATGTTATTCGCAATCTTTCACATCCACTACAACAGGATCTAGTAGGCGATCTGCATCAAATGAGAAAGTCCTTCAGCTTGAGAGCACAGTGGAGAAGCTGATGAAGTGCATAACCCAACTCTATAATGAGGTGGATGAGTTGAAGGGTAGGGACATGACCTCATCGCAGCACTTAGAGCATCCCTTCACCACCTGCATAGCTTCTGGATAAGTGAATGTATTTGATAGTTCGCTACTTTTAAGTTTTTATATAAATTATTAATTTACAGTTATTTTTAAAATACTTATTCGTGTGCATTATAATTTTTTTATTATACCATTCAGGATAATGTTTACATTTATCAATCAATGTTATATTATTTACAGAAATTAAATGTGCAAAAAAATCATAAGATTATCAACAGAAAACTAGGGTAGGAAGTGAGAAATGACGGTTGAAATTTACCATAATTAAATTTTCCAATAGAAATACGATATTTCGATGGAATATATCATTATAACAATAAGTTAACGATGGAATATTTCAACCTGTCGATAAAAGTTTAGCAACGAATAATTTTTTTCGTCGGTAAATTTAGCGACGGTTTTATAACTCACTGTCGGTAAATTTACTGATAGAATATTATAAATCCATTGGAAAATTAGTGACGGAATATATACAAAATTTTGTCACTAAATTTACTGAAAAATATACAAATTTCTGTCGCTAAATTTGCGACGGATTCATTATATCCGTCACTAAATTTTACCTACGGACGTTTCGTTGACGACTCTTTCCGTCGGTAATTTCTGTCGCCAAATTTGTTTCCTGTTGGTAATTTTTGCCGCTAAAATAGCGAAGGAAAAAGAGCTCACATATCCCAAAAATCTGCAAAAAGAAAATATCAATGTACTCCTATCAAGCATATTTACAGTTTCTACAAAAATAGGAAATTAATACCAGCTAATTACATGAAGTTGGATCATTTATTAGTATTAAAACTCGAATTTGGATTAAAAATATTTCATATAAATTATTCATGAAATTTATTATACTCCAATTTAGAAGTAGCATGACCATTCTTTATAAAAGTGAGTCACATATTCTATTCGGACCTGGAAAGAATTTCGTGCCATGATGTAAGTTCCAAACCAGAACTCAAGAGCAAATGTGGAAGAAAAAGTCATCGCCAACCATATTAATCAACAAATCCTCTTGAAGGGAATTCAAATATTCTGATGTGCTTGGATAAGATGTGCAAAGGAGCTTGGTATCAGCACTGTAGTAATTTGTCAACGGACTTTGTGGAGTTTGTTCTAAAATGATTACCACTTTAAGGTTTAAACCGATTAATCGAATCATCTCAAGTAACATTCATAGACATCTGGAATAGTTGTTCTCATGATGGTTTTCTGCTTTTAATTTGTGAGTACTTAGTAGTCAACAGGCTTGTGATTGCAGTAGAGAAAAAGTGATGCACTTGAAACTATTTCCTGATGCCACTCCTTGAATCCTTATCGGTGGACAGGATTAATACACACGACATGACAGTATAGTTTTATGTACATATACAACAACAAAAAGAATCCTTATGAACGAACATTAAGGTGGATGCAGGGTTAACAAACAAGTGAAGCACCATTCCCATAGTCCGACTCCGGCAGGCTCAGTACAAGAACAACTTACTGGAATGAGCAAGCAATCGTCGCCTGGCGACGACTCGTCGTCTTCAAGTTGGATTCCTCATCCTAGGAATGGCTTATACGTTCCAAAAGGGCAAGAAGGGATGATGGATGATATACCAGAGTGCACTGTCTTGTAATAACCAGGCTTTTGACTCAGGAGGATTGATGGGGTGAACAAACCTGACCCTGATCTTCCTCCTGATCATCCTTTCCTTACTTCCACCAATCTCTACTAATGATTACGTCTTATTGTTTAAGAAAAAGGGTTAATAAGCTATCACTGTCTCGTGTTAGCCGCACAATAATCATATGTTCTGTACGTACAACGTTATAGAACGTTAAAAATATCTTCAGTCCTGTTACTTTTGGTCAACGGCGTCGTTTGATCAAGCAAGTGTATACCTTTTTGGTTCTTTCTTTTAGGACATTCCTAATGCGACATCGTTCCTCCTGTCTCAATATCTGTACCTTCTTCCTCGAATTTCACTCGGCGAATTCTCCTCTTGCTTGCTTATAGTTCTTTATGTGGTTATAGAGGCCCGAAAGTGCCGGTGGTTGGGAACAAGAAATAACCGAATGACAAGCGAGGCCGAGCTGTTTTATCAGAGGAGATCGCGACTGGGACGAGACGCCGCCGGCGGAGATATCGCCAAGCTTGACGCTTCCGTTGTTGGGCGGAGTTTCCATCAGAACTATCATAACCGTCGACATGATCATAATCGGCATGATTTAGACGGCTGTGATGATCGCGCCCGTAGGTTATCTACTACCGTGCGTGACCAACGGATGCCTTCCACTCTATCCGTAAGTTCTCTAATTCCTTAGGAATTTGATTAATTATAATTTGCATTCTAATTAAGTATATCTTATTATTGTAAAATTGTGATTACTTGTGAACACACCTTTTTGTTTTTAATTGCAGGAGCATCCCTCAGTTAGGGTGGAACAACTTTTAAGTCAGTCTTTATCAAGCAACAATGTAGAGACCGAAAGTCTAAACAGATCTGGGAATAACAGGTTGCCTGGAACTGTTCTTCTTGCAAGAGCAAGGCTTCTTGAGAGATTGAGAGGCGTCTCACCTTCTGAAAACAGGTATTTTCCAGGATAAATTTTGTTTTAAATTTGGAAAATATTCATATTTTTAGGATAAAAGTAATTATAACTTTGGTTTTGATTGGTATTGTAAAATTAAATGAAATTGAGTGAAATGGGTTAAAAAAATTGAATTTAAAATATCACTCTCGCATTAAATTTGATCTGTAGGTTATTTCATGTTTTAATTTAAGTTAATTATGTTAAAAGTGTGTGACTATTAAAATTTTGCTTTTAAAGATATTGAGTAATCACATGGATTACCCAAGATTGTTCTTGAGACCCATCTGGATATATTGCAGCCAACAACCACGGCATTGCAGTGGTGTTGGTTCCAAGTTCCATTACTGCATTCTGCAGCATAACTTTAATCATAACCGATGCCATGGTGTTGGTTCCATTACTGCATTTTGCAGCATAGCTTTAATCATAACCGTATCAACTACAATTCCCGAGTTTCACCCACAGTCGGCTATATAGGATCTTGCTATTGTTATTGTACCTGTGAGACCATAATTCAATGTACTTCTGCTTCAAAATTGTCCTTTTCTTTTCTTTTTCGTGAATTTGTACAGTTTGTGGAATTTTCTTTGCCTTTTCTTTTCTTACCTGAAAAAGTTTAGTGGTTTGAGTTCAAGATTGATTTGCTGAGTATGGTTTATGTAGGAGCAATGGCATAGCTTCGCCAAGATTGGAGACCCGTAATGAGAGGCTTGGTGAAGACGATGAGGATGAGGAGGAAGATCTAGATTTTAATCCCTTTCTCAAGGATAACCCCTCTCTTGAAGCTTCATCCAGTTTG
>JANZLX010000007.1:3321441-3331627 GCA_025531955.1 Erythroxylum orinocense | reverse complement strand
ACTCGCAGACGTGATGGTGCATGCTTAGTGAAACTAGCACCAGAGCTACCCCCTGTTAATCTTCCACCATCTGTTCGCGTGATTCCACAGTCAGTTCTGAAAACCTACCAGTCTGAGGTGTCCATCCAGATGTCTGCAAGAAAAAGTGGCGGTGGTGAAGCTAGAATGGAATTTAGTCCCAAGCTTTCACATGTTGCAAATTTTGAATCAACTATTTCAGCTAAAACTAATACAAGTAAACCTGATCAAGTTAGAGATACTGGTGGTAGTTCATTCCCTGAAGAGGCTACAATTTTGTACGCAGAAGAATCTGCAGTTCAAGATACAGTTTTTATTGAAGAAAAAGGCAACGAAGCTGATTGTAATATGCATCCGTTGTTATTCCAGGAATCTGAAGGGCATGTGCCATATTTCTCGTTGAGTTGCAACAATGGTAGTTCTGGTTCATTTAGTTTATTTTCTGGGAATAATCCTCAACTGAATTTGACACTATTTCGAAGTTCTCACCAAGTAACCAGTGTTGTTGATTATCAAAGGAAGGGCCGTAGCTCAACAGAATTCCCTTCAGCTTCATGTGTCATTGACTTCCATCCCCTTTTGCAGAGAACCGATGATGGCAATAGCGACTTTGTGACACAAAGCTTTAATTTACATCATGGTCAAAATGGAAACCAGTTTGACTCTGTTCAGACTACTGTCACTAAACCATCTACCTTTACTGAGAAATCTAGTGAACTTGACTTGGAAATCCATCTAAGTTCTGCATCAATCAACAACAAAACTATGGAAACTAGAAATTCTGGAAAAATTAGTCAACCAAGGTCAACAGTAGATGCATCAATATCAGGAAATACAATGGTGTCTTCTGAAACTAACAGTCCACATCGCGACTGCAACAATAATTACCTTAGAGCGCAGATTAACCCTCTTCCAGATGCTGATGGAATGAATTCTCCAAGTAATAATGTTGATAGATGTGATATGGATGAGTCAGGTGACCAATCTAATCAGGAGATTGTAATGGAGCAGGAAGAGTTGAGTGATTCTGATGAAGAAACTGAAGAAAATGTAGAGTTTGAGTGTGAAGAGATGACTGATTCAGATGGTGAAGAGGGTTCAGGCAGTGAGCCAACTGCTGAGATACAAGATAAGGTACAGTTGTTGTGTCTACTTAATAACATTCAGCTGCTTTATTTTAAGAGACCTGCATATTTCATCTTTGTTGCTTTTACTCTGCGCAAGCTATTTTACATTTTCTTTCATAGAGTGCGCAAGCTATTGAAATATTAATACCTGTGTGGTGAATCCACAATCTGCTATCTGCATATGCTTTTAGAGTACAATACCTTATCTATTGAGGTTGCTATTCATTACCTGCATCAGTGTATTAATTCATGGAGCTATCAACATGGCTAATATCCCTGCACCCCTGTTCATTTTTATTACTATTATGACTATTCTTGCCCTCCATTTTCTTTAAATTTTATGGTTTAAAACTTGTAGTAGATTTTATAATTTGTGCTGGTAGGTATTCAAATTCCTCTTGATTCTAAGAGAAGTACTTTATGTTTAACTTCCGATTGAAACTCATTAATAGGTGGTTCCAAGATCTGCAATGGGAAAAATGACAACGGATGATCAACAATGTGGAGTAAGGAGTTCAATAAATCACCAGGACAACACTTCGGTTCTCAGCAGGAGCAGTCCCCTTCTAAGGTTAAGCCCAACAAGCACAGGAAAGGATGGTACATCTGGCCCTTGGTTAAGTTTAGATTCATGTGCACCTATTGCCCCTGAAAGCATAAAGGCAAAACATAAAGTTTGCACAATTAGTGAAATTCCTACTGGCAGAAGTCTAGCTTTATGTCGCTCCAATAACAATAAATCCATCGAGAAAAATGTTCTGTACCCAGAAATAGTTGCACAGCAGGATGTTGTGGTTATGGCTCAACAACTCAGCCTTAGTCCATTGGTTGTTTCCGCACTGAAGAAACCTAGGAAATGTGCTCGCCGAGCAAAGAGTTTGAGCGCAGGAATGACCAGATAAAACTCCTGAGAACCTGAATTCAGGTTGGATTGATAAGCCTCTTTAGTTGCACAGATGGGCTGATTAGTGTTGTTAGCTATTTGTTACCATTGGATTTTGTTGGTTGAAGCACAGAATAGTAACTTAGTCCTTCAAGTTTGATTGCTCTTGAAGACCCTCTTCCTAAGTACACACTAGACTGTCAAGCTTTCGGAAATCATTCACATTAGGACCAGTTTAGGTGATCTTTTTTTCAATGAAATCACTGAACTGTGACTATGAACATAATGCCGTAGTGGCAGGTAAAATGTTGTATTTTCATATAACCTTTGTACAGATATATCCCTTGTAAACGTTAAGGTTAATACAAATTTTGTTGAGTGGTGCTGTAAGGAGCAGATCTTTCTGTTCTTATATGCGAGTTTAGTGAGATGAATGCTTTACCGGACTTAAATATTAGTTCTTTGTTCAGAATTTAGAAGGTTTAAGTCTTAAGATCAGACCACTGTTTGGCGTGGTATATGATATAGTCACTAGCATGATAAAGTTCCCTAATTTAATATTTTATATTAAAAACTAAAAGGAACCCATGTGTTCTCGATTTCCGACAAGGACGTAATGATGGAAACATCTTACGCCATCAACAATCACCCACCTGTGAAGGAGATGGCTCTAGCTTTTTCTCTCTTCATCTTTGGCATCGTCGGAATCGTTCTCGGAGTATTCATGACTTACAACCGAACTGGCGGTGACCGAAACCACGGTACGTTCATCACTTGTTCCCCAATTCCTTGTTAATTCGAGAAGGTGATTGCATTTTTATGGTTTCGATGAATTCAGGGATTTTTTTTGTGATACTGGGAGTGGCGCTGTTTATACCAGGGTTCTACTACACAAGAATTGCTTATTATGCTTACAAAGGATACAAGGGTTTCTCTTTCACCAACATACCTCCTCTTTAGTTACTTTACGTCAAAATCTGCTATTCCATTTTGTTCATATTTCTGCATTACTATTCTGTAAGTGAGTAGATAGTGGTTACTTGTTCTGGACCTTTATATTTTCATGTTAGGGATTCCTTGCAGGGTTGAAGCTTGATGTTTAACGTTTTTGGTTTTAATCTTTCTACGTGGAAGAATTTTTGTATTGCAATGGTAATTTCAACTTTATTTTGTGCTGAGATGTAGTATTTATGCATTTTTGTGCAATGGTAATTCACTCTTATTACCTCAAAATTCCTGTAACTGACTCGTTTTCAATTGAAACTAACAGCCATGATTCTCTTCATATTATTTTTGCTTAGACTAGGATCTTCGGCTGTGAATTAAGCGAATTTCACTCAATTTTGAAGGATTTTCTGTGTCCATGGTGCAAAATTTTGTTTCTGTAATATTTTAAGCGGCCTGAAATGCAAGTTTTGTTTATTTATGTTCCCATCATTAACAATAATGCCTAAGTTCCCTTTATTCTAACCATCAAAGAACTTGTGCGTATTACATGTTGCAAACGAAGCACGGTTTGTGTGTGACACTGCTGATATAGACTTTTGGGCTCCTCTTGAAGTGAGAATGACAGGATATTATGGATAGTTGGGAACATGAAATTCTCGCAACTTGGCTATTATACGAATCCTGAATAATTCAAGTCCTTCTAAGCTGGTCCTAACTTCATAGACAGTATTCTGTCCCGATTGGCATGTCCATTAGTATATTTCCTTTCATCCTTCTCTAGAGAAAAAGAATGGATGGATTGGAGAGGCAGAAGTCTACTATTGCTCTTGTATGTTCTCCACGTTGGTATATATCGGTTTCTTGTTTGCAAAGGACTAAGATTTCGTAATCTTGTGATAACGTTAAAAACCAAATAAGCTACAGAATCCAATAAAAAGCTGCAAAATGTTGTAACAAACAAGTAAATAAAGTAGAGTTCATTCGGAACAATCATGGCAGAAAAAGGAAAAACAAAAAGAGGTTAAGAGGCAGCATGTACAATTATGTTCCATAATGTTGAGCGAAAATGTGTAAAAATGCGTTAAACACACTCAAAAGAACAAATCATCTCTTCCGTCCAGCTGATGCAATTAAATTAGATGCAATCACCTCTGATATCAAATTTTGTTTTGAGTCAAAAGGCTTTTTGTCAACCAAATTGCTGTTTCTCTAGATGACACTGTTTCTTCCCCAAATGGCTTTAGCACACCAGCAAGTTCGTCTATTTTCTCCTGTTTAAGTAGCCGTGCACATAGCTCCAGTAAAGATTCCAAGGCATCTGCTCTTTGCTGACCAGGATTCTGCCAGTCACCCTTTATTTCTTCACCACTTAATGCAGCTAGTGTTCTCAACAATGAAATATCACTGACTGTATGCTCTGCCTCTGTTAAATGACAATCTTCAGCTTTCTCTTCCGTCCCACAATTATTCTCACTTGCTTTTTCCTTTACTTCTAAGTCATCTTTACGAACAATTTTCTCGTCGCTGTCCTCAGGCGGGTTGCTGTCAATATGAGCAGCCACATGATCATCAGGACTTTCTGGATTCTGTATGCATAGCGGCTCTACAGAAGTTTTTTCCATGGCTGGCAGAGAACTTTTCACATTATGGGATGCATCACTTGTGAGAGAGGTTAGGCTAGGCATATCCAGTTTCCCATTTTCCCTTGCTGAAGTATACTGTCCCCCCTCTTTGTGAAGTTCTTCAACAGCTTGCTGGTTGCAGCATGTTGATTGACCTTCTATGCCACCATTTTTGGCATCAACCTCTTGCAATTCCTGCAGATTCTCATCTGTGTGTTTTTCTCCTTCATGCTTTGAGATTTCCTTGATATCTGGGGTAAAATCAGCATCAGTACTATCTCTCTGAGGTATATTGCTAGAATCAGCTTGCTTGTCTCCATTGGAAACACTTGTTTCAGAATCCGTCGAACTGTCTTTTGGACCTGTGATGGAATCAGATACTTCTGCAGTATAACTGGTAGGATCAACCCCCTTAATCTCAAGATTGTCTTCTGCACTTGAGGTAGATGTTGGATTGTCGATGTGAGGCTGATAATTTGATTGCACATCACTAATTCTCAGAACTGCAAGGTTCTCTCCTTGCTGGTTTAGGAGTCCAAATTTCTTGCCTCTGTTGTCCGTGCCACCAACTCTGCTAGACGATACTTTTTTAGGTGATTTCTCTGTCATGTTTATGGGCTTTACAGGAAGAAAAACGGGTGATGCATTCTGGCACTGGAGGATGTACGGCTGCAAATGTGGATGTCTTAGTAGCTCTGCAGCCTGATACATGACAGATTCCAGGTATAAGAATGAAATAACACATCAAGGGTGAAGACAAGAGCTCATGTCTCAAACTTACAGTTGGTCTGTGTTCTGGGTTCTTCCTTAGCATGCTCTTAATGATTTGTTTCCTGCAATGTTTGAGAGAATACATATGCATAGGAAATGAATGTGGATCAGCCATGTGAACAGCAATGAGTAAGAAAAATAGTACAAAAGCTGTTATATGGATTGGCAAAAGAAATAAATTCTAGAGATGAAGAATACTTACAGATAGGAAGAATACACAATTGGAAGAGGAGAAATGGAGGATCTGTTTATTTTGTTAATAAGCCCAGCCATATCCTGTTGAAATGATTACAGTGATTCAGACTCATACCTAACCAATTAATGGTTCTTTCCTGTAAATAGCATCAAAGAAGGTATTTAAGTAGCTCTTGTGCACTCACAGGAGCTCTAAACGGTGGTTGATGTGCAGCAGTTTCAAACATACAGCATCCTGAAACAAGTTGATGTAATTAGTACCAAGAAAGAAAATTTAATCACTAGTTACACCATATCTGCGTATTCTTACCTAAAGACCAAATGTCAGACTTGTAACCATATGGTATATCTGCTAGAAGTTCAGGGCACATATAATTAGGTGTGCCAACAACCTATTTGAGATCATTAAGATGTTGAGAATGAGCTTTAATGAATAGGTTAGTAATCAGCATTACAAATTACGCCCAGAATTGGTAATTGGAAGTTAGCACAGTGTGCTTTGCATGACTAAGTATGACTAGACCATAAATTTGTACAAGTTATAAACTGGTTTCAGGTCTTCAATTTCAGAAATTTAATTTGACTTCAGACATTATGCAAAGTAAACTAGTTACTATAAAATTGTCCATACTGAGGATGTAAGTTCTTCAGCATTCAGAAGCTTAGCAAGTCCAAAATCACCTGTTTGGTACGTACAAGAAAACAATCACTTCATACAGAATATTGAACATGGAATGAAATCTGAGAAGAAAGAAAGTCCTTTTTAAGCGGCTTACCTAAACGGACATCACTTTCTTTAGTAAGGAATATGTTGGAACACTGCAAGTCAAGAAGTTGACATGAGAATCAATTCCCAAACTTCCCATGAAAACACAGATAAATATACAAATACACCTTAAGATCTCTGTGAAGGACACGGTTAGAGTGCAGATAGTCCACAGCTAGCAACAACTGAGTAAGCCACTTGCAAATTTTCTGACAAGTATAAACGGTCATCATAAGATACTTGTTCGGTTGGATAATTTAAATCACATGAAGAACTAGCTAATTACCTCCTCAGGGAAAAATATTCCTCTAGCCTTCTTTATAAGCTCTGCCCTGACAGGAGCAAATGAGAAGGATAAAGTGTTCAATCATCCAGTTGACTGTAGGATTATAGCATTCAGGTCCAGGAATTTACATTTTTATTTAAGGGTAACTTACAAACCTTAGCAACTTTTCATGGAAACATTATAGCATACTATTAGCCTAACAAATTGCAATTTTCCAGTCATCTCAATTTAGTCTTTTATCTTTGAATCCTATTATTGTTTCCATAAGATCAATTAAACCTTTCATTCAGATCCAGAAGGAGTTATTAAAATTTTTTAATTAATTTCCATACATAATTTATCATGTAATGTTTTATTTTCTGCTAAATATGTGGTAAGAAGACTAGATGATAGAAAAATATAGAACAAACTGTTTTTCAAAATTACAGAGAAAAACTTGTCCCAGATGATCTCACTTGGTGTGTCTGATCGAAAAAAATCATGTGAAGCTGTTCATGAAGAGAAGCTCGTAACAATCATTAGATATTCATCTAATGACAAAAGGTATTTAGCATTCAAAAATAGTATGTGAAGCCTCAGAAGATAGATACGTGATAGCATTATCTGACTGAGATAAAATGAAAATGGCATCCCACAAATCAGGTACTCAACATTCCACCACCTAACCCATATAAAATATTGGGTTACTTAATAGAAACTTACATGTCTCCTCCCTCACAGTAACCTGTAACTATGCATACACAGTCGCCCTACATTAAAGAAAAGGGTGCATAAACATTTTGGGGTAAGCCAGTAAACATCTATGGATATAAGTCCTAATATAAAAAAGAAGTGATTACCTTGCCCACCCAGGAATCTTTATACTCGACAATATATGGGTTGTTTAGTTTTGCAATCAAGTCCATCTGCAGTACAAAATAATCCAAGAACTTGTCATCAGAACAGCTCAAGAGTATACATTAAGGAGTCCTAAAACTCAGGCTTAAAGTTATCAGAAGCATCAGAATTGGACATCTATGACTTTATCTCCCCGATAACTATGAAAGCAAGGCAAAAGGAACGATCCATAATGGACACCAGCCGGACAATGAACAGTATATTGTCATGCTGGAACAGAGTTCACTTGAATGATGTTTAGAATATTCATGAAGTCACCACAAAATACGGTCATGACATGAACTCAGCACAACTTGTACTGACACAGTAGCATACATTTCAAGTTCTCATATTGATACGAAGAGGTTATATACATGCCACCCAGCATTCTAGTAAACTAAGGATAAAAATCGCCCAAAAGAAAATAAAGCATCTGTTTATTGGAGAGGAAAAGACAAATAAAAGTTATATATTTGAAGCAACCTCCTGGTGAGCTGTGCGCTTGAATTTGTCTGTCTTCTTAGCTAAACGAATCTTCTTCAATACATACCTACCAAAAAGGAAACAGGTGTAAAAATAAAAAGTTACCTAAAAGATCAACAGTTTGGAACGTCAAAGACAGCGATAGGTAACAGAAAAAACGTCGTGCCGACAAGGCAGTCACTTACCACTAAAAACCCAAATCATAATTTTGATCAAACACTGTCATTTAGAATTAAGACCATATCTAGATGATCAACAAAAGAATCTTGAAATCTTATTCCCGGAAAATTTTGAGCTTAAGATTAGTTTCTCTATACAGAGTTAGTAAGAGCAATACTGCTAATCCATCTTCCTCAACCTACTACCAACACCCAGAAACCTGTTCTAGGGATCGAACCAATAACAGAACGAAATGGTAGCTCATGCGGAAATTTCCAAAGGGTTACTCAAACATCGAAGTAGAAAGAAGACTGGTGAAAGAAACAAACTTGATAAGAAAAAAGCAAAAATTTCTCACTTCTTATTCTGAGTCTTATGAAGAACAAGGAAAGCGGCACCAAAGGCTCCTCGCCCAATTTGTGATATAATTTCGTAATCTTCCATCTTTGACTTAAGTTCTCCACTATCTGTCGCCATTGGAAGCTTTCAAACAGGAATAGATCACCTAATCACAAGAACTCACAAACCTGATAAGCTACATAGAACAGAAATAAAACAGTTTCAGGGTTTTATGAAGTGAAAAGGCATGCATTAGCAGCTTGTGGGAACAGAAATTGAAAGAACTGATGAGAAGTGAATTTGATAAGAGACTATTGAACTAAACATGAACCAGAGGACTTATAAGGGAGGTGTATAAAGTAGAGTAAAGCTACATCAAACAATCATGACATTGCTCCACAGCGGGAGAAGGAGATACAGAGAGACAGGTGGGAGGACAAAATCAGCAAAAGTGACACATCACTGAGATGATATTTAATTGAAGGCTTAATTACTTACCAAAAGGGGAGAGGGAAAGACGGAAGTACACTAAACAGCATAGCATACATCAAAAAAAAAAAAAAAAGACTATTGCTTATTTGGTGGGTGATTATCTACCAGTTGGAAAATGAGGGAAAGCAATAGATATAAAACATCAGAAGGGTTCAAGTGACAAATATGGAAGCCTTGAAGGAAAGCCAGTCTTTGCTTACAGTTAAAGATTCATCCTTTCCATTCATTACAAAGGTGAAGAGATTTTCTCAAGTTACAGAGGAATGTTTCTTAGCACATAGTTACTATGTCATAATCCTATAACCTCATGAACCCACACATAAAATGAGAAACCATGTTGAATTTTTAGATTTACAAGTACGTTCTCATGTTGCTATGTGAAGATGCTTCAAAATGAAGGTTGCTGTCTGGCTTTAAAGCCACATTTGATAAGTTCATTATACTTTGTTTTATTTTAAGACCAAAAGTACCTAGAAAAAGAACATGACTTATACATCTTTGGGTATAATCATTAGTGTGGGAAATGCTTTTTCTGATGGGTTCACATTGCTCAGCAATTACTTCTGTAATTGCTGATTTAGGTTCACTGCGGATAGTCACATATAACTAGTTTTAAGTTAATTGCCTTGTACTGTAATTGCTGATTTAGGTTCACTGCGGATAGTCACATATAACTAGTTTTAAGTTAATTGCCTTGTACATAATTAAGTTTCAGACAACATTGACGTCAGCATGCCATCGAATCCATCCGCTAACATTGATTTCGTAGAGTCCCCCAAGCCCTTATACAAACATTTGACACACGACAACCATGAAGAGAAATAGCCAAGCCATTAGTTCATGTATCTCTTGAATGGAGGGTAACATAGTAACTATAGACGACCAAACTTCAAATCGAGGAAGAGTATATTGCAAACCAAAAGATTAGGAATGATATTAATATCCTTATTTTGGGGCGTTTGATTCCATTTTTATTTTTCTATTGTTGTTTTTGGTTTCTGTTTCCTGTTTTTAGTTTCTGTTTTTTCTTAAAAAAACGAAAACCTCTTTGGTTGAAATTTGCAATATAAAAATTGAAAACAAAAACCTGTTTGATTGAGATTTCTAATAAAAAACTGAAAATAAAAATATGTTTAGTTTATTATTATTATTATTATTATTATTATTATTATTATTATTATTAAGTTATTCTTATTATTATTAATTTTATTTATTTATTTA
>JANZLX010000007.1:3293519-3304565 GCA_025531955.1 Erythroxylum orinocense | reverse complement strand
ATTTTCTCACCAATTTCTTTCTCATTTAAATTCATTTTAATATTTCTAATTTTCACCAAAAGTTCGGGGTCCAACATAAAGCCACACATTTTTGTGTCTTGGATTGCTATGAAATGGCCCCCCTGCAAACTTAAATAGAAAACATGAAGTAAACTTTCTTCCATCAAGATCTCCAGTTACATTTGCATCTATAAAACCTTCTAGAATTAGCTCACCATCACCAAAGCACAAACTCCACTTCAGCATGCCTCTCGAGTATCTTAGAATCTATTCCACTGCTTCTCGGTGAACCTTCCCTAAATTTGACAAGAATCTGCTCATTATCCCTCTTGAGCAATATCTGGCCTTAAGTGCACCATTATATACATCAAAGACCCTACTGCATATGAATATGGAATAAAGGACATATCATATTTCTCCTTTTGTGTTGAGGGACATGCACGCTTACACAACTTCAAGTGAGATGTCAATGGCATGCTAACTAGCTTGATATACTGCAAATTGAAGCTTTCTAGTACTCATTCAACATATCTCACCTGAGACAACAACAATCACTTACCCTCCTGTCTCGAGTTATCTCTATGCCTAAAATTTTGTTTGCAGCTCCCAAATCTTTCATATCAAAAGATTTGAACAAGTACTCCTTCAACTTTTGGATTCTTCCAAAATCTTGACCCATAATCAATATATCATCAATGTAAAGAAGAAGAATGATGAAGTTCTCACTTGAGAACTTCTTAAAATAAATGTAAGCATTGGCATAAGTTATCTTGAAACCACGATCCATTATAAATGAATCAAACTTTTGATATCACTCCTTTGGAGCTTTTTTTAAGCCATAAAGACTTTTCTTCAATTTGCATACCAAAATTTTATTACCATTAGCTTTGAAACCTTATGGATGCTCCTATTCAAATCTCCACACAAGAAGGTTATTGTAGCATCCAACTGTTCGAGCTCAAGATCCAAAAAGGTTGTTTAACCCAAAATTGTTCCAATTGAGGTCATCTTGACTTTAAATGAAAAGATTTCATCAAATTCAATACCCTTCTTTTGATTGAATCATTTCAATACTAGCCTTCCCTTGTGCCTTACTGATTTGTTTCCATCTTTCTTTATCTTGAACACACATTTATTCTTTAATGCCTTTTTGCCTTTTTGAAGCTTTATAAGCTCGTATGTATTATTCTTTTTCAAAGAATCCATCTTTTGCTTCATAGCTACAGGCCAAAGATCATTGTCTTCACAAGATGTAACCTTTTACACATTCTCAGACTCCCCCTCAGTAATAAGTAACTTGGATACCTTATAGAAGGCCTTTTCTCCCTTGTCAACCTTTAAAGCTATTTTTCATTAGCTATTGGATCCAATTGCTCCCCTGCTCACCATCCTCCATGAATTTATCTCCAGTATTGTCTCGATGTGGTTCATATAGCTCATAATTATCATATTATATCTTATCACCACTAATGTGTGTTTGGTCACAAACTTCATCTTCTTTAATTATAGATTACTCAATGGTCAAAGGAATTGGTTAAGAGCTAACTATGCCATTTAATGAGCTGCAATGTGATGATTTATCTCCATTCGAATAATTAGCTCCTCTCTTGTGCTCCTAGAACATCACATCCCTACTTCTGACCATCTTTTTCTTCTTTAGGTCATAAAGTATGAAGCCAAACTGGTCACCACCATATTCAACAAAATGCAAGGCATCGACTTTGATTCAAGCTTCTTTTTCTTATCCTTGGGTACATGTCTGAATACATTGCAGCCAAAAAGTCTCAAATGAAGATAAGTGGGATCCTTGCCAACCCATGCTCTCTCAGGTAGACCGTATAAATCTAAAAAAATTGAGGGAGCTTGATTAATCAGGTAGACTACAGCTCGGACTGCTTCTCCCCAAAATGTATTTAGCAATATAGACATCTTGAGCATGTAATGAACCTTCTCCATAATGGTTCTATTCACCCTCTTACTAACCCCATTGCATTATGGAATACTTGGTTCGATTTTCTCATATCTAATGTCATGCAATGTATAATATTCTTCAAACACCTTGGAAGTATACTCCCTTTTGTTTCCTGTTCACAGGCACTTTAGCTTCCTTTCAGCTTCCCTCTCTACTAGAACATGAAACTTATGGAAAGTTCAAAACACTTGACTTTTAGGGTTCAACATGTGCACCCAAGTCTTCCTCAAAGCATTATCAATGAATGTAACAATATATTCATTACCTATTAATGAATCCTCTTTAATAGGATCACAGAAATCTTAATGCATTAACTCTAATAACTCCGACTTCCTTGCAGATCTTCTCTTAAAATAGACTTTATGGTGCTTTCTAGCTAAGCAATGATCATAAGAATTAACTTGTTGTAAGTTCTTAACCAGGATAAAGGGATTTTTCATCTAGAAACTTTAATCCCTTCTCACTCATATGTCTCAATCTTCGATCCCACAGATTCGGTGAAGATTCCTCTTCTTCTACGTATACTTCACCATTACACACCTTTTAGTGTGTCTATTATATTGAGCAACATAACTCTCCTCGGGTAATAATCATTGCACCTTTGGACAGCTTCCACTTCTTACCCCTAAAAGTGTGTTAAAATCCTTCTTAATCCAACACATTAATTAATGGAAAATTTGGCCTCAGACTGGGGATATTTCATACACCTCTTAAAGTCAGTAAACATATGAAGTTTGTTTGAATTTGGATATCACTCGTACCTACTATCTTGGAAGAACTTTGGTTTCCTATCTTTACACTCCTAAAACCTCCTCTTTTATAGTTTGAGAATTACGCCATCTTTGGAACACAATGATAAGATGCTCCTGTATCAATCAATCATTCAAAACCAAATTTGCTAATATGGAAGCATTTTGT
The DNA here is from genome assembly GCA_025531955.1 of Erythroxylum orinocense. Taxonomy (NCBI): domain Eukaryota; kingdom Viridiplantae; phylum Streptophyta; class Magnoliopsida; order Malpighiales; family Erythroxylaceae; genus Erythroxylum; species Erythroxylum orinocense. The sequence goes on along the minus strand of JANZLX010000007.1, from coordinate 3,301,675 downwards.
TAGATCTCTAAGTTTGAGATAGTGGAATCATGTCGGCATTAGCGAGCCTTAACCAGTGTTCGACATGCGAAACAATGGAACAAGGCAAGGACTTGTGAGGAGGCAAGGACGAAATAGGGCAATGTTAAGTGTTAACATGAGTTAGTGCACATTGGTGGAAATCTTCGATGAGACGTAAGATTCAAATATGAGACCAAAAGAAGGCTTGAGATGAACATTGAGTGGAAGTTTAGCCAAATCACATACATGACGAGAATATGCAAGATTTCCAAGGTGACTTAGCAAGCAGATCAAGCATGGTGCGAGTTTTGGGAGAGTTTTAAACCTTGTATGAGTTGACTTGGCTAAGGTTAAGCTCTTGACAGACTAAGTACTTAGTGTGTGCTCAAGTAGATGAAATGGCTAATGGAGTTAGCATAGGTAAACATTGGACAGACCAGTGTGCTATTGGCTTAGATGAATCATCATCAACGAATAGAGATAAGGAGATCTTGGATGATGTGGCGAATAAGATAACAGTGGATGAACATCAGCTCTAAAAGATAAAAATCATGTGGAAGGATTATTTGAAGATAGAGGAGATCTTTGTAGATATAGATAATCATTCCTTGATAGTGTAATCTTTTATCTTGTTATTGTGATGTAGCTTAATCCTATTAGATAAAGTCCTAATTGGATAGGAATGTCATAAATTGGTTAGTTTGATGTAATCTGATAAGGATAAAATAGTGATCTTAGCTAATAGAGTTCCATTATGATTCTAACTTAGTCATCTAAAGGTGCCTACAAATAGCTCATTTGAGCCTTCCTTTTCGTAACAAGTGAGTGTGGGAGACACTTAAAGATTGAGAGAGTATTCCTTTGTATACTTTGAGGAAAGTAATGAAGGTTGGCTTTTAAGTTATATCTCTTTCTCATGTTCTTATTGTTGCCATAAATATTTAGTTTTTTCATAGTTTTCTTGCAAAGATGTGAGAGTGAAACACTGTCAGGGTCGTAAGATGTTTGCGAACAAGTAGGTTGATCGACGATCATAAGATAAGGCTGAATCTTGCTTTGATGGAGCTAAGTGAGATTGTTGTGCAAAGGGTTTGGTGCATCTTGTGTGACAAATTTTTGCTTGAAGCAAAACCTATGTAACAACTAGTAGCAGAGACAAATTTAGATATGGCAGTTGGTAGTAGACAGAACTTGTCAACTGAGTGGAGGCACTAATCAGGCCAATTCCTCGAGGGGAGGAGAAGGCCACTTCTTACAACACTTGATTCAAGATGTTGGAGGCACAAATCCAACAGTTGCAGCATCAAATAACAGAGTTGATGAAGGCACAAGAGGATTCTAGGTTTGAGGAAGCGGTCCTAAAGCTGGTCGTTGTAGCACAGGAAGTTGGACGAGCAGAAAGCACTTTAGTGAAGGTATGAGAGCCTAAGTTTTCGACGGCAAGCAGAGTGCCAAAGAGCTCAAATTTTTCTTGTGAAATATGGAGCAGTACTTTTCAGAGACAAAGGTTGCTAACTCGGAAAAGATGCCAATCACGATGATGTGTTTAATGGAGGATGCAAATCTGTGGTGGAGAATAAGAACCGCCAATGATATTAGTGCATGTAGACCTCCCATCGACACTGAGGAGAAGATGAAGAATGAGCTAACAGATCAATTCCTCCCGAACAACACTTCATGGCTTGCGAGAGAAGCTTTGAAGAGGTTGAAGCAAGACGACTCGGTGAAGGAGTATGTGAGGAAATTTACACCTTTGATGTTAGACGTATAGAACATGTCAGAAAAGGTGAAGTTTAACTTCATAAGCAGCTTGGAAGGTTGGGCACAATGGAGCTTCGAAGGCAAAATGTGAAGGACCTCCTAAGTGCAATGACCGCTACGGATGCCTCGGTGGATCTCCAAATGCCACCATCGATTCAAACTAACCACGAATGGTGGCATGTCAAATGGCTCAAAGAAAAGCAAAGAGAAGGTAGGTGAATCTTTTCAAGGTAAGAAACAATCAAAATAAGATATTGCTTGTTTCATTTGTAAAGGGTCGCATTTTGCTCGAGACTGCCCAAGATAGAAGAAAGGTGAGGAGTAAGTAAATTCCATGGTCGTGAAGGATCAAGGAGAGGGAGAGGAGGATGACTCGATGAAAGAAGTCTACCTCAACAGTTTTGTTGTGTTGGGTACAATGGGCCTTGTGAAGGAGCGTTCAAACAAAAGGAAGGAGAAACCTGATGGAGGGGGAACATAGTACGTGGGAAATGTGTCAATGACTAAGGAGTCTTCAAGGAAATAACACTTGGAGGAATTTCCACAAATTATTTCAATGAGGGCATCGATTCCTTTTAGTGAGGGTGGTTTGTTAGACCTTAAGTTTGAAATAGCAGAATTGTGCAGGCATTGGTGAGCCTTGGCTAGTGTTTAACACGTGGAATAATGGAACAAGGCAAGGACTTGCAAGGAGGCAAGGAAAAAATGGGGCAATGTCAAGCGTTGGCATGCATTAATGTATATTGGCGGAAATCTTCGACGAGATGCAAGATTCAAACGTGAAACCAAAAGAAGGCTTGAGATGAACATCGAGTGGAAGGTTAGCTGGATCACACGCATAACGGGAATATGTGAGAGTTCCAAAGTGACTTAGCTAGTGGATCAAGCATGGTGCAAGTTTTGGGAGAGTTTTGAACCTTGTACGAGTTGACTTGGCTAAGGCTAAGTTCTTGACGGACTCAAGACTTAGTGTGCCCTCAAGTTGGCGAACCATGGATAATGGAGTTGGCATAGGTAAGCATTGGATGGACCAATGTGCTATTGACTTTGATGAATCATCATCAACAAATAAAGATGAGGAAATCTTGGATGACGTGGCGGATAAAATCACAGTGGATGAACATCAGCTCTAAGAGATAAAGATCATATAGAATGATCATCTGAAGATAGAGGAGATCTTCGTGGATATGGATAATCATTCCTAGATACTTTTATATTTTATCTTGTTATTGTGATATAGCTTAATCCTATTAGATAGAGTCCTAATTAGATAAGGATGTCATTTATTGGTTAGTTTGATGTAAATTGATAAGGATAAGATTGTTATCTTAACTAATAGAGTTCTATTAGGAATCTAACTTAGTCATCTAGAGATGCCTGTAAATGGCTCACTTGAGCCTTGCTCTTCTTAACAAGTAAATGTGGGAGACACTTAGAGATTGAGAGAGTATTCCTTTGTATACTTTAAGGGAAGTAATGAAAGTTAACTTTTAAGTTGTATCTCTTTCTCGTGTTCTTATTGTTGCCATGAATATTTAGTTATTTCGTAGTTTTCTTCCAAGGGTATGAGAGTGAAACACTATGAAGGTCGTGAGGGAGATTGTCGTGCAAAGGGGTTAGCGCATCTTGTATGACATGTTTGTGCTTGAAAGAAAACCTTTGTAATGCATTCACATCTCATCATCCATGTTTGAAGTAGTTACTATTGTACTATTATCATCACCATCATTATGATGATCTTGCCTTTTCTAATCCCTCTTCTACCTATAACATAACCTCTTAATGTATCATGGCTTATCGCAATAGTGGCGTATCTTCATGTCTTTGTTAGCTCTAAAATTTAAATGATTCTTAGACTTGCCACGACCTTTGGGACCCCTACCTCATTCCTTCACCTACTTTCTATCACAAAATCCTCTCCTTGTCAACTCCAATCTCCTTTCTTTTGATTTCTTCATTAAACCTACTCTCTGCAATTACATCCAAAGAGAGGGTATCTTACATCTAAACTGAATTCTTTCTTTAACTCAACTGGAACAAAGTTTGAAGTTCATCATCAAGAGTGATCTTTATTGTAGTAAGCTTGTTGATTATGTCCTAGAAATCACTTAGATGCTCCAACACTGATTTCCCAGCTTTCAACTTTAAGTTCATAAGCCTCATAATTAGAGAGGCCTTATTATAAGTAGTCTTCTTTTCATACAGACCTTTTAGTTTCTTCCATAGCTCAAAAGGATCCGTTTTTTGAGATATTGTTTAGGCAAAAATAGAGTTGAAGCAGAATAATTGAAACAGAGAATCTAAACCTATATTTATCGATAAAACAAATGCATATCCCTTCTAATTTGATCATTGATCTTGATGAGCATATTAAGTAATAACCTACTTTTCAATTGAATGGAACACTTTTACTAAATACTTCTGATTGTGCTCATACATGTCTAATAAACATTAATTTATATATCACTATATTTATTTTTATAAATATTAACTTTTACAGTAAAAAAAAGTTCAAGTGCTCCTAATTTTTAAGTGATCTTCATAAATAAATTTCAAGAATAAGATAAGAGTGATTAAATTTTAATTATATAAAATAAAAAATATATTTTATAATTTTAAAAATTATTTGAAATGAATATTGATACTATTCATTAATATTATCAAAATTTTTACAAAATTTACTAGAACTCGTGATTACAATGAAGGAATCCCTCCTACAAAATCATGAGGTATTTTGTGGTTTTCCCATAGGGTTGATGTTATTTGTGATAAGAATAGGTGAATATTTTATGTCCTTTTTAGTAGCCACTTGCATTTTGAGTAATTCCCAACTCCTCTTGATATTTAAACAGTTTTATTAAAATATAATTTATTGAAATTCAACTATGATATTTTTAAAACATTCAAAATAAACTCCCAACAAATAAACTTTAATCATTAAATGTCACGTTATTTTATATTTTTAAAATTTTGTCTGTAAATCTCACAATTATATATAAATCACATTAGGTCATATAAATGCTAGAGGCTTCTTGTGACGAACATGAAATACATAAATATATATTATAGCTTGGAATAAAAAAAAGATTCCAGAAGTTATTTCTTCCTGTTCTGCATCTGTTTAAGGGAGATAATAAACCTATTTCCCCGCCTTTTTAGTTTTTACAATAAACCTATTTCCCCGCCTTTTTAGTTTTTACCTTTTACCACTAAATGAAAGTTCTTGTACATCAAGCCATCACCTTTTATCAAAGAAAAGGGGGAGGAATCTTGCAAATTCAAAACCCAAGCAACGCACATCTTTTTACCTCTACTCGAGATGAGTTAAAATTTTTGAAGAGTATGCATACAAGCTGACGCGCCAAATGAAAGAAACACATAAAATGAATCAATGTGCAGTCGCATTCAGATGTTACAATGCCAAAAAGTTTCAAATAACACCATTTGTACAAATACCTGAAGTCGCGTATTAAGGCAATCCTACTTGTGTTTCTTTTTTTTGGAGGTCTTGCGGCTCTCAAGTTTCTGTCTTGCAGCTTCAAATTCTGCATCAGTAAGTTCTGGTGCTGCATCACCCCCGCCATATTTGGACACTAGAGATGAGAACATGGAATCAAAACGGTCTTTCCTTTCACTTCGACGCTGAGATATAATTGCAAGTAGATCTTCTGATTGGTTGTTGGATCTGCAAGGAAAAGATAACAGGTGAATTTTACAAGGCAAGGGTACGAAACATCAAGGATATAACAGAAAGTAGCCTGTTCCAAAAACTTACTGGCCCTTTCTTTTCAGAGGACTGCTAGGCGGTTTGGTATTAGATACTCCCTTTGCCCATTTTTGGTATGCTTTGGTGGATTTCAGTTCACCTGAATGATAGCAGAAAACAAAGCTTAAGGAGAAGAAATGTAACACCAGCCAAATGGATCAACAACAGAAGTCCTACAAAAACCAAGTCATGCAAAACTAAAGAGAGGGATTGAATGAGCTCTAGTTCTGAAGATGCTTTCTTTCTTAACATGCCAGTTAACTAAGTAAATCTCCAAACTTTGTACTGTTATAATATGTACACTCAATAATTCTAACCAACAAGGAGTTTATTAGGAACATTTTACCAGCAAATGCCAAAAACAAAAAACCGGTAAAAGTTCTGACCTGCAGATATTGCATCGTCAAGAATATCCTTAAAGCGATGTGAATCAAGCTTAGGATCAGAACAGAGCATTGAGCAGAAGAGCCTGAAAAAAGAAAATAACTAAGAATCTATCCAAGACATCTAGATTAACAGAAGACCATATACAGAAGTGAAGTACCTATTCATGTTACCCTTGCATGTCTTATAGAGCTCAATCAAATCTTTTTTCTCAGAATCAGATCCTCTATAATTAGCTTCAAACTCCTCAATATCAGTTTCAGTGACCTATGGAAACAAGCATTGTGACTAAGTGATCCAGATAGAAAGAACATCAGTATATGGTATCAAAAGATTTATATGACAAGATGTTATAACCTTTTTGTACATGGCGCTGAAAAAGTCTTTCAGATTCTCAAACCCTTCCCCTGCAAGGTCCTGCTCAGGAAGAAAAGGCTTAAATGTACAATGACTCAAGGCTGTATTTCAAAATTTCAGGTTACCATTATCATAGTCCAACAAGCAATTTAATTAGTCATGTATTTTTGACCTGGTCAGGTTATGACAGCCAATTTTTTCAAGCAATTCTTTTATCTTCATTTATCAGCTGAAATAATGTCATTGCAATGAAGCATCCTGCCTTCTTGGGGTGCTCAGCAAATGGACAAAAAGGGCAATTTGATAAGCACTTACAGCGTCATCAATACATCCAGTCTGATCATAAAGTGCTCGTTTTTCCTCATCACCAAGAATTGATATCACCTTTTGCAATTGCTGAAATTTTTCTTTAGCTTCCTACGGGAAGACCAAAAGGTGAGAAATCTTACATGGAGGACACAGAAGAATATAGTAATATCTGACAATCAGGCAAGTTTACCTCATCACCGGGATTTTTATCTGGATGGAGTCGCAAGGCCAACTTGTAGTAGGCTTTCTTTATTTGTTGTTGAGAAGCTGTGCTCTCGACACCAAGGACCTGAAAGAAGTTGGCTATTAGCAAAATCAATTTAAGCAGAGTGTGATCATAAACACACCGTTTGGAAACCTATGACGGGCAGACAACTCATTTAAATCCCCAGTTGGGAGAGAGCAAAACGAAATCAATAAAATTCCCCATCGCTTAGTATGAAAAAGAAACAAATGGTAGTGGAAATTTGCAAAAGAGAGGAACTACTTGATCAAACTTATGACGGCCACCATGCTGCTCTCAGTACAAAATGCAAGCTGTTGTTTGCGAAGAAGCATTTTATCAAATTGAGATACAGAAGAAGTTAAAGGGAAATAATGACCTCGTAGAGGCTCATCTGATTCATATCCTGTTTCTGCTCCTCTTCCTCGATTTCTTCCTCGCGAGAAACCCTAGATTTCTTCGACTTCCCCATTTCCGAAAGAGAATGAAATCAAAGAAATTTTCAAGCCTTTGTGAGCGTTACCGTAAGGTTCCTTCCTCTCACCTTTTATGTGATGAGTGATTCGTATTATCATTTATCAAGGTCTGGGGTTTGCTCTTTTTGGTTCCCGCGGAAATGACCAATTTTCCCGCCGTGTCTAAGTAGATTTATTTTCCCCAAGTGCTTGATAACACTGTTATTCATTTAGTTTACTTTACGTACACTGAACAAATCGTGCTTCACCCAATCAATTGGGTTTCGTCGTCGTGTTATATACGTTAAAACACTAAATTTCTCGTCCCTACGACAAGCTCAGATCTTCTGTTCAATTTTTATAATGTTTTATTATGTTCAATAAATTTTAATCATTTATTTATGCGAGCTCTACGTTTATTCATGTGGAGCCCACACGAGACCCGCATAAATAAATAGTTGAGATTCACTGGACACAATAAAACACCATAAAACTGAACAGAGGATTTTATTCCCCCTACAACCATGTGCACTGAAAAGTCATCACATGTATCCTTTTTATTAAGAAACATTATGCTATCCAAGAAAAGGGTTGTTAATCCCTAATGACACTCAAAGAGGAGGTCAATTGAGAGTTTACAAAATTCAATAATTTTTCTAACTAATGAACTTAATTATCAACAATCGATATAAATAAGTATAAGGAGAATTGTTTAAGATAAATTAATCAAACAATTGAATACTAATTTAATGAGGATAAGCAGGGACAGATTTAAAAATTATTTTGAGTGGGGGCAAAATATTTAAAGTACTGTTATATTACTGAAAATACAAATATTTGTATATTTCATAAACAAAAAATTACATCATTGTCTTGAGCTTCTTACATATAACCTATTACA
>JANZLX010000007.1:3270452-3286492 GCA_025531955.1 Erythroxylum orinocense | reverse complement strand
ATAAACATCAATAACAAAAGCATATTTCACCTATCTTAATCTCATATAACAATTCACATTCTTAAATTTTCTTTTTCCTTGCACATGAATGATTCACCACAAATTCCTCATTTAATGTCAATTTACATTTCAAAATTTCAAGAAAAATTCGGGGTCCAACAATTAACTTTCCATAACTCTCCAGTAGTGATGGGGGTTATGGAAGGCCAAATGGTGCAAAAAATAGAGGTGATTTTCGTGCTTCCTGTGTAAGACACAAGGGAGAGAAAGGTTCTTTCTTACACACACTCTCTTTTTCTCTCTAACTCTCACAAGAGTTTTTGTCTTTGCTAGCACAAAGAAAGAACTCTAGCCATCTCTTAGTGAGGTTTCATCCTTCTATCTTTGTGTGGAATTTCATTAGAGACGGTCTACGTTGATCATTGTAGTTTATGACAACCCAACGCGAAGAAGTTTAAAGAACAAAGGAGATTTTCAGAAAGGTATGTACGCATATTACATTTCATGTTTTTGTTTTCTATATTTATATGCATGAGTAGATCTGGTTTTTGAGGTTCTGTTTTATTTTCCGCTGGGTATATTTGATATATATTATGTATGAGATGCATGGTCGGAACCTTACAAATGGTTATAAATCCTTTCACATGATGCAAAAAATGAAAAAGGTCAAACAAGTTATCAAAAGTTTTACTAGTTCTAATACCAAATATATCAGGGAGACCTGAAAAAAGTTAAGATAAGCTCAAAATGATTGTTACAAATTCCCATACAATAATCACTTGAAGAAAATTAAAGCTTAGAGACTTAGAGAACATCATGGGGCCCTTAACCTGCATAATTCCATCTTGAAATAGTATGACCTGGTTAAGAGATGGGGACTCAAATACCAAATTCTTCCATGCTTCCCTATTAGCAAGGATAAACAAGAACATGATTGTGGAGCTCAATGAAAATTCTGGTAACTCTATCAATGATCTATCCTCTTTATTAAAGCTCACTAAAGGTTTTTTTCATACAGTTGATGGGTGTAGTAGAGACTATGGTTATGTCAAAAATATAAAAAGGTTATTTGAAGTTCCTTTAACTCAAGACACAAAAGAGCTTTTAATAGGTCCATTCATAAACCTAGAAATCAAAGTAATGATGTTTGGTTTACACCAGAGCCTAATGGGTTTACTACCTGTTTTTTCCAACAAACATGGGAGATAATTGACAACTTGTTCACAGAAACAGTACAAGAGTCCTTTTCCTCTTGCACAATGTTGAAGGAGATTAACCACACTTACATCTTCCTAGTTCCCAATAAACTTAATCTTGCTTCCTTGGTGGATTACATACGGATTTCATGTTGCAATACGATTTACAAAGTAATTGCTAAGTTTCTTGCTAATAGGCTAAAAAGAGCCTTAAAGACAGTGGTGAATTTAGCACAAGGTGCTTTCATTGAGGCAAGATCTATAGGAGGTAACATTCCCCTAATGCAGGAGATTTTGAAAAAATATAATTCTGGGAAAAGCATCAACAATTGTTATTGGAAATTTGATTTTTATAAGGCATTCAACACAATGAGCTAGCATTTTATACAATCTTGCTTGAAAGTACTTGAACTTCCTACACTCTTCATGGATTGGATCTTCATGTGCATTAAGTCTGCATCAACAAGTATAATTTTCAATTGAGCCCCTACTCAACCTCTAAATTGTGCCAAGGGAACAAGACAAGGAGACCCCCTATCTCTTTATCTTTTCACCCTAGCTATGGAAGGGCTATTTAGAATTCTCAACAAGTTTATTTAATGCAATGGCAGGTTTCATTATCATCATAAATGCAGAGATTACAAGCTCACCCATTTGACATTTACAGATGACTTGATCCTTCTTTTAGGTGCTAAAGCTCATTATGTGCTAAAGCTCATTATGTGAAGATGTTAAAGCATCAACTCAAGTCATATTCAAGCTGGTTAGGGTTGAAAGTAGATATAAACAAAAGCAACTTGTTTTGTTCCAAAGGTTTAAGGAATTTTGATGAGTTATGTAGGATTTCAAGGCTATGGTTACAAGCTCTTCCACTTCAGTATCTTGGAGTCCTAATTTCATATGCAAATCCTAAGTATTCAGATTGTTTCTCACTTATTAAAAGATTCAAATCTAGAATAAATGCTTGGAAAAATAGATATCTATCACTAGCTGCAAGGGTCACTTTGATTATTCTAGTCCTTGGAAATCTCTATGTTCACTAGATCACTCACATCGTCCTGCCAAGAAAAATAATCAAGGAGATTGATTGTGTCATGAAAGCATTTGTATGGTATGGAAAAATGGATAATTCCAAGAACGCTAAAGTCAAATGGAGTGAAGTGACAATTCCTAAGAAGCAAAGAGGATTAGGGATAATTTCTATTCCTCTAATGCAAAAAGTACTTCTGTGTAAAAGAATTTGGAGCATATATGTAGACAAGAATGTCATTTGGATAAAATAGATACATGAAACTTATCTTAGAAATGAAAATTTCTTGCAAATGCCAATTACTAGGGAATACTCATGGATCATCGCACATATGCTGAAATTGAGAAATGTTGTGTACCCTTGGATCAAGCAAAGGTTGGGTAATGGAGAGGATACTTGGATTTGGTTTGACAATTGGTCTGAGTACAATCCTCTTTTCCTGAGAAGTGAAATATCTCAACTAACCAACAAAGTTCCTCTCAATGCTAGAGTATCCACACTAATGCACGATGGAAGATAGAATGGCAATTTAAAAGGATTCAACTGCCTAATTGAATACTTTCCTCAGATCACCCATTGGTACAGTGAGGATAGTGTCATTTGGAAATTGAATTCTACAGGAGTATTCACCGACAAGTCATGATATAAAGCATTGCAAGCTGAAGGAGAGAATGTCCCCTGTTCAACCTCCTATGTAAGAACTCCGGCTGGTTATCATCAGTATTCACCTGAAAGCATCAGTATTCACCTGGCTAGTTATCAAGAACATGATCAGAACCTAGAACAGATGGTTTGGCTCATTTGGCCGAATAAGTGTGTTATGCAAAGAAGTAGAAGAAGACAAGGAACACTCGTTCTTCCAATGTAGATATTCAAAGCTGTGTGGTGCAGAATCGTGTATTTGCTAACAGATTATTGTTCTTCTTATGAATGACTAATAACTCTAAATTGAATTACATGTATTGCAAAGCAATAGGTGTGTAAGATGGAGCAATTTATAAAGTAGCTTTGACAGCAACAATCTATTCCCCAAGGAAAGAAAGAAACAAGAGGATCTATAGAGGTAGGAAGTAAACAAGCATCAATTAGCTAAAAAATCATAAACTGGATTCGAGCCATAATTGTTGCAAAATCTGCTCCGCATGCCCTATCTACTGAAATTAGAAATAGATAGAACTTGTAACTTTTGGATTGTAATTTAGTCATTTGTATCATTTTTGAGAACTCATTGTAATGTTGGGATAGCTTTACTATAGTAAATGGAAACTTTAGTTAATTTCCAAAGAAAACTTAAATGGGGTTTGAATTGAATGTGTGATATAATTGCGTCTAATAATTTTCTATATAAGTTCTCACTGTCGATTGGAATTAAGCCTACAGGGATGCAGACTATAAGAGGGTCAAGGTTGTTGATGGACATGCGCGCCACGTGTGTCTTGTCATAGGGCACGAAGGGAAAAATGAACAATCTTTGCATAAGGTTGAACCGATGAGAAGATCATCATTTGAAGTCCCGGAAATTGAAAGTATGTGAATTGTGTTAGATCAACTTACACCATTTCTGGGGTTGGAACGATGTTTACGCCTGAGTAAGGTAACTGAAATCATGGACTTTGATATATCTTTCAGCTAAACTTCAATTGATTATGCAATCTGTGCAGTTTTCTGGTCATGTTTTGGACAAGGATAGGATCTCATATTACACAGTAGTTGAATTGAAACTACACCATTTACGTATACTTTTAAAGGTATACGTAAATGCATATTAGATTGAATCCTGTTACGTATAAAGATGTGTTGCGAAACAACTAACAAGCAATGAAGTGCAATGGGCCAACGCAACAAAACAATATGGAGAGCATCGTCCCCACCACCCTACCGTCTACTGAAAGCAATGCTGCTGGTGTTACTGAGTGTATATAATTGTGTTGTTCCTCTTTTTCTTCAATGCAATTAAGTGGAATTTGATCACTTAACCCCCCACAGTCATTATGTCTGGACCTCCTCCATTTCCTTGTTGGGACTTGGGTGCTTCTCAACAGATCAAACAACACCTAGCCGAATACAGATATAGAAATATAAAATGTTTTCTTGACCCTGGATACTCTAGAATAAGCCCCTTCTATATCTATATCTATGTATGTTTTCTTGACCTGGATACTTTAGAATAAGCCTCTTCTATCGTTGACTATTGGGCATATCCATGCAACTTTTCTTGAAAATGGTGAGGTGAAACTGAGGAAGCGCACCAAAGTATCCATTGTTTATGCTTCGCAGGCCTCGTAAAGAGCTTCCCTTCTTGTTGTTGTTGTTGACATCTTTGTGGGATTAAGGAAACTACGTTTGAAGGACAATCAAAGATCATAATCCCAAGACGTACATGGTGATCTGTGTTTTAATTTATGGTTTCTGTTGTATGGTGAATTGGAATTGGACCCAATTGATCTCAGTTGACCAAGATACTATTTTAAATACCGAATTGGTCTATTTGTAATTCAGTTCACTGGGTGACAAGTTACATGGGATGCTTTTGATGCAGACCTCAGTATTCACACCATCTTTTGACAGAGGATGCAATTATGGTCGTCCTTTCCACTTTTTTCTTTTTCCAAAATTTCCAAGTCAAATCCTAGTTTTCACCTTTTTCCTTCTTTTCACCCCGGGGAAAGTACTTTTAAGACTTTCCAGTTGCATGAAACAAAGCCTTCTTGGGTGTAAATAATGTCATGGGATAGTATCCTTGACATTCAATCTTCTTTTACCCTTGACAAAGTCCACCATTTTGGTTGAAAATATGTGAGTCGTTGGATTTCAGTCCATCGTATAGATTTAGGAGAAGGACCACTGTTATCTGTTGGCGTTTAGTGAAAGTCAAAGGTGGTCCGAATAAGATCTTAACCGCTACAGTAAAAGATGAGCCAGCAACTCCTCAACTAATCTCTCGTCGTCGCTGAAAGCCGGTGATCTCTAGGACCTATGTCCAATGCAGAATGCCGTGACTAGACACTGACACTACATTGCTCTCTCGCTCTATTCCTTTACACAAACGGGAAATCAAAACCTACTAAGTTACTTGGGAAACAAAAAGACAAAAGGGCATCTTATGTTGACCTAGGTTGTAATTGGTGTTCTTGTCGTGGTACATAGATTAATGTCTCTTTCTTCCGTCTCCTGTTTTGTCTTTGCCCTTTTCATTCACGGGGAGCCTTTTTCTGTACACCCTTTTGTCCCAACTTCAAAGCTCATATTTTGTTATCTATACTTTCTTAATCACCATGTCAGATTATCTTTATAAACAAAACATAATGTTAATGACAAAGTGAATTTGTTAACTTGAGATTTGGTTAGCTGCCTACAAACTAAACTACATGGATACTGATTTCTCTCCTATGCCAGCTGATTCAGAGACCTTTAGCTTTTGGAATTCCTAGAAAAAGAACTTGGTATAACTGCTTCTGCCATTAACCAGGTTGACTTTTATACTTACTATTATGTACAAAACAGAAACCAATGAGATAAGAACAACAATAATGGAACTTTTGCGGGTTACATTAGGTTGGCCCTTTCTGCCTTTAATTGATATATACAGACAACGTGACTTATGAACAGAAAGGTCGGCCCTTTTCTTCGTCTAACACTAAATTTATCGACTGATAAGCATGGATTTGGAAGTAATTGTACTTATTAAGGTGAAACAATTACCGGCGAAGTGAAGAGAGACAAGACAACTCATTTAAATATAAATGTGTAAAGAGTGGTACAATTAATCTGACGAAGAAGATGAGACAACTGTTCTATAGAGTTAGATGACGACTTATTGATACCAATGTCAATACGGTACTGACAACTTTAGGTATGAGTCTAAATTAACGTTATGATTAATTACGGAATGATAAAAAATAAGGAGAAACTAATAGGCAATAGCATATGTATGCTCTGCTCTCAATCAGTTCACATCATCTAGGCATACTCTTCTCCTGTTTTTGGCTCTTTTCAGTCTCATTTCACTGATATATAGAGAAGATTGGAAGAAAAACAGCTAAGCTCTCTCTCTCTCTCTCTCTCTTCAATGGCTGCAGACACTTGCAGATACACCCTTGTTCTCTCTATCATCTTCACACTCTACATACGAAGTGGGGCTGCTAATGAAGCAGATATTCTTCTCAACTTCAAAGCATCCATAGTAGACCCGAAGAACTCTCTTGCAAGCTGGTCCAATGACTCCAGCATGCATCATTGCAACTGGACTGGAATCACCTGCACTCCTGCACCTTCACTCTCTGTAACTTCCATTAAACTTCAAAGTCTCAATCTTTCTGGTGAAATGTCTTCTTCAGTATGTCAGCTTACAGATTTGACTCTTCTAAATCTAGCTGACAACTTTTTTAATCAGCCCATTCCTCTTCACCTCTCTCAGTGTAGTTCCTTGGAGAGTCTGAATCTCAGCAAAAACCTTATTTGGGGTACAATCCCAGATCAGATTTCTCAGTTTAAATCTTTAAAGGTTCTGGATTTTAGCAAGAACCACATCGAAGGAAAGATAGTAGAAGGGATTGGCTCACTGGTTAACCTCCAAGTACTCAACTTGGGAAGCAACTTGCTTTCAGGTAATGTTACGCACATTTTTGGGAATCTCACCGAACTTCTTGTTCTCGATTTATCGGAAAATGCATATTTGGTGAGTGAAATTCCTGTTGATATTGGGAAGCTTGAGAAACTTGAGCAGCTTTTCTTGCAAAGCTCTGGTTTTTATGGTCTAATTCCAGATTCACTCGTGGGTTCGAAAAGTTTAACCATTTTGGACCTGTCACAGAACAATCTAAATGGTACGATTCCTCAAACATTAGTGTCCTCTCTCAAGAAACTAATGTCTTTCGACGTTTCACAGAACCAACTCTCGGGGGCTTTCCCAAATGGTATATGTAGCTCGCAGGATCTCATAAACCTTAGTCTCCACACCAATTTCTTCAATGGTTCAGTTCCCAACTCAATTACAGAATGCTTGAATCTTGAGAGGTTTCAAATTCAAAACAACGATTTTTCTGGTAACTTACCAGCTGGGTTTTGGTCATTAACCAAAATTAAGCTTATCAGAGCGGAAAACAATAGATTTTCAGGTCAAATACCGGATACAATATCTGAGGCATCTCAGTTGGAGCAAGTTCAAATAGATAACAACAGCTTCAGTGGTAGGATCCCCCAAGGTCTTGGTTTAGTTAAGAGCTTATATAGATTTTCTGCATCCGCTAATGGCTTCTACGGTGAGTTACCTCAAAATTTTTGTGATTCTCCAGCTATGAGTATCATAAACCTTTCCCAAAATTCCCTTTCTGGGTATATTCCTGAGCTGAAGAAATGCAGAAAGTTGGTGTCATTGTCATTGGCAGGCAATAGTCTTATCGGGGAAATTCCATCATCACTCGCTGATTTGCCAGTACTAACTTACCTTGATTTATCTGATAACAATCTTACTGGTTCAATCCCACAACAGCTTCAAAATTTGAAACTTGCTCTGTTTAATGTATCCTTTAATCATCTATCTGGAAAAGTGCCTTCTGCTCTAATCTCGGGTCTCCCTGCTTCATACTTGGAAGGAAACCCTGGCCTTTGTGGTCCTGGATTGCCCAATTCCTGTTCCGATGAGTTACGAAGAGATCGGAGTTCTGGTGGCATTAGTACATTGACATGTGCCCTGATTTCTATAGCATTTGGTGTTGGGATCTTGCTTGTTGCTGCTGGTTTCTTTGTGTTCCATCGATCCTCTAAACGGAAATCTCAAATGGCACAAATGGATGGTTGGCGTTCGGTGTTTTTCTATCCTCTTAGAGTTACTGAACATGATCTGATTTTTCATATGGATGAGAAAAGTGCTGTGGGAATAGGTGGGGCTTTTGGTAGAGTATACATCATTACATTACCTAGTGGTGAACTGATTGCTGTCAAGAAGCTAGTCAATATAGGGAGCCAACCTTGGAAAGTTTTGAAGTCTGAAGTGAAGACATTAGCTAAGATCAGGCATAAAAACATTGTCAAAGTTCTTGGCTTTTGTCATTCAGATGAATCCATTTTTCTAATCTATGACTATTTACAGAAGGGAAGCTTAGGGGATATGATAGGGAGATCAGATTTTCAGTTGCCATGGAGTGTTAGAATGAGGATTGCCATTGGAGTTGCTCAAGGATTATCATATCTTCACAAGGACTACACTCCTCATTTACTTCACAGAAATCTCAAGTCAACAAATATTCTTTTGGATGAGAATTTTGACCCTAAGCTGACAGATTTTGCTCTCGACCGAGTTGTGGGTGAAGCCGCATTTCAGTCCACAATCTCTTCAGAACTTACAGGCTCATGTTACAGTGCCCCTGGTAATCTTCTTTACACCAAATTGATACTGTCAGAATTTAGACAGCGTGATCCATGTATGCGCCAGCTCCACATTGTGAAACAGTACTTGACATTCATAGAAACTAATTCAGCTTTTCTTTACTTCTACTTCAGATCAAACTGCATGTGTATCTTAAAAGTAGATTTAAATCTAGCTATGATTTTCTCAAGTTTATCTATTAGTTCACTGCTGAATGTCAATTACTTGGATGTTTTTTGAAGATGATGTTTCCTCTCCATATGAAAGTTTGGATGACGTGTGTAATCTATCTTCTTTGTTCTTCCAGTCAGCTTTACTTAAATCAGCTCAATCATTATTTGTCCAGTTGCTTGAAGAAAACATGTTTTCGGTAGCAGCTGAAATAGCTGTTTGCTTGATTGCAGAGAATGCATACGATAAGAAAGCAACTGAACAAAGGGACGTTTACAGCTTTGGTGTTGTGCTACTAGAGCTGATAGCTGGCAGACAAGCTGATCAAGCAGACTCAACCTCATCTCTTGATATTGTGAAGTGGGTTCGAAGGAAAATCAACATTGCCGGTGGAGCACTCCAAGTCCTCGATCCTAAGATTGCCAACTTGTCGCCACAAGAGATGCTTGGCGCATTAGACATTGCAATTCGTTGCACTTCTGTCATGCCAGAGAAAAGGCCATCTATGCTTGAAGTTGTAAGAGCACTTCAGTCCTTGGACACAAATATGCATATTCCAGTTGCAAACTTTCCTACATCCGATGGTGACTCTGGTCCAGTGTAAAAATTGAAGAAATGTGAGACCCACTTTTTGCTTTGTGTCTTCGCATGTAAATGTAACTATCATTTTACATGATTCATTTTGACTATGCTGCTGTTGAGTGTTAAAGCAAAGGATATGTTTGTATGTCATTCCTTGCTCTACCAAAATTGGGTCTTAATGCTGTCGACCTGTTGATTAAATATTAATACAAGATTACAATGGCGTTAGGCTTGCCAAAGTAATACATTATATATATATTTTGCACACCAGTGAAAACATAGGTTTTAGCTGATAAAGTGATTCTACAGGTTATGCTTGCTTGACAGAATTCATCTTCAGGACCTCCTTTAACTTTACTTCACCTGAGCAGATTGGATATCTTAAGCATGGGAAGATTTACCGGCAGGAAAGCTACCAAACCTGAAATATCAGAAATGACGATATTGTTGATCTTCTTACTATAGCATTTTCTTAATCAAACATTTCCATTAATCTTTTAGTTAAATTCTTCAACGCTGTTAATTTTTCAAATCAAGTCCTTTGTATTAACTTTTTTCATGGAAGGGATTACGTGACAAGCCAAATCAACTTGATTATGACATGAGGGAGGGTCACGTGAATGTCATATCAAATCAAACAATTTTCCTCCACTTTGATAGGTTGACGTTAATCAAAACAGGATTAACATTATCATATCAGAGACCTACTGACATGAAATTCTAAATGTGGTCCTCTTACTTAGAGATAAAACTCTGTAGACCATATATAAAGAATCCTATGCACATTAGTCTCCCTAAATTATTGTTGGTTGAACACTAAGCACAAATTGGATATTGAGAGAGGGAAAGAAGTACGGATAAGGTAATTTATTGACTTTTGAAGGTAAGAAAGTGAGTGGGACAAATAGAAAAATTATGGTTGATATTAGGCTAGAAATTAGGATTTGGTTGCTGACATTTTGTGATGAACACAAAGATAAGAAGGCAGAAAACTAGTAATCACTCCTAGCATCACATATATTTTAAAAAGTCAAATTTGTAGAAAATTTTCAAGATTGCTTATTATTATTGAAGGGTTGAGTACACACATATATATAGAGTTCTTAAAACTATTATTCTATTAGGAAAGGGTTCCTAATAGATTTAAATCCTATTCTAAAAAAAAAGTCTACAAGTCCTAAACAACTAGTGAGAATCGGAATGAGAATGAAATTATTAATTATACGTTTTTAGTATACAAGCACTAGAAATGAAATTATAAAAGTTGATAGTTACACCAGTGTTTGGTATCAAATCTTAAGAATGGTAATGACAATTTTTTACTCATGTTTGATAATTATGTCATTAAAGAAACAATTAAAATATTTATTATTATCAATTAATTACAAATTTTGTATTTAATAAATAAATAATTAAAATTATTTTTAATGATTCAATAAATTATTAACTATAAATAATTGTGTGTGATTTTTTTAAAAAGAATAAAATTAAAAAACCATAATGAACTTATTTTATGATATAAAATCATTGAAATAAAATAAATTAATTATTAAATAAATTAAATAAACTAATGTGCAATGTTGATAATAATAATATCCAAAATGATGTATTGTATAAATAAATAGACTAATATTAAATTCTCAAATAGAGAGTTTCGGTTGAGACGAAACGTAAAGAAAAAGAGAAGAAAAAATTATGTTTACCTACAATTGTTTATTTGTTATTCTTGATATCTAATTCTAGGTTACACCCACATTACCTTGGGAAAAAAATCAGGATTATTTAAAATTCTTTCTAGATTTTTTAATCCTTATCTTATCTATTACTAAAAGCCAAACATTTACAATCTTATCCGTTACTAACAACCAAACAAGCAAAAATTAATAAATGTAGGTTATATACCCATTCTCACATCTTCATTCGTAGTTACTAAACCCGAAGTAACATATGTGAAATAGAATAACATATTTAGCTTACTATAACTTTCTATCTAACAAAGAATTCTAATATAATATAAATTTAAGCTCTTATCTTTTGTTGTCAACTCAATTTTCAATCTTCATTCTACTAAATTAAGGCTTGTGGTTGATTAATTTTCCCTTTTCTATTTCTTTTGTATACTTTAAGCTCTTTAGCATTAGAAAGTCTATTTATTATGTAATATAAAAAAATATTGGATTATAAACTTAGATTTATTCGTATTAGGGTTTGTTTGATTCCTCAAATTGTCGCATGCATTTGATTATTGATTATTGTGGAATATACATTCTATAAGAATTTATATTCAATTAATCTACTTTATGAATATTTTTATGTTTGTTTTTGTATAGGGTTTATCGCTTGCATGTTCTTCATTTTTTATTCTCTTTCTGCATAATAGTTCATCTTTGTAAGTGGGGTGTTGTTTATATTATTTTGATCATGTTATTTTTTGTTAAGTTTGTCACCATCACACTCATTGTTGAGTAATTGTCTCAAATACATCATTTTAATAAGTTTTTATTATCCTCCCATATGATAAATATGGATATATGTAAAAAAAAAGAAATTTGTCCCCAACAATAATTTTTAAATTGATAAATATAATCACTTGAGTTTATCACTATGAATATAAGAAAAATAGAACAAGGATAGGAATGTAGAGGAAATGATTACCGGCTAAATACTTCCTCTCTTTAATTGCAAAAAAATGCAATTGTGTTACTTAAATTTAAGAAAAATGCTCAATTTGATCATATGAATGTTACTTAAAAATTAATTATTAAATATATCCTTAAATTCTAATTTTTATTTTGATTTGGTGCAGAAGCAATAGGATACTTTGCTCCAAGAAGTCATAAATGGAGGTTGAAATCATAATGACAAAACTACTTTATCCTTTTCCTAGAACCAACAAATCATCCACTAAAAATTTGAGCCCATTATTGTCCAATGTCAATCTCACTTCTTTCTTACCTCTTCACCTTCTTTTCTAAAATATTTGTAAAATAAAAAGATGTTATGTTATAACTTTTTTAAAAGTTGTATTTAAGGTGTCGAATTAAATATAAGGTTACTATTTTTTTTCTTTATTATATGGTATACCTACCATATCTAATAATTAAATTTTTATAACATTTGGTGTTGTCCTTAATTATTTACATGAACCTTCAATATAGGGAACACGAATGGATCATTGCTCGTACATTATAATGGTGCTTTTTTGAGGTCCCAATGGGTAAATATGTTAGTGGATAATGAAAATATTTGCATTTGAAGATATAATAACTTTTGCCATTAGGATACTATCAGTTATAGTATGGTGGGATTAAGATAATATTGAGTGGTTATTGCTGGAGTTCCCCTTCTGAGACTCGAGTGAAGCCATCTTGATGATCTCACGGTAGCCTTCCAATCGAATATCTAACTCGTCCAAAAGGTTACCGCAAAGCTAAGCTGCTTAAATGTTAAAACGCTCTTATGCTCTAAAGTTAAAAGCATGGAAAATAGTGGAATTTTTTTATTTTTTCAGTAGCATAACGACTGTTTTTCTAAGATTCTCAAAATTTGAAAACTTGCATAACACATTTTAAAACACTTATAATATTTCATATACCATCTCAACTTCTGGAATGGGACCTCAGGTCCTCATCATAAGCAATCACAAACATACAATTCACAACCTTTTAAAAACATCATTGAGGATCAAAGCCCTCGTAGTTCATTAAGAAAAAGATATTTAACAATCCCACAATTATTTACAATATCACACTTTTAAGCCCTTTCCAAAATAATTTAAAACATATGTACAAGTAACTAAGCTAATTTCAAGCAAGCACACATATAAGAAAGATAACACAAGCACAACAACACCTGACAATACAACTAATCTTGCGGTGGAGTCCCAATTACTACAGCACCTATACGCATACCTAGGGCAGTTTGTTTAAAAACATAAAAATAAGGATGAGCTAATGGGCTCAGTGACTGTTAATCAATTTACTAAAAAATTAAACTTTTCATAACAACATACTGAAATAGTCCCATACAACAAAAAAACTCAAGGTAAAAATATTTGCCACAATAATTTATTTGTGCATCATCAAATCTGATAATAACATAGCATTTCGTAAAACACAATTTCAATTTTTCTAAAATATTATTTCAAAATGCTTTGCGACATTAAACTCATAATATACAAGTTTTCATTTTCCTTTTTCCTTAAACAATAAATAGTGGTGGTAATAAGTTTTCTGAAAACTTTTATTCTGAAAATAAGCCAGTCATTAGAATTGGTACCATATGGTGCTTCTCAAATTACTTTTAAACTTAAATATTGGTAGCATTATTAAATTTCATGAATTTTCTTAACCCATTACTAGTTTCTTTACCATACGGTACGCTAGGCATAAAGTTATAGAGATAGTTCTGTATCGCTTACCCACAACAATTTAAACATTACTTATAAAGATGGTTTTGCATCATTTACTCGTAATAGGTTAACAGTTATAAACTGGTAGTTACGGAGCTAGTTCTGCATCACTTACCTATAATAAGTCATGGAGTTGGTTCTACATCGCTTACCTATGACTAGTTAACCACTATATATGGATTTGGTTCTGCATCACTTACTCGTAATAAGTTAACCACTATAAACATATATCATATAAAGCCTAATAGTGTACTGTAGGCAA
Source organism: Erythroxylum orinocense (assembly GCA_025531955.1). Classification (NCBI taxonomy): domain Eukaryota; kingdom Viridiplantae; phylum Streptophyta; class Magnoliopsida; order Malpighiales; family Erythroxylaceae; genus Erythroxylum; species Erythroxylum orinocense. The sequence continues at coordinate 3,272,473 of JANZLX010000007.1, read as the reverse complement.
AAGTAACTTATACCTTTTCAATTCAGCTTATTATCGTAATCAGTTATAGGAGGATTCATAATCATTCAATTTAATGCATAATTTCAATGTAATTTCCAATCATACAAAAATTAACTTTCAATTTACTACTCATATAATGCTAAAGCATAATCTTATGCTAGCAATATTCGCTTGTAAAATATCATTCGCATAAAACTCAACATAAATATTCATTTGCATAAAATCAATTTAAAGTACACTCACATATCATCAATTCTTTTGTAAAGAATTTAGTCACATAAAATAATTAAAATACACTCACAACTTGCTAGTTTCCTTTTCACCACTTCGAAATCCTTCAGTTGGTTTAGTTTTCTGATCCAAAAAAACCTAATACGAATACATTCAACTTTTTAATACATTTTATAATTAAATACACCATAAACCATGTCAACTTCATTACCTTCCACATACACTCCATATACTAATTTTTTTCTCCAAATAATAACACAAAACTTCATTTAATATTTCCAATACCAAAAGTACACTTAATGACCATCCTTAATCACATTCACATGGTCATTACATCGCAACCATACTTTTATATTAAAAATGCCCTTCAGGCTAAATGTAACATATTTGACATTAAACTTTTCCAATTCCATTCTATTTGATTTCCAACACTTAAAACCAATCCAAATTCACTTCCATGACATTTTAATGCACACATTTAAGTATAAAATTTCATTAATAAATTTTTACAAAATCAAGCACCTGTGGCTGAATTTCAACCAAAACCAATTCCAAATCATTTCTTTATTTCATTAGCATCAAAATCATGCTATGAACATCATAAAATACCAAAATAGAATTTTGGATCATAACACATTAAAAACCCTAACCTTGGTTAAAAATTCATCTAATCATTTCCATGGTTTTTCTTTCATTAGTGGAAAAATAATATTAGGCAATAGATCTCACCTTTGACCAAGGTTCCACACGTTAGTTTTCTTGATTTTTCTTCTCCAAATTACTTCCAATGCAATAAAACCATCATATCATATCAACAAGGTGCAATTCACACCATCAAAACCAAATCTCAACTATAACCCAACAAATCAAAATTTTTAACAAAATTAGTAATCTTACCAACCATTTTATTCTTCCTCTTCACTTGGATGGCTATGGGATCTTGTTGGATGCTTGATTGGAGGAGGTAGAAGAGCAAGAAAATCTCTTTGGAACACTTCTCTATGTCATAGCCGAAGCTCCCTCTTCTTCTTCTTCTTCTTTTCTTTTCTTTTTTCTCTCTCTTCCCTCCTTTCTGTAAAAATGGTCAACGTTTCTCCTTGCTTCTCTATTCTTTTCTTTTATTTTTTGGGCTCTTTAACGATGCTCTCTTACGGCTACTCACCAAATGAATCAACTTATGTTTTAATTCATACTTTTTATACTCTTTAATGGTCTACAGATGTCACTTTCTTATTGGTTGTCTCTAACGACTCATCACACACATCATTTTCTGGTTGGTTATCTCTAATGACTCATCAATCCACTGATATCATGTAAAAAGACCAAATTGCCTTTAATGAGTACAAAAAGACCAAATTGCCCTTTAATGCATTTAATTCACCAACTAACCGAATTAAATCTTGAATTATTCCGCAACTGTTTTATCATCAAATCAACCATGAAATACTCTAATTAGGGTCACTAGTTATGTAGTGCTCCCTTACTGCAGAATACACACCGGGACGCCCGAAGGTCATTCCGGCACATATCCTACGATAAAGGCGCACTACAGTCGATTCACTACACTAACTCCAAATTGCATCATATCATTATTTGTTTATAACGCAGTAATAGAAAATCCATTAAAATTGAAACCAATAGTTTCCTCATTTCGTTATTCAAGAGCATCAATCTACAGATTGACTGTCAATCCTTAATACATGTACATGATATAGTCTAGAAAAAAAACACTACACACTGAGGAAACTACGTAAACAAACTAACTATGTCATCCAAAAACATCCCAGCTG
>JANZLX010000007.1:3248804-3270352 GCA_025531955.1 Erythroxylum orinocense | reverse complement strand
GGGAATGTCAATGTATGCATGTACAATAATTTCATGTGCAACAATGTCATTTTTCACAATACAAATATGTCACATAATGTATGAATATATAATAACATTTCTAACCCCTCACTGATCACTCAAAATTCTCATTTTACCCTTCCCGCTGGTACCGGGATATTACAAGTTATTAATTGGATACTTAAAAAAATTCTAATGGGTTTAAAATCCTCAATACCCATTATATTCCAAAAGGGCATTTTAACCCTAAACTTTTGGAATTCCCGAAATTCATCCAATCGGGCTTATTTTTGATCCATCTCAATATCATCAAAATCTAATGCCAATTTTGAGTATTTTTCAAAATTTCAGGGTTGGGTCCCCAAAATCACTATCCAAGTAAAAATACTATTAACCCATATTTACTATTCATATGAAAATACTATTAACTGAAATTATTCGAATTTCATTCAAAAGTGTCACCTACATTCTCAAAGCACATTTCGGGGCTTTTAAAGCTCATTCGGACTCATTCTGTGATATTCGTTATAACCTAAATAAAACATTTCAATGTTTAAATAACTCTAGTGTATCATAATAAAGCATACTCTATAAAATGCATGTATAACACATTATACAGTACAATAATCAAACTAGGATATGACAATTATATTACAAGATTCTAATGAAGGGACTCAGTGATGGTTTAAGGGAATTCAAAAAGACAAACAAACATTTGAATGCTCTATTATATGCTATCAAGTAAAAGTAAAGTAGTGTTATGTATATGTGAAGTATAAACTATCCTATAAGGTTATTTCTGTAATACGTAAGAAGAAAAAGTTGGCATAATGGGAGTGTAAATCTAGAAATTTCAGTGAGAGACAATGAATAAACTCCAAAAGGGCAATGAGAAGTCTCTAAGTAGCAACTCTACTAGAAAATCACCAAGAAACTAATTGAAGTTAATATTTGAAGATTCTTTAAAGGAAAAGTCTAATAAAAAATCAGCTAGAATCAAATCCAAGCTACCAGTTGAAAGAAGTGGTGATATTAGTGACTAATATGTAATTTTATGTTTTAAATCAAAAGTATGATGTAGTTGTAGCTAGTACTGACAACTACAGATTGACACCATAAAGACTAGAAGAACTAATACTTACCATATTTCTATTATCTAGCCTAACAAATTATGGTGTTCAAGATAAATAAAATACAAAGTTAAAATAATAAAATAAAATAGATGAACACAATTAACTACCTAGAATGAGGATTACACTAAGAAACAATTAAAAATAATATTGGTACCTAGATTTAAATCTGCCTATGACTTTTCATGCAATCATGATTTCACAAATCAATTTATTCTTTAGTTCATTGAATTGTGAAAATTCTTTTCTTATATTAATATTTTTCTCAAGACTATTAACAACTAATCCTTGTTAATATCTTTCTTAAGACTATTAACAACTAATCCTTGTTTGATTAACTGAAACCTTTTTCTAGTTAAATCTCCTATGATTACATTAATCAATTTGTGAATTTCACTATTAGGTTTAACCTTAATTCAAAGAATTTATATCAACTTATTCCTAGGTTTGCAAGCAAATCCTTTCAATTATGATACATCCACTGATACAAAACAATTTCCCAATCTCAATTGCATGAAATCATACATGAAATAATATGCTAACAATATTAATTCAAGAATAATTAAGAAGACACAGTTGAATCTCAATGAAACTAAAGAATGAATTAAGTTAAATAAAATCACTCAAGGTCTATTTTAGAATTCATCTAATCCAAGTAGCAACAAAAATTTAGCTTTCAATCATAACATCATTACTAAAGAAAAAAATAGAAAACTAAAAGAAGCATGATGAGATCGCTTTTGATCTTCATAAAATCCCAATGATTAAAAAATACAATCAATTTGACCGATTTAATCGTAAAAAACCTTAAATCAGCCAAGTTTTAAGTTTTATTTACTTTAGTAACTCTTGCTGTTAAAAACTAACGAGTTTATTAGTTAATCGGTTAATTATCGTAAATTATAGTAAGTTCTTAAAAACTAAAATAAATAAATTAATTTTTATTTAACAATCTCTTTTTTAAATTAAATTTCAAATTATTTGATGGGTAAAGACAATCTCTTTTAATTATATTTTTAATTCTTTAATTTTATTTAATCTTTATGTAATTTTAAGGGGGATGCGAGTATAAGTTGGAATTAAATATCAGAAATAAGTGATTAGTAGTGAGTAAGATAATATTAGAATATTATCTAGATATTATTAAAATATTATCAGGATATTGTTAAGATATTGACTTAGACCAAAATGTAATTATCAAAATTACATATTACTTTTTTTATATTTAATTTTTAATAATTATTTTATTTTGTTTCATTGATATTATTATCAAGTAAAGCAAGATTTTCGTAGTTCTTTAATTTTATTCTTATTATAAAAATCATCCATGATTATGTAAAAATCAATAATTTTATAAATAATTAAAAATTAAATTTGATTAGTTATTTATAAAATACAAATATTTTAATTAATTATTTAAAAAATAAATCATATAATAATTAAATATGAGTAAAAATTTCTTATTACCATTCTTAGTATGTAATTTAGTGTCAAATACTAGCATAACTATTACCGTTCTTATTCTTGCTATTCTTATTCCTACTTTTTATTCCAATTTCTTCATTATTGATTACCAAACGAGACCTTAAGGAATTCTCCTAAGCTTTATGGCCTGAATTAAAATGGGAACATTTAAAAACATATCATATATTATTCGCACCGCTAAGATTATCACATAATCAAGAAAGTAAAACTAGGGCAAGAAAGACGTTAGTCCATGAAAAGGAATAAAAGGAAGCTAAGAGGAAAGGTTGTTGTCGCCTAAAGGACTAGTGACTTCATCACTATCATCGCAGCAGTCATCCATCACTGTGCACATGTCAGGATCTTTGATTTGCATGGTGTCAGGTTTTGGAGGCTATGCTTCTTATGAACTGGATTGGAATATGCTTGAATTCTATGAAGCAGCGTTGATTAAGTTATCATAGTTCTAAGTTTTGAAAATCTAGGAACTACAATAGTGACGGACAATTTCATGCATGTTTGAATTTTTTTCACCCTTGTAAGGTTGCTTTGGATCCTCCATTTCTTGCTTTATATTGACGACCTCCGTCTTCAAGATTATGATTTCCTCCTCTTGCACAGCAGTCAACTATCCTACTCCTTTTCAATCATCACCCCCTCCTCCTTAAACCTACCATATTCTTTGCACAAGGCAAGGTAGTTATCTGTCATCTCTTTTTATCACCTTATAGAGATTTTCGTAAATTCCATAAAAGAACATAGAGAAGGCCTGAAGATGTGCGAAAGAAGTTAAAAGTCCATGTCATGGACCTTTGCTCTATCCGCAGAGGTGACAATTTTCCATGACGAACTGACGACTTCACCATAACCTTGTGAAAGACAAAATCCTCCTCCTTCACATGCCAATTTGGACAAAAGAAAAAAATGGCAAAAGTTGTAAGCTATGCAGGAACAGAAAAATAGGAAACTGGTAGGGATACAATAAGTAGGGAGGGAGTAGGTGTAGGAACAGGGATGATAGTGACCCCGTCACTATGCGTGACATTTTGCTTTTTTTTTTTTTCTTCTTCTTCTCTGGTTTTAGTAATCATTTGCTTATATTCATCATGTGTGAAAAATACAAAAGAAAAGAGAGCAGGTATGAGAAATAGAAGATGATTATAAAGATGAAAACGAAAAAAAGGTTTATATTGAAAAGAACGTAGAAGCCTGACTAGCTTGATTGAGGCTTGATGAGATGACCCACAAGCCTTATTCGATGCATAAATCTGCAGGGACGTGTTGAATTTTTGTAATATTGTAGGCAGTAGGCTACCATAAAGTTGACGATGATAAACCAGGCGTGACGGTGAAATTGGCTTGTTTACAGGGTAGCAAGTATGGAAATCAGCAGCAATGTCAAATCTCCTTATCATGTTATTGAAGTCAAACCTCCTAAGTTTACAAGCATGACTTCCCACTTCTAGGCTATCATCGAAGTCCCTTTCTTACAAACACCATATTGTGAATAATAGACTTGGTATGAACTAGAGGCCCATGGAGAGGTGAACAAAAATTGAGACGAGAAGAATGTTGTCGTTACTGTTTGATGCTATCGATACTAGATCACTAAAAAGAGTGAGATGAAGAACTCTTAACACTAGTAGCACTATTAGAGAGGAAGACTTATTTTTACTAACATTTATCATCAAAATAATTAGGGGTAAATAAATAATTTGAGCTTATCTTAATAAGCAACTTTCACAGGCCTGAAAAAAGAAATGAGATGATGATCCAACTTTAAAATGATTGTATAATTAAAAAATGCATGGAAAACATGAGTAAAATGACAAAACTAAAGAAGGATTATTGTAGAGAAGGTATAAGAAGGATATTAATAAAAAATTATGAATTCTACTAGAACATAAATGTAAAAAATTAGATAAATATCACTCGAAAAATTGATTATATGCTATAATTAAAAAAATTAAAGGGATTGACTTATAATAGGATTCCACTTGTCCAATTATCCCTTATATAAAGTTGTCCACTATTGAATTAATACAGATTATGTTTCTTATTATTTAGAGTTTGCATCTTTTTTTATTTATTGATCTAGGTGTTGGAGTGCCCCACCATAATAACTATGACATTTCTAACTTTGTTTTTAGTAGGACTATTATGTTAAGTTGAGTTCCAAGCTCATCAAGATTTTTGGTTGCACTATCATCTTTTCTTATTTTTAGTTGAGGTTGTAGAACATTACTAGTCATTATTTAAGATAGGCAAACCCAAAGATTTATTTGGGACTAATAGTGTCAACAAGCATTTGTAAACTTGATAAGTTATTTATGAGGCACATTATTATTATCAACATCAGTTGCTGCAAAAGATTTATACTTGTCTATATCAGTCACAAAAGAGGCTATAATGAAAAATCAACTTTGCAAACATCATCATCAACTCCCAATTGAAGTCCCGCTGAGGCATGGAGTCTGAGACTGCTTTTGCAAACAATCAATAAGTGTTTTAATTTATTTTTAACATTGTTACTAAGTGAGTGAGAAAGAAATTTTTTTACCCATTATCTTTATTTTATATATAGGGTAAAATTATTTGAATTAAGTTGATTTTTGAAGGGTTGTTCATTTAAGTTAAAGTAAACTGTAAATCAGTGCAAGTTTTAAGAAAATAAATAGTTGATGTAAAGTAGTTAAGCAAATAATGAGCACCTTTGATTTCTTTAATTAGTTTTTTGAGCTGTCTTATAGTTGAAACTTGCTTAAATTGAGAGTGATTGAGATTAATTTGCTTTAGAATAAGAAAAAATTAAATGTTAAGATATTTGATTTAAGTAAAGCATACATATATTTATTAGCAGTATTGTACTTTTTTTCTTCTTAAAATACCTTAGTTTGCTTAGCTTATAATATATTTTTATGCAATTAAGAAGATATTACCTTGAGATAAGCTTTGATAAGAAATGAAGATTATAAGTGAAAACATAAAGAAAACACAAATTTTAGCTAAACATGATCTAGTACATAACTGTGTGCAAGATTGTATCATTCTTAAACAATTTAGAATTGAATATACAATCAGAAATAAGAGCAAAAGAGAGTTTGTATGGCAGGAAATTTTTTTGAAAGAACATGTGCTATGGGATACAGTCGTGTCTCAGCTTGTGTGCAAATGGAGAAAATTTATAATAAAATATATGAACACTGATATGTTAGAGCCCATGTCGCTATTTAGATAAGAAGTATACACAACCTGGAGATGACTTTGGCCCAAACCATGTTTGTGATAGGAAACATATAAAAGCTTTATAATCCTTAATTCTAAAATCAACAAATTATAAAAGAAATAATGTAGAGAAGACAATCTCAAAAAGAAAAAGACAGAAATTTAACTCACCACTTAAAGTTCCAAAAAGATGATCTTTAAGTGACCACATGCTAAACCCTAAGATGCCTTACCTGACACTAACTTCAACATCTCCTTCTATGCCTTTTTCTACTACTAAGCCTCCTCAACCTCTTAGATCTACCATTCAGCCCCTTTTATTTACTCTTCCAACCCAAAACACCTTGAAGTCATCATTAGCTTCACTATTAACCCTTAACTTTGTTGATCCTCTTAACTTTGTTGATCCAACTTCTCCTTTGTCAGTACCCCATTCTCCACACTCAAACCAGACCACTCGTCCTCTTCTTCTTCCCCTGAGTTAGTGTTTGAGCATATTTTCTTCTGCAAAAGACTTCCATTTCCCCAAATGCAAAATTTGATATAATCAAACTAGGGAAAGATATGACTTGGTAAAATTTTTATATATAAAGAGGAATTCATGATTTCAAACTTTAGCAGTGAAGCTAGGATGTATAAGGTTCCAAAATTAGGTTTATGGTGTATCAAAGGCAAGCTACTTTCAACCTAAAGATGGTGGTTTGGAATAACATTATATAAGAAATGTATATAAAAACTTTCCTATTTGGATTAATTTTCATAACATACTTCTTGAATATTGGCTCACAAAAAGTCTAAGTTATCTTGGATAAAGTCTAAGTTATCTTGGCAGCTCTTTTAGAAGGCCAATTTGCTTAGAAGAAAACATAATAGGGATGTCAATAATAGGGTATACAAGAATATGCTTAGAAGTGAGTTTAAACCAAAAGTTGCCTGGCTCTTTGAAGATAATAAGGTCAAACAAGGGAGGGGTATAAGAAGAGTCTAAGATAAAACTTTCTTACTAATAGAATCCCCATATTCCCTATGAAAGGAAGATCTAAAAGCTAACATTTATAAGCTTATAGGATGATCCCTTGGGAATGTCAACTTTAGTTTTCAAAATAGAGGAAAAGAAACACAACATAGAGGTTGATGAACTCCTAAAGATGATATATATAATGCTCATTGATTAACTTATTTTTTTGTTAGTCAATATTGTAATAATTGTAAGTACATGACTAGCTATAGCTAATAGTAAGTACGAGTTGATTCCACGAAGACGATGAATACTAGTAATTACCCTTCCTTTATTATCTAGCCTAAGGATTGATTTTAGATTTTTAATTAAATTAAATAAAAATAAGCAAGTAAACTAGAATAGGAAACAGTAATAAGCATAGAGATAGTGGAATTCACTTAGAAAACTATCATTATTAGAAATTAGTATCTAGGTTTAAATCCCCCCAAACCCTTAATAGATTGATCTTTTATCATGCAATTGTTTCGTTGATGCATTGGACCGTGGAGAGTCACATGGTATGCTAATAACTGACCTTGAGTCTATCAACAACTAATCCTAAGGTTTCCAGCCAAATTATTTTGTTTGACGTTTATAGGATTGCATTATCAATTTATGAAATCCTAGGATTTATGTCATCATATTAGGTTTGACTCTAGTTCGGAAGATTTATGTCATCATATTTCTGGGGTTGCAATCAACTCCTTCCAATTACGGTAGATCTATTCAAACCTAGGATTTCTTAATCTTTACATATGAAATCAAATTATAAATAGACCACGTAATTGGATCCAATATCATAATCACATTAATTACATTAATAAAATAATCATATCATATTACATAAGGTTCATCTAACCTAATACTAACTAAATGTTTAGTTATACCTTATCGAACACGAAATCAAACTACATTGAAATAAATCAAACATACAATGAAATAAAAATGAAATGAAAATAATGGATTCATAATTCTAAATCTCCTTAATTGTCTTCTATCGAGTGTTCTTATGATGTAGAGGCCTGATCTTATATTTTGATGAATCTTTTGATGATTTCTTCATGTTTTCCACTTCTCTGGCTCAAATTGCACCTGAAGAACGAGTTCCACCTTGGAATCACCTTCCTCTATCTACGAATCCTCTCGACTGCCTCTGAAAACGTCTTTTGATCACAAAATTTAGGATTTTAGGAGTCGTGCATAACTAAAGTTTATAAGAATTGTGAAGATGCACAGGCTCAGGGAAGTGCATGGCAATATGCACGGCCTTGCAACCTTTTTGCACTTTAAATTTTAAATTTCTATTATGATCTCGTCTGAATTCTCATCCTTTTAGTCCATAAAGGCAATTATGCTATGTAAACACACTTAAAGCGAATTAAGTATCAAATATACAACAAAATATAAAATATCAAGCAAAAACATATGAAATATAGGGTAAAAATATGTGCAATTATCCATCTATCAAATATCCCCACACTTGAGCTTTTGCTCGTCCTCAAGCAAACCATAATCAAAATTATAAGTTCAACAATATCAATCCATCATCAATCTCAATCTGTCCACTCATAGTATACATCATCATATCCTATTTAGTTAAATTAACAAATAATTAGAGTCAAGTTATCCTAAAATTAACTTCCTAAGCAATATTAATAGTAATCACATCAACAATCACATTGAAATCAAAATCATATCTCTTCACGCCCTCACCAAGATTTTATTCAATGCACTTAAGTGTTTAGGGTAAAAAGTATCTAAACTCTTAACCAATGCATAGTAGAATTCTTACCATATGTTTGCATTAAAATCAAAGCTCCAACACTTATGTTCAAACTAGAAACAAAAATCAAACAGTTTTATAAGGTTGTAACGGGACTTAGGTAAGGTATGATTGGGTTAATAAAAAGGTTAAATTAAAGTAAATTTACTATACAATATATTTCAAGACTTTTTTACAAGTATACATAGGTCCTTTCAATGCAACTTTATTGGTAGCATAAATTTATTCTTTTTTATTCTTTCTTTTCTCTTTTCTTCTCTTTTTTCTTATGTTTTTAATATTCCAATCAGTACCATAATTAAACAATTGCCAGACCTTTCACAAATTTCATGTCTTAACAAGTAAATAATGTAAATAACCTTTAAGTTTCAAAGCAATAAAAAGGTCTTCAAAGAAAAATAGGATAAAGATTAATATGTTGGTTTAATCAATGACAAAGGTTAAGGCTCAACTTGGCTATTCCTAAAGGTAAATTTTAGGGTATATAGATTTCAAAGAAATAGGCTAAATAAAATTGGTGAATCAAAGTGCCTTCATCATATCAATGCTTCTAATTTTACAAATATGGTCTCAATATGCATAATAAAAGCAAGTTCTAGAATTAGTAGATAACAAAAGCTTTAAAAAATTAAAAATTTGCTTTTAGGCTCAAAAGCTCACGAAAAAGATGGGTATATATGTTTATAAATAATATGCAATTTCATTCAACTTGATTATTTCAATGATAACAAAAAGTATGACTTAGAAAACTAATTTTATTCTAACCATCATCCTTTTGCATACCAATTGAAATCAATATTCAATAATGAAACATAGTATTCATGGAAAGATTTTAACCAATTCAAGATATCAGTTAATAAAATTTATAATCAAGATTATAATACGTTTAAAGAAGTCATTAGAATTCATTAAACCCATCCCCACACTTAAAGTTGTACATTTGCCCCATTGTACACAATATATCAGCATTTATGAGTTTAGCAGTAATTTTATAAATATGATGATTTCTTGATTTTGATCCATCCAATATGAGACTAACATCCTTGAAAAATATTTAAAAAAAGGATAAAAAGAAACAAAAGAAATAATACCAAAAAAATAAAATTCTACACTAAGACAAAAGCAAACACAAGATAATATCAAAATTGCAATAAAATTAAAACTAACTCATGGGTTTTAACGTCGATAACTCGAAATAACTTTCATGTTTAATGTCATCCTATATCAATAATCAGCGGCTTACTTCCACTTTTTTCTCCACAAAGTAGTTTCGTAGCTTGTAAATAAGCCACCAGTTATAAAATAATAACAAGGACATAATTTATCAAATTAATAGATCCAACTTCAAGCAATAATGCCCTTTGTAATGAAAATTATTAATAAAAGGGGGGATAATAAAACTTTCTGAATCATCGACTAGTGAATAGTTTGTCTTTGAGGAAGTGGGAAACATCTTTACTTAAGGTCACTACCAATATCTTATCAATAGTTTCCTTACTTGGTTCTTCCACTAGTTTTTCCTTGACCTCCTCTGTCCTATCGTCTTTTTCTTCTTCCTAGACAAAGGTTTTTGGCTCACCTTTTTCAGTTATTTTCTACCACTCCTCTATTTTCTCTTCTCGGATGGAGACTTCTTCTTGTTCCATAAGCTTTTCTTGGAATAACACTCCACTTCTGAAGCCAACCTTTTCCTTGTCTTCACTCTATTGCGTTAATAGACTTAGAATAGTATTATGCATTATGGTCAAGAAATTTAGGTGAAGAAACTCTTTCTCCAAATTCACGTAAACTAAGTTTAAGTTCTGGAAGGTATTCCATTGCACTATTTATAATGTTTCCCTTTTCTTTATCTTCTTCTTCAGGAAATTCTTCTTGGAATGCACCTCCATTCATGAAACTAACCTTTTTCTTTTCTTTACTCTCAAATTCGTGTCGATCAGCTTCCATTCATCAAGGATTTCCATTAATTTATCTCTAAGACTTGCTTTCTTTTCTTCCTCCACTTCTTTTTCTACTGGGGGCTCTTTTTGGAACGTTCCTCCATTCATGAAGCTAATCTTTGTCTTTTATCCACTCTCAAATTTGTGTCGATTAGCTTTCAATTCAACAAGGACTTCTATTAATTTATCTATAACACTTTCTTTTCTTGGAAGCTCGTTGTCACTCTTGAGAGTGATTGTCATTCCATGTTCTTGAACATCCATTTCAATAGGACTAGGCACACTCCCTTGGATCTCGTCAAATAACATGTCCGCAATGTTGGCCCAAGCGATTCACCAAATTTTGTATTCGAGCCTCTTCTTCGTGATGTTTCATGATTGACTCTTGAATAAAATCATCCATCATATGTTCTAAAGTTGGCTCGTTAACTGTAGGTGATTGGTGCTCTAAATATCCAGCTGGAGTGTAATTGCTCCATCCATAGCTGTAAGAATTACTCCATTCTGAATTATAGTTGTTCATGAGGTTGATAGCACATACTTGGTCGCTCCCATAGATGTGTTGGTGTTTAATATTCATGACTGTAATGATAACTCCCACCAATGTCGTGACACAACCTAAACATTAATTGCGCTTCCGAAAATATGTGAGAACACCTCTCTCTCTAATATGTAATGATATAGATTGTGAAGACATTTTGGCTCCCACAAAAGTCTTGTATGCTCAATCCTTTCTTTATGAGTTGTGGTTATAACAATTAATCGTAATTCCTACAATAAACCACAAATAAAATAAGATACAATAAAATAAATACAAAAGACAAAAATAAAAATAAAAAATAAAACAAAGATAAAACAAAATAAAATGAAAATGATTAGAATAATAGCTTTCAATCTTTCCTAATATCAAAGTCCCCAACAATGGCACTAAAAACTTGATTGACTTATTTTGTGTTAGTCAATATTGTAATAACCTTAAGTATATGACATAGTTGTAGCTAGTACTAGCAAGTACGGGTTGATCTCACGAAGAGGATTAATACTAGTAATTACCCTTCCCCTATTATCTAGCCTAAGGATTGGTTTTAGATTTTTTAGTTAAAGGAAATAAAATTAAGCAAGTAAAATAGAATAGGAAACAATAATGAGCACGAAGATAGTGTAATTCACTTAGAAAACTATCGTTATCAGAAATTAGTATCTAGGTTTAAATCCTCCTATACCCTTAACATATTGATCTTTTATCATGTAACTGTTTTGTTTATGTATTGGACTGTGGAGACTCCTATGGTATGCTAATAGCTGACTTTGATTTTATTAACAACTAATCCTGAGGTTTCCAATTGAATTACTCAAGTTGAAGTTTATAGGATTGCGTTACCAATTTATGAATCTCTTTATTAGGTTTGACCCTAATCTAGAAATTTATGTCATCTTATCTTTAAGGTTGCAATCAAATCCTTCCAATTATGGTGGATCAATTCAAACCTAGGATTTCTCAATCTTTATGTAAGAAAATAGATTATATATAAAACATGTAATCAGATCCAATATAACAATCACACCAATTATATTAATAAAAGAATAAAATCATATCAAAGTATTAATATAAGGTTCATCTGACCTAAATACTAACTAGATGTTTAGTTACACATTATTGAACACAAAATCAAACATAAAATGAAAGAAAAAAAATGAAAATAATGGGTTCATAACTCTAAATCTCCCTTATTGTCTTCTATCGAATATTCTTGCGATATATAGGCTTGATTTTATATTTCGATGGATTTTTCAACGATTTCTTCACAGTTTCAGCTTCTCTCTCAAAATTGCACTTAGATAACGAGTTCTTTGTCACCCCGTCTACTCTACGACTCCTCCCGACTACCTCTAAAAATGTCTTTTTGTCATAAAATTTAAAACATGCATCAGACTCTGCATAACCAAAATTTACAAGAATCATGAAGATGCACAAGCCCGAGGAAGTGCATCCTTTATGCACTTCAAATCTTCAATTTCTACCGTGATCTTGTCTGAATTCTCATCCTTTTAGTCCATAAAGGCAATTATGTTGTGTAAACTCACTTGAAGCGAATTAAGTACCAATATATAATAAAAGTATAAAATATCAAGCAAAAACACATCAAATATGGGGGGAAAATATGTGCAATTATCCATCTATCACTCATATTGACAATTAGGGAAGGGTACAAGGGAAAATAAGGCACTTAATACTCTAATCCAAGAGAAGTAGGAATAAGGATGAAGTTATGGACTTTCTGGCTCCAGAACTAAGTCAACTTTTACTAAGAGATAAAATAGCCACCTTTAAGGAAACTATTCCCGTTGTGTAATATAGTATAGATAATTATAATGTAATTATGAATTCTACCTCAAAAGAGGTAGTTATGAAGGGTTTTGACGTCTATGCAAATTCAGTGATAAATACTAAAAAGAAACGTGAAAGGAAATCAAATAACAAAGGACCATAGTCCCTTGATTCTTCTTGATGATTATAATATGGAATATAATGAATTACCCTAAAAATTAATAGATGATCAAAGGCTATTTACTATCAGAGAAGTTGAAGTTGGTTGGATTATTGGAAATAAGAATTAAAGTAGATAAGCTACATAAGTTCTCTTATATTTTTGGTAAAAATTGGAAAATAATCTCAAATCACCAAGACCACCAAAATATGAGGATTATAATAGCTTATGACCCAAGTATAATCAAGGTTCATTAAACTTTTACCTTATATCAATTTATCCATCTCATGATTAATATTGAAGTAGATCATACATATCTAGTATTAATTTTATATATAGATTTAATCAAGAGTTCATGAGTAGCTCTTTATAGTATAATATTAAATCTTTGAGTTCCTCAATGAGTTTCCCTTAGATTTTACTTGGTGACTTTAATAGTATCATTAAGGCTCAAAATGCTCAAGGTGAAAGTATTACTATTGAATTAATATTTGAAGGTTCCTAATTCATAAGGAGCAAAAGGAAAAGGTTAAACAAGGCATTGGTTAACCGCCATTGGCTCTCAAAATGTTCTAATAGCAGGGATTATTTTCATTCCACTTTATGTTTTGATCATTCTTCTATTAAAGTAATCTTTGTTGAAAGGAAAGGAAGAGTGAATTCTCCTTTTAGATTTAATACCCTAATGGTGAATCTAGAAAAACTTAAAGAGGCAATCAAGAGAGGACTCAATACTAAAGTAGAAACTTCAAGCAATTAAGGTGGAGTTGAAAAGGCTATATCATAATAAGGTTAAGGATGCAAATTCTTGTATTTACAAATTGAGGGAAAATTTAATTACAATTCAAAATGCACTGAACCTCCAGCTAGGGATATAGACCTTAAAGCTCATGAGAAAATGGCTTTATTTTACTATTCTTAAGCGTTAGAGAACCATTGTTCACTATCGAGACAAAAGGTAAGAATCCATTAAATATAAGATCATGATAAAATACTAGATTTTCTATAATGCAATTCTTTGCAAAAGGAATTCCAATAAGATATACTTTTTAAAGAACAAAGTAAAGATACCAGTAGAGAATATGAGGAGGTTAAAATAGTTTCTTTGAATTATTTTAGTAATCCACTATGACTTTAAAATATTTATGCAAGTTAAGGTTATAATGGAATTCATCCCTAAATTTATCTATCAATAGTAAGAGGAGAAGCTCCTAAGGCTTTTCAATGCCCTAGATATCAAACAAGATTTATTTAAATTGAAACATGATAAAGCTCTGGATCTTAAAGGGTTAAACTTTTTTTTTGTAATAAAAATAACATCCAATAGTTAATATAATTATATTTATGGTGTTAGAATTCTTTGTATAGATAAACTTTCTAAAGAACTAAACAAATCTTTTGTCTACCTTATCCTCAAATATCTGAGAATCCTAATCTCACATAAAATACTATCATATAGAGATTTTCATCCCTTATTTAACTCAATTCATAGAAGGATTGACCATTAGAATAATAAGTTTTTGTTATATAGAAGAAAACTTTAGCTTGCATTAGTAGTGTAACAAATCTCCATATTCATTAAAGTTGTCACATTTATTTAGCCTAAAGCATGATTAAGGTAATTGAGAGGATCCTAAAGAATTTTCTTTGGTAAGCTAAAGTTGATTAAGTAACTATTGCCAAGGTAAGATGGTTGGAATTTTTCTTATCAAAAGAGGAAAGAGGTTTAGGCATAAAATCAATTAAAACCACCAATAAAATGCTCATGGATAAGAGAATATGGAAGCTTTTCATTGACAATGAGTCAATTTAGGGAACCTTTATGAAAGGTAATTAGTCGAGGCTTACTAGTTTCTAAGTAACTCCACTAGGGCATCATTTACATTAAGGCTAGCAATCAAACGAAAGTTGTATACCACGGCAAACTAAAAGGTATAACATTGTCTAATTATAGATATGAGTTTTGTAATCAACTCTTGGAGACACAAAATTGTGTAACATGTCATCTTGCTAACACTTTTTAGAGGTAGGTTTGGAACATATGTAAGATACACTACTTTGGGAACAATTAGACAACTTCCAACTTTGGTAGAATAATTGAGATTCACTCACAAAGGGGAATCAATTGTATTCAAGTTAGTGTTAAGTTATAGAATTTATGCTCTATGAGAAGAAAGAAATATGTGTTAAAGAGATATGAGGTAAGATATTCATTGGTTTTGTCAAAATGATTTCAAGTAAATCCAGGAGCATATTATTTTTAGTAATTTTTACAAAGAAATGAGTCGTTAGATTGGCTAGTTTTACACATCCCTTAGGCATTTCAAGTCTGGTAAGTTCTCTGGACATAAGGAAACTAGGAACTAATCCTAGATCCCCAAGCTCATGTTCCCTCCCATATATGAGTGGTTTTGCCTTTGATCAATGGGCAATGGTATTATTTTATAGCTCATAATGATCAGGATGTGAGTGGTTTAGCTCTTTGTCTTATTATATAAAGATACAACAATGTTACTCTTTGTTTCGAACTTTCACCCCCTACAGGAAAAAGTATTATTCATTCATTCAACTTTCAAAAAACACAATCATGATGGCCTAAACTTGAAGGACCTCAAATAGGCTGTTAGCCTCAAATTCAACACTATCACCCAATTGCCTTTAATATTAAAACATGGTGCTTTTGTCACCTTTGATATGCTTTTAAATAACCCCTCCCTATAGAAGAAATAGTCCACAATAAACCATATAATAAAATCATAACTAAAGCCAAAATTATTTATGATATCAATTTTTAATTAACAAAGAGTCGTGATAAAACACCGTTTCCAAAATCACAAGGAACTTTTGGCTTCAGCTACCTTCTAAAACTTGCATTCATTTTCCTTTGCAACTTATTCCCAATTAAATTCTTATTTTTCCTTCCATAAAAAGATACAAAGTAATATACAAGTCAACTTATCCCCGCATTCACATGGACCACACTTCACGAAGCAGTTCATACCTAGCATTAGTGACTGCATAAGTTGAATGTTCCTTTGGTCCATCGGTTATGACACTTGGAGATGATGGCAATTTCTCAATTATGCAAGTAAGTGGGCAGTCCAGTTCCTCAAGTTCCTCGTCACTTGTGTATCCTTTCCTCTGTACAACAGAAGCGTTCCTTGACAATTGAGATCTTCCTCCTGCCTCAGCAATTTTTTCAGCAACATCAGCAGACGATGGTGGAGTGTACAAAACTGGGGCAGCTGCATAAGGAAAGCTTTTTGCAGACTCTCTCGGCATCCTCCGCTCAATAATACTCTTAAAACATGAATGAATCAAAAGCATCACGACACAAATACTCTACTCAGAGTGAGCAGAAATCAAAATTTTTAAATAGAAATCGTAAAAAACAAGCATTACGCGGAAGAGCTTATCATCACAAGTCAGAAAGACCTCAATCTCTAACTATCTTACTCTAGCCCTCTTCATCAACTATTTCTCAAGTATATCGTCTCAAAACTGAAGTACAAATTAATGACATATTGCCGTCAAGCTGAAAAACATCAATTAGAAGCCCTAAATAAAAAATATAGGGTACTTGTGTGGCAAGGTTTGCCATAGTTTTGAGCTTGTAATTTTTCATATAAAGGGAACACCTGCCAAGATTGATTATTCTTTAAGTCCTATTCCTTTTAAATGTTTCAGAAGTCCTATTCTACTCACACCATAGCCCATAAATTGTCAAAAGGACTTATATTGAGATATAAATGTCAAAAATATAAAAATTTGTACCTCAGCATTGAGTACTTCTAACACATCTCCTGGGACAGGATCTGGACAGAACTCATCTGGAGTAAAGTTGCAGAGTATCCTCTTTATGAGTTCTAGACCAATTGATGGGCAAACCTTGGAACATCAAGCAGATAATAATCGAAGTCAAACTCCACCAACTAAGAGCATTTGCAAAACCAACAGACTTTTAAACTAATTTTCTTAGATTATAGAATCACCTGCTTTCTCATTGATCGATCTATAAGCATGTCCTTTGGAAGCATCAAAAGATCACTCAAGTCGTTAAGGAGGAGGAAGCATTTAGATTCAATATCTTGCATTTCATCATTCTCATCATTCTGTTCTTTCATGGAGTCATCAGTATCCATGCCAAACATATCAGATAGCCATCTAGACCAATTACCAACCTGCATAGGAAATAGGTTTCCATGGTTTAAAGAGTTTTTACCATAAAAAGGAAATCATATCTCTGCCTGAATACATGTGGTGGTTCATTATCAAGATATTGACGCTTTAAGTGCATGTGCTCTTGAGAATAAAACAATTCATTGCAATTAACTGAACATAGGGTATAGGCCTACTACAAGCAGATACTACTTGCCATTCAAACACATGCAGTATGGGCGAGAATGTTACTGAAAGATCTACACATACCGAATTTTTCAGTTGGGCACCAGAGCCAAAGCTCAGGTCTCCAGCTGGAATGGGTAGGACTTTGGGATCAACAATAGAATCAGAAATAGGGTCTGTTGGGATCTCATGAGCTGATTCACGGAGAATGGCATTGAACATTGCTACATCTAGTCTTGCAACACATTGTTCCATGACCTGGTCAACAGATTATTTAAAAGCAGAAGTTTTAAATCCAGCTGAACTATAATAAGAACTTCCAAGCAAAAGGAAGTGGACATATAATGTCTTGAACCAATAAAAGCCATGAATTTTAGACATATACAAAAGAACTTAAACATATGGCTAGATGGAGCAATTGCAAAACTGAAAATGTGTACCAATCTTGCTATGACAGGCAAACAACCACACTCATGTCCTCCAGCTCTAACAGGGCAAAGTCTTTGGAATGCATCTTGGAAAGCATTCTTCCAAAGGTTGACGGAAAAGCTACCCTGCTGTTGGTCACCTAGGGCAGGTCCTAACAATTTTCCTGTGCTTTTCTTAGACAAGTCCTTTGAAGATTGCATATGTGGAGTTAAAGCCTGAAAAGACATAAGAGGACTTCTATTGATTAACAAAATGAGGATTAGCTATACAATTTACAGCGATCTTCTTATGAACAAAACTAAACCACTTCATGCTTGAGGCCTTACTTCACTCACTTGTCAAAAAGAGAAACTACATTTGTATCATTCTTATGAGCGGAAATTACCCAGTTATATAAATTCATTCATTGAGCAGAATTGGATGACAGCTAGAAATTATATACCTGCCACCAAACTGATTCAACTGTCCGAGAAAACATCCATGATTCAACTTTCTCCAAGGCAGTTATGAAGGTTCTTGTCTCCTGCCAATCTTCAGAGAACTGAAGAAAGCCACCAGCTAGTTTATTACCTGAACCACCCTTCCATTTCAGAGTGGTAAGTTTTCCTTCATTTGAATCGTTCCTCTTGGCACTGCCATTGGACTCGGCAAACTTTGCTTGTGGATTTTGGTAATGTGAACCACCAAATGCCTGAGATATGATCTCCCTCAGAACAACAGTGTTTGACATCCAGAATGTTAACCTTGAAAAACAGAACACTATGTATCAGTCTATAACAGCTCAGAGTGACAATTTAAGCACATTTTCCAGTTAAGAGACTTGCCTTGGAACGTCATTCCCACATGACTTGGCAATCAACACAAGTCCTGATATAGTATTTTTAGCAATTGTAGCCCGCTTATTTTGAGTCCAGTGCTTACAAGCATGAATGTAAAGTCTAGAAAGACGACGAGCAGGTGTGTGCACCTTATGTGCTGAGCTACCATGTTCTGATACAACAGAATACAGTGATATTTCAAGAGCAGCAACTTCTCTGAGCTCCTCTTCAAGTTTCTCAATTTTCATTTCCAAGTCTTCAATCCGCTGATTTAAGACTGCCTCATCCTCTGGTTCCCCATTTTCATCTGCATCAATTATTTCACTATCATTTATGACACTTTTGGTGCCATTTGAGACCTGATCCAAAACATTTGTATCTTTTACTTCTTCAACTGGCTTATCAACAACTCCTTCAGAAGGTTCGGTTGAAGGTTCATGAGGGTCCTTATTGTCTTGGGAATTTATTTCAGAACTTAAATCACTAACTCTATAGAACTCTTTCTTTGATTTTGAATGTTTATTAAGAGTATTATTCAATGGTTTACCTTCAGATTTACTACCTTCATCATCAGATCTCCCTGTAGATCCATCCAAGCCATTCTTACTAGCAACACTTTTGGGGACTCTAACAAGTCTTTCTACTTTCTCATCCTCAGCTACAACTGAATCCGCATGAGATGATACTGAATCTATTATTGTATCAGAATCTGATTCCTCTTCTCTTCCATTCTTAGATTCTTTTTCCAAATCAGTAGAATGGTCATCTAAGATCTCGTCTTTGTTCAGTTTATCAATCATGGCACTGGCTTTCGAACCTTGAGGTGCCTCCTCAAACCTGTTGACATCATCCAGATAATGTATGACCATGTTTTCATAAACTTCAGAGGGCTCCGAGCCCGTGTTGGAATCACTTACTAAGACACTAGAGTCCGGTTTAGCTGGAAATGCTTTAGTATCACTTCTATTTCCATTCAATGTTTGGTGTGGCTTGAGGTCTCTCCTCTCAGTTTTTCCGGGGCGTTTTGCTTGCCTATTGTTTGAGGCTCTCTTCTTGTCAATCTCTTTCATAACTAAGGCGTTTGACGTCAAACTCTATCAAACCAACGAGCGAGCTGCTTTAAAAGAGTAAGAATAGCAACTAAAGACTCAGTTATGAAAATTTACAAGTTGGGTTCACGCCGTATGCATCGAAAATAGGATTCGCCCACTTACCAAGTAGAATGAACTGCTTGTAGCGTTTTCCACTCTAAATCAACTATCTGAGAAACAAGTCTGTAAAGGATACACAAGAATTGGCCATTTGGACGTTAGCAACACGAAGTCAAACTCCAATCACCAGGGGGTCAGTGAACAGTTATCACTTCTGCCAGAATTGGACAGAAGCAATTGAAAAAAAGAGTATGATCATAATCATCGCAAGTACATCCGATATATATATGCTTTTGAGAAACAAGACTGAACAGTGCCGGCGAAAGTGAGACCATGACTCAAATTAAACCAACAAGTACAAAAATCTCCCACCGCAACAAATATTAAGAAACTTGAGTAATATCCAATTTCACATGGCTTATAAAAACGGAGACGCGCTGGCTTTGCCCCCATTCTTTGAAAGCACTAAAAGCAGATCTACTTGCAATTCAAAAGAAATGCATTTCAAGGCTTAGAAGTAGATAGTAAAACTTGAACTGAAACTTCAAACTCTAGAAAACATCACAAACAACACCAAAGAAAGCCAACAGATTCGGGCAACAAGACGATACGCATGAGAAAAACGTTAAGAACCTGAAACTTTCCATCTCAAGCAGAGCACCATAAGAGACCGGGAAACCGAGTCAGATCAAAGAAACAAGAGAACTGAACAAAATCAATGACTGTAGAAAGATCTAAAGACCACATCAGGTGAAAGCAGATCATCAGTGTTACGTACGGTTTGATTAGTCAATTCACGGGTGTCGCTGTTTACAAGAATTACATCCGTACGTCACACATCTACACTTACGCAGATAGATATAAGGACAGAGAAACAGAGAAGCAAACGACAATACAGGTAACCGAGAAACGACATTGTAAAAAGGGAAGGTAAAAGGAGACTAACCGCAGCTTTAGAGCTCTGCTTCCAAGGAAAAGCTTCTAGCTTTTGGTTCTTCCAAGCAACAACACTTACTTCGGGATTAGCGCTTCTTTCTATATCTCTCTTACGTTCATGGGGTTGCTTAGTACTACTCCCGTTCTTCTGCTTAATTAAGACAAGTGGGATCAGTCAGCTGGAAGTGTAAAGAGAGTGCCGGGAACATGGGATTTTAAAAGCCTGCCTGATTTTAATTTTTATTTTTATTTGGACAATGTCACCGGAGATTGGTGTCGGTGGCGGAGACAGTTACCGGTGATCACCGGTTAAAATGCTGGTTATGTGCATTTACTGCACTGTCGCGTCAAAAACAATAATAAAACCGTTGCCTGGAATAGGAAGGAGTGTGAGGATTGGATGGGATGGGCCCCAATCAGATCAGATCCAGAGGTGCGACGTGATGACGTAGCCAGATTTGCGTTTCGACCTTCTAACTTCCGATTCTAGCCCTCAGATCCTCTGTCCCCAAATGCTCTATACCCTCTGTACCCCTCTCATCCAAGCCATCCATTATATCGCCTTAACCACTCTCAAATCTTTCTAGTACTGCCGCCTAATTGTAATTATGTGTATGATGTTTTCATAATAATTTTGAAAGTTATTCCACTTGCCGGAAAAAAAATTAATTACGATTTAAAATTTTAAGAACTGTTTAAATTTACTTTTATTTTCTAGTATAATTTTTAGTTTTATTTTATTTTTAAATAAACAAAAATATTAATGTCAATATTTATATTTTATTTTTCATAATAAATAAATACTTGATAAATTTTAAAATAAATTAATTTAGTAAATA
>JANZLX010000007.1:3235327-3247250 GCA_025531955.1 Erythroxylum orinocense | reverse complement strand
AATTTCATAACGGTTCCATCGAGAGAGACGACCCGAGGTTCAGCTTGCTGCAATCTTGGAATTATTTTATTTTGACCGGTTTCTAAGGTCGATTTCTTAATCGAACGACAGAGCCGCGATCACTTAACTACTAGCATGAGGAGGCGATAGGTATTAGACTAGGCTAATCATAGGACCCTTATGACCTTGTAATCTAGTTCTTTTGTATTATACTAGTATAGTTGCATACTTAGTTGTGTAAATAACTGTTTATTAATGAAATCTATTAGTTTTCAGGGAAAAAAAACAATGTTAATATTAGAATAAATGATTATCTATATTTACAATAAATTAAAATAATATATCTATTTGATATAATTTACAGCTAACAAGTACTATAAAATTTAGTAAAACTTATGTTTTAAACTATAATTTACCCAAAATCTCAAGTTAAAACTTATATGTATGACCAAATACTTCATTGATCAACTGTATACATATCAAGGAGCCTCTTATTGAAATTATGGGTTTGTGGTATGTTTGTAACGAATTCTGAATGCAATTAGAGGCAACTGATAAATCTAAAAAGTTTTTCTTCCCTTGTGAATTACAAGTTTGGCCGATACTCCTAAAAAGTATGTTTAACTGTATTTCACTGTTAGCGGATTATCATATTAAGATGGTATATCATGAAAGTAAAAAGAATATAAAATTCTGTACCTTCATGTCTTGGAAACTTCAGAAGTGTTGGAAATACAACAGATAAACATATTTATCCATCCCTTTTTTTTTTTTTTTTTGAAGTTTATCCATCCCTATTTATCAATAAAGGTTTTTTCATGAACATTTTTTCAATTGTTGGGAGTGACTTAAGCTTGAAAATGCTACGGACTCCTCTTGAACCTCTTATCCAGGCATCAGCCGACTGGAAAAACAACGTACCAGTTTCCATCCCAGTGATCTCCGGAGTTCGGAAACTAGAAACGGGTGGGGTGCATGGTTAAATCAAAGCCTGAAAAGTCCTTTCCTTACTATTTTCAATGTTCTTTGTCTTTTGGGTTCTTCTAGCCAGGAAATTGTAGTTTTTTTAAATTTAAAGTATGGGTCCTGGAATTCTAGATTTTTCAAAACTCCAAGCATTTAAAACGATTTAATGAGTTATGTTTCTTTCCACCCTCTTCCCACACCAATAATTCATGAATTAATTGAAAAATCCTCAAGTGGATCCCAACCATATCTTGGCAATATTCGGAAGTGAAATGACATCTGCCTTTGGACAGCACGCCACCTCGTTCCAATAATTTGGGAGCGACTACGACGTTAGGTTTCCTTTCAAAGATAAAAGAAAAGGTTCATTTTAAGCTATTCAGAATGGACTGCCTTTCTAAGTTCCAGTATGTGGCAATGTAATTCTAAGCCCCGAAACCTTTCTACCCCGTATTGGACAGTAATGATAAACAGTTTTGTATATATAACTGATGTCATGTTTTTAATCAATAGTATACGGGTAGAGGAGCTTTGCCAAAACTTTTGTCTAACATCAGTAGTATGGCGAAGAACTTGCATACATTTCCCTTACAAAGTTTAATGTTTCTTATGGTTGGACTTGGAGGAGACCCATGTTTCTCTAGATTAGAAATCTTTCAACAATGGTAATGAGTTTACCAATTATTGTAGTCCCCATTAGCACTACAGGACTGCGGAAAACTCTGTGACCCACAAACAACCAGTGTCTGAGGGAGTTGTTTAAGCGCACATGGAAAAGGCTCGAGGTCCACTGATTGGAATGTCCCATTTGGGAGGTTCTAAATTCTGAGGATGATAAAAAAGCGCTTAGCTGGGAGAAATGACAACCTCATGTCATGTGAATTTGTTCTCCAAACTTTGCTGTCACTCTCATGGTAGTTGGGGTTCATTTTCTTCTCCTCTCTCTCTCTCTCCAGTTATGGCGTTTTAATAATTCTTGAGGTGGGTGCCCTGTAAGTGACAGAGCACTTAAAGCAGAATCCCCTAATTCATCAAATTTCTAACCACAAATCATCATTCACCGAGTTACAAGGATCTATAACCACTCAAAGATTGAAGCTTTGATACTGTTAATGACAAGAATGATTACAATTACTTGACAGGAAGCAAAATAATTAAGCCAAGATGGACCCAACAGTCTCTTTTCTCTATTTCCACATATGTTTTCTACCCAACAATCAACGTGCATAAATGGTACCAACCAAAGCCCACCGTAATATTTTGATGTCGAGAAAGAGGAAACTTTTGTCTAGTTACCTTTGTTTAGTTCTTTTTATAAGGACAACCACATTTTTAGCAGTTGGTTAAGCTTCTCTGCAAGCTCCTTGCCCCTCCAACTCCTCTGGCAAGTAAATTATCCACATTGTTTCATTTTTGTGTTGCAACCCAATGCAAGTTGGGATATTATCTGTTTAGCCTCTGAAAAAGAGAAAATAAGCAGATTCTGTCAAAATTTTTGTACATATAAGGTATCCATTTGAGCCATTTAATGTTCATTTTTCTCATATTTCAATCTGGATGCTCCCTAAACAACGGCCAAATGCGGTTTTTATTCCTTTATAAATACTGGGTGTTGCTAGGATTTCACGACTATAATCTGTTAGGTCATGGTTATATCTTCTGTTCTGGTATCATAATATAGCCAAGGACTGCAAAAATGGATTTACCTGTTTTCAGTAACCAAATGTTGGAGCCATCAATTTGTTATCACATCTTTATCCTGTCTTGCTAGGACATGTAATGTTGATTCTCACTATTCGTTTATGCCATACAGATCACCTGGACCTTTGTATCTGTTCTTTTAACTGCAAGGCCAGTCTACTTATCAGCATCTATGACGGCTGTTAAATTGAATGGTGCACCATTTTGCGGAATTACTGGTAAACAATGCGAAAGAAGGGAATTGAAGAAATGGAGCAAAGCTTTTCTTTTGAAAGATGCAACAAAAGCTTCTCATAATCAGCTCTTTGATGGTTTCATCGCAAGAGGATTCAGATCCACAAGTGTTGCAAAGTGTTGCGGGTCAATCGGTGATCAGCAAACTGCAGAATGCTCCTTGAAGCTATCCGTTCTGGAGGAGAGTTTCACTTCTAATTGTGGAAGATCTCAAAGCAAGAGAACTTTGTAAGTTGCCTCTGCATTCCTTTTATCCATGCATTTTCATGATTGTATATCCAGTAATGAAGTTTTAGTGACCAGTAATGAAGTTTTAGTGACACTCTCATTAAATAAAATGGAATCAGGTTGCATCAACCTTTTCTATTGGCAAGAAAATGTTTGTCCTGATAAGAACATCAAAGATCTTTTTTTGTACTCACAAAATTTCTGATTGGCTCGTAGTGACTCCATGATAACCAGTCAATCTCGCCCGCAAAGTGTGCAAACTGAGTTTATAATGCTTTCTTTACCTGCAATTGCTGGACAAGCGATTGAGCCCTTAGCACAGCTGATGGAAACAGCTTATGTAGGCAGATTGGGTAAGTTTTTCGTGATTCCACTTCTCAAATCATTTCTTATGAAAATATGGCAATATATCTGTTCTTAGTCATAAGACTATAAGGTCCTATTAGGAGGTCCCTGTCTAAGTTTGCTGAACTGATATATCACTGAAATTCTACTCCATAATCTAACAGTAATGTTGCATAGTCCAACCAATGTCACATGTTCTGTTTCTCTTTTAGTATTGGCTACTTACTGCGATTTCTTTACTACACTCAGATTTAAACTATAGATGGTAACTAGTAAAGAAGCTTTCAAATTTTCCTGTTCCAACAGGGCCTCTGGAGCTGGCATCAGCTGGTGTGTCTATGTCGATATTCAACATCCTATCAAAAGTTTTCAATATACCTCTCCTTAGCGTTGCTACTTCATTTGTGGCCGAAGATATTGCAAGGAGTGCTGGCAAGTCCACATCAGGTATTGGTGTTTGATTAGCTTCAAGTGAAATCTTGAATGGCATGTGAAAAGAAGGAACTGACAATGTAATGTCTTCTGTTTGGCATCATTTTATCATGCAGGGGTTGGAAGTCACATGGATGAAATGTGTGAAAGAAAGTCACTGCCTTCGATATCAACAGCCTTAGTTTTAGCATTAGGAATTGGTGTATTCGAGGCTTTGTCTATGTACTTCGGATCTGGCTTTTTTCTTCAAGTGATGGGGATATCACCTGTAAGCAATCCCCATAGTTGTCCATTTTTAAAAACAGTGCTTTTCAGAACTTCCATTTTCCACTTCTAAATTTCTCTATTTTATTTTCAGGTATTGCATTATATTGATACATCGTCCTGAATATCTTTCTCTTTGTTATGGTATTTTGAATTTCGTCTGAATCTCTTTCCATTTCCAAGGTGGGCTTGGTGTTTTCTCATACTCGTATTCTGGACAGGCTTCTCCAATGCGAATTCCAGCTGAGAGATTTCTCAAGCTCAGAGCACTTGGTGCTCCTGCTGTTGTGGTTACTCTAGCAATTCAGGGTATCTTCCGCGGGTTTAAGGATACAAAGACTCCTGTCTTCTGTCTAGGCAAGCATCTAATTGACCTTCTTTAAGTTTTTGGTTACTTGGACCTTTGATGCATAAACATATGGCTTAGCAGTGAAATTGACTAGAAAAGAAAATCCCATAAAACATCGATACTAAGAAGTAAGGATACGGACACGGACACGCGATACGACACGGACAAGGATACGGGGACACACCAACTCCTAAAATTTGGTGGACACAGACACGACATATATATATATATATATTATAAAATTTAGAATTAAGAAAAAAATTCAGAATTCATAATATGATATATATTGATTGATGTGTTTCAAGACTTCAAATATCTTGATAGTTTATATATATTTTATACTTTATAAGCCGCTATAAAAAAATATGGAACATATATATGCACTCTTTATGGGTATTCGTGTCAAATACGTGTCCAACACGAAGACACGGCTCCATTTTGTTATGTCTGTGCTTCTTAAATATCGAGGCAGCTACATCTGTTTCCACCACATAAAAAGATTGATACACCATAGCATCCAACACAGAGTGCATGTAGAAAGAAGAAGGGCAGCAACTCAACTGTTTGTGACAGGCCACTGATAGGATACGAAACATCTTAAATGTCACAATACTGAAGCCAACACTAACCAAATTGGTTATCAATGAGTTATCATAAAATTGCATATCCCAATGCTCCCAGAAATATGTGGACACAATACAACCTAACCTTGAAATTAATGTAAATACCAAATAGAGAAGTCAATGAAATGGGGGCAAGGCTCATGGTATCAGTCTGATGTCTTTTAGACATCATATGCTAAATGAAACTCCATCATGTCATGAACTCGTGAATACATAAACAGTGCGAAACAAAAAAAAAAAACTCATGTTGTCATCCAGACCCAGCATCAAAAGACACTCAATATATCATTAACTTCAATATCAGGTATTGTTATAACTCGTAATGGCAACACAAGATGTAAGATGAAAAGGATCCAAATGTCCGGTATTCGTGAAAATTTTGCTTCTTTATTTCTCACTCGGAACTAATAAACACTATCAACAAAGAAAGCGAGACAAAAGGTGGGCACCCAATTGAAAGGAGAATTCAGAGAAGCTTTCGACACTAAGCATAGTCAGATCACTCGGAGTCGGCCGAACCGGAGAGACCCAATTTCTCCGTCTTGAGTCGTTGGAGGGCTTTCTCGTGAGCCCAGGTCTCGATGGTGAGGTCAGGCTTGGCATTGAGACCAACACCCAAAATCACGATGGTGAGAAAGCTGGTAATATAGCAAGGAAGCTCCCAATCCTCCCATTTACGCGATTCACCAGGTGGCAGAGGAGTCCTGTTGAAGACGTGTCCCTTTGGCCGATCCTCGTGCCCTGGGCTTGACCACCGACTGGGTCCTCCGGCCGCACCGCCCCGGGCTCGAAGGGAAGACAGTAGGCGCTGGCGGAGCATGGTGGACGCCGGCATGGGCATTGATTTTGGTTTTGGTTTTGGTTTTTGTAAGTTTTGAAATAGTGAAATGATCAATTAGGAGAGTGGGACTTGTGTGATCGGACGGACCGTAGCAACGTGCAGTAGTTGCATTATAAGTAAGGTTAATTTAAACTTTGAAAAATGACTGCTCTTTGAGATTCGAAATGTTGCAATTGGAGCCTCATTCTTATTTGTAATAGAATAGTAATTTTGGTTATGCAGTATTAACTTTTTGCGTAATTATTAGTAAATTGAGGGGTTATTTGATTCAACTTCTTTTTTGTTGTTGTGTTTTTTTATTTTTATTTTTTGTTTTTTAAATAAAAACAAAATTTTGTTTGGCTGTTAATATTAAAATAATTATATTTTTATTATTGATAATAATTGTATATGAGATAAAACTTAAAAATAAATTATTTTTAATTAATTAAATTTATTTTAATCTCGTATATAATATTTATCAATACATTATTAATAAAATTATTTTATTTTAAAATAAATATTTTAAATTTTAGTTTAAACATATTTTAATTATTTAATCAAAATTTATTTGAAATTTATACATTTTGAAGTTATTTTAAATTTAATTATATTTAGTAATAATTATTTAATTATAAAATTAAATAAATTATTAAATTAAATTAACTTTTCATAATTTTTATTAATAATTAATTTAAATAATTAAATATATATTCATAAATTAAGCTATTCATAATTCTTATTAAGAATTAATATATCAAATAATTAAATAATATATATTTAGTTGATAATAAACCAGATTATGGAAAAGTAAAAACAAGAAATTACTTCTTGTGGTTTTCATAAATATTGAAAACTGAAAGAAACTAAAATCAAAAACTCAAACAAACAAGTTTTTTTTTCTTCTAAATTTGAAAACAAAAATAAAAACAATAGACCCTAAAACAACTCTTTTCAACTCTTTTAATTGATAGGAAAATAAGAACTTTCTGCCGAGGAAAATTATATTTTTAATAGCATTAGGTTATGACTACGAAACTCAAGCTGAGGCCTTATCGTGTGCTTCTTGACAACTTTCTCATATGTTCATTCCTCAACTAAATGCCCAAATTGGGGCTATAGTTTTTCTCTAGTTTAATCAATTTAGGACCAAACATTATAATATGCTCTTTTAAGGGATAAATGTTCGCGAGTATGCTCAATATTAAGCAAATTTGGACGAAAAATAGGTTTTTCATACACGCTCCCTTACTTTATATAAAAAGTGTATTTGGAGAGCGAGATGGATTTTAAAAGTCATGTTAAAAATACTCAAAAGTCACGTAAATTTTATTTTGACATATTACCATCTCAATTTTTACAAAACCTTAATTTTACTTTAATCCCCAAATATTCACCGTGTCCATCTTGCCTCCTTCACGCAGTTTCATTGTTGATCACTCCAATCCCTATCGCTAATCTACCTTCTAGTCTTTGTTCAAGGGGTTGTCTTGCCTCCTTTACACATCATCTCGCTAATCCATCTTCTATTTTTGCTCCAACAATCACCAAATACGTTTGATCTACTCATCTATTTTGCTCATTTGTGTATTAACTTTCAATGTAGATATGCTACACCTTGACAATATTGTCCCCAGTGGGTTTTCCATATATTAATGACTTGACATCCTCCTTCAATTTTGAAGCCATGATCTTTAAAATTACTTTATGTACTGTGTGCAATAAGAAATAAGAAGAAAACAATTCATAGAATCTAGATATTTTGTTTTGGGGATAAAGAAAATGTGCAGTATATTTCTTCATATTTGTAGTTCCATAGGATTCTAGCACTGTTTGCACTAGTAGTTTCCGAGTAATATGTGTAATAGATTGGAATAAATGGGCATTAAATCCATCTGGAACAGGAGAGTTGTTGGGATTCAATCTAGATAATGCACTTTTTATCTGCTTTTTAGTGAAAGGACGGGTGAGCTTCAAATTGGGGCCATTGTCTTATACAACTTTAAATGACAGTTCCTAGCTATACTTATGAGTATCATGAGTTATCACAATTTGTTGTATTTTGTAATTTTAAGATCCACCTTGGAGCTCTAGCAAGTAGGCTACACGAAAAGTTATCCTCCCTTGCAACCTAAATTGTTAACTTTTAATAATAAGTTACTATATGTATAGTATAGGATTCTCCCTTATACTCCTCTCGACCAATCTAAGTTTTCAACCTTTGAATAGAGTCATCTCCTCTCCATTTTTCCTTTATCTCCTCAAGCACATTAGTTGCACCTGTGATACTGAAAAAGATAAGTAACTCAAAACTTATTAAGCGAGATAACTATTATTTAATGGCCATCATTTTCTTTCTTACAGACCAATAAATACTTGTAGTAATATGAAAGCATTTTGCATTCTATTAGGTGGCACTTTTGTACAATCATTACACCTATTCCTTAACATCACACATCTACTTTTAAGATAAATAGTTCACTATACTGTTCATATCTCCTATGATGATTCTAGTTGTATTTAATATTCCATATATACCTATTAAACCATATGTTTGCAATTCATTAGTTGATTGATGGAATTATTATGAATATGTTAAGCATCACACACTGTGCTTCAATTTCTCATTTTGACTTTAAGGTTTCTTTTCACCACTTTGACTTTGTCTCTTTCTTTTCCTGGGGTTGGTCATTACAGTTTGGCATAATAACATTTGATGAGGTAATTCTGAGGTTTCACCATGCGAGATGTTTCGTTAATGTGATTAATAATCTTAAGTATGAGGGTGGTTTTGCGGATGAAATTGAACTTGATCCTAACTTACTAAGCTTCTTTGAACTACTTGATGTATGTAAGAAAAGTGGGTATAACAATGAGAAAAATATTTTTATCTTATGCTTAGTTTTGAACTGTCTAATGCTTTAAAGGTTGTACAAGATGAGGCTAGTGTGTTAGATATGGTTAATGAGATGATGGTTACAAGTGCTATTGATATTTATATTGAACATGGTGTAGATGCTTCTGTTGAAATGATTGAGGATGAACCTAATGAGCTTAATCAAGATAATGTTGTTGAAGATAATGGTAAGGATGTACATAATACTACTGCTTATATGGAGAATGTGGAAAATTTAGATGATGTCTCAAGTGTGGATGATAGGTATGTTGGAGATGATGCAAATATGGAGGATGAAGAGGATTTAGAGGTAGGAGATGAAGATGTTGAAGAGGATTTAGAGGAAGGAAGATGATGAAGAGGATTTAGAGGAAGGAGATTAAGATGATGAAGAGGATTTAGAGGAAGAAGATGTAGATGAAGATGATGAAAATGATGGAGATGGGGTAGGTTTTTCTGAATATTATGATAATAATGAATATGGGGAACTTTTTAGTGATATATATGATATGGTAGACGATGCGATTAGGATGAAAAGAAAATACCATGTTTATGATGAAAATGCAACTAAGCGTTACCTTGAATTATAGATGATTTTTCTTAATCATTTTCAATTTAAGGTGCAGTTAGTTTGTTGTCCATTAAAACAAAGAGGGCTACCATGTTTACCAAAAATAAGCCCAAATTTGTCTAAGGTGAATGTAGGACAGAGAACTGCCTTTGGTATATATACGGAGCATTGGATAGAAAGCTTTAGTCCTTTCAAGTTAGGAAATTCAGGGACATTTATGACTATAATAGGGTTTATACAAATCCTATGATGAATATTAGCATCTTATCTGACTTGTTGAGGGACAAACTTAGAAGGGAGGCTTTTTTAAGAATGAGGATATCAAATTTGATGTTAAGGATTGTTTTTGGTGTTGAAGTATTTATGGGTATGCTGAGAAGAGAAAAAAAAATTAGCCAGTGCTGTAATCAACATTAAAGAGGAGTTTGGTAAGCTTTGGTCTTATACTGAAGTCATTAGACAGATTAACCCAAGTAGCCTAGTTATAATGACAGTGTCTCAACCAATTCCAACATCTCCACCTGTTTTTGAAAGAATGTACATATGTTTATACCATAACTAAGGATAAGTTATGGTATAAACTTCTATGTGCTATGGGAAGAGATGGAAACAAGCAAATGTTTCTTGTCGCTTGGGCTATGGTTGAAGATGAGACTACTATCACCTAGAAGTGGTTCATTGAAAGACTACAAGAAGATTTACCTCACCTAGGCTCTGGAATTGGTTGAACTATAATGAGGGACCAAAAAAAGGTAAAAGTTTCACATCAAATTTTCTTTTACTTTTATATTTCTACTATTTATGTGCCTACTATAACTGTGATTAAATAATTTGAAATGTTTTTTATTTTTCCTACTGAAATGGGTTTTTTCCTTGCAGGGACTTGATAGAGCCATTGCAGATTTGTGTCCAAATGCTGAGCACAGATTTTATGCTTGATATGTTTATGTTAATTGGCAAGGAAGAGGACATAAAGGGGAAGAGATGAAGGGCCACTTTTGGAAAATTGCAAATCATGTATAGTAAGAGAATTTGAAGAAAATCTGGAAAAGCTAAGAGCTAAAAGGAAAGGGCAATGGAAGATATTGAGAGTTATGCACCAATTCAGCAATGGTGCAGGGCATTCTTGAGGGAAGATTCTATGATTGAGTTGGTTGACAACAACTTATGTGAGACATTCAATAAGACTCTACTTTATGCAAGAAAATTGTAAGTCTTAGGGTTGTTTGAGTACATTAGAAGAGAAATGATAAAAATAATTATGAGAAAAAGAAAATAGGCTACCAAGTAGAAAGGAAATTTTGGGCTAAGAATATGGCAAGCTATTGATAAGAGTTATAACATTGCTCAGCATTGCTCAGTATATCATAATGGAGAAGGAGGGTTTGAGATTGGTTATGATGAGGACAAATATGTGGTGAGGCTTCAGGACAAAAGTTGTTGTTATAAGAGATATACCCTCTCTAGCATTCCTTGTGCACATATTATATATGCTATCAGAGACAAGGGGACTAATATTGAAGAGTATACTTCAAGTTGGTTATGGAAGACTCAATATGTCAAAACATATGAGAGGGTTATTCAACCAATGCCTAGTATGAAGGATTGACCCATTATCAATGAAGAAATTATTAGGCCACCATTATTCAAACAAGGACCTGGTAGGCCCAAAACAGCTAGAAAAAATGGCGTTGATGAGCCTTAAAAGACTACAAAAGGTACCAAAAAGAAAAACGCCGACCACATTTCTAGGAAGGGCATGATCATCACATACAACCACTGCTATAAAGAGGTACACAAAAAAGAGGTTGTACTTAGAAGGGCAAAGTGGTAATTTTTATGTTGTTTTGTCTTTTGGTACAACTAAGATTCTTTTTTATAGTAGTGGAAATTTGATAGTAATTTTATCTTTTTTGCTATAATCAATATCATGTTCCAGCCCAGTTTCAAGACCTTTACCGAAAGCAACCAACTTATTTTGATTTGGAGCAAAACACAACCAATTCACAATCAACTAAAGAAAACATCTCAACAGATGAAACCAACACTGATATCTTAGTAAATACACATGTATCTATATCTAACAATGCTAAAATGGGAAAGAAAATGGAGACAATGCCTCTGCCTTTGCCTCTACTTCTGACTCTGTATCTGCAATTTTGCTAGTTCTAGAACTGCTACAAATACTGCCAACACTGTAACTAATGCTCATATATGTGGAAGTGCATATGCAACAGCCTCAGTTGTTCTCCCAACACCTGGAGGTACTTTAGAAACAACAAACATTTCTACATCTTCAAATGTAACACCCAAATACCCCCTGGGAGGATACATGGATGCCACTCAAGACAGAACAAACAAAACCAAACATCACACTGATAGTTATTGTCTTTAGTAACTCAAACCCACACACATAGATTACATATCGTAAATTTCAGAACAAAAATCCAAAGAATATTTACAGTCCAAACAAAGGAAACAAAATACATTTTCA